>VZZY01027190.1:0-14471 GCA_013400335.1 Eurystomus gularis
AAGCTCATCATTTAATAAGAAAAATGTTAATCTTTTACAATCGTGGCAATATATTTTATTTCTGAGAATATCTTCCTTCCACTATTGTCTTCTGATTAGTTATAATTTTAATTTATCATTTGTATTAGGCTGATATCTAGGTAATAGTCAGGACATGGTTGTGCTGACATTATACAGTATCAGCATCCCTACTAGAAAGATCCTTGTGTATCTTTTCTTTCTTATTGTAAGTTTCTTTCTTCCCTTGATCTTCCCCTTTTCTCCATAGTATAGACCTCAAGCATATCTCCTTCAGGATGCTGATATGATACTTTTGCCACAATTTAAAAAAAAACACATATTTTGAAGGCTTGCTGCTACAACATCCCTATATACAGTCTTTCTCATGCTATTGCTCCAAATTTCTCATTCACTTATTTGTAATTTCTTGTAATCTGCACCAATTTCCTGCACACAATCCCTCGGGTCATGTACAACAGTCAGTGAGAACATCCTCTGTGAAAGTACCCTGCAGTTAAATACATTTTCTTACTGAAATAGAAGGATTTTGCAGGAGCCGTTGGTATCCATGCATTTTTGTCATTAGTAGGTTTGGATTGACAGTGTGTAGTTAAGGAGGTCCCCAGTTTCAGGACCCTGTACAGCCCCAGTCAAAGCAAAACGTTTAATCCCACAGACTTTTAAGACAGTCTGCAGAAGTACCTGAGATTTCTTGGAACACACCAGGGCACTAGCCAGTGGATTATCACACATCATGACCTGGGATGTGTACTCTCGGGCTTTCTCATTTCATAAATTTCTAAAACATGGAGAACTTTACCTTTTCTTGACTGAGATCCTGAACACCCTTGCAAATGTGTTTTCTTCCTTTTTTTCTTCCTTACAACTGCTGTTTCAGGAAAGGGAGTGCGTTGTCCCCAAAAACACCTATTAATGAAAACACAGAAAGAAATCAGAGTTCATTGCATTGCTTTCTTCATCTTCCTATTTCCCTATTCCATACCTGTTCCTCCCTGTCTTCTGCTGGTTCCTGTTGCTCAGCTATCTCAGACACAACATTATGTTGTCAGTAACAGTCTTGGGTAATAACGATAGAAAATCCTCAGAGTTTTGCCTTTTGGTTTCCCATCCTATCACCTTTTCTGACGGCCATAGCTGTGTTTTCCTGGGCTTGCTCGGCAGATCTTCTCTCAGGAGGGATACAGTGGTAAAAATCTGAGAAACCTAATAGGTGGGTCTGACTTTTAAGGACCCAAGACATCTTAACTGCTGTTAAAGTATGTTTGTTTTAAGTGACGGTCTTTCCCTCAGAAGACAAGGTCAACATGATATCCCAGCCTGGATTTAGATATAGCTAACAAAGTTTTACATCTTTTTTTGGGTACACTGGGAAGATTTTTCACCTGATCTTTTCTCAAATATTGAAAGGGAGCTATTGGAACTAATGGAATTACTGCCATAGCCTAGTGTGGCAAATCTTTCTTTTTATGCTAGGGCAGGAAGGACCTAAGGAGATGAGAATGATACCAAGTATTGATTAAAAGCCTACACAAGCAAGTTTTCCAGACTTATTCTGCAAATTAAAGGAATGATCAGACTCTCTTTTACAGAAAAAGGCACTAATCCTCAGCTTCCTAATTTTTTTGAGGATATGTTAATAATAACTTAAACCTTAAAAGAAATATATAGATGGATAGAAGTATATAGACTATATATTTTATATATATGTGGCCTGACTTGTGATGAAAATGCTTGTCACAGAGGAAAGACAACTTTTTTGTTGTACAGTGAAATCTATATAATAAAGCCCACATTTACCTTTAAAAAAACTCTTTGTATACTATTTGGCATATGAAATGAACTCCAGTGGGGCTGAGAGCTTACCATACAGAACTGCAATGGGAAGTGCCAAACATGCCACAACTATCATAGAAAGTCATTCACAGTTGCATACACAACCATACTAGCACTGTTTCATGAGTATATCTGATATATGAAGTTAGTTTGATATCTGCCCAACCATTTATATCTGCAGTTTCAACCGCAACATGCATGATCATTCTAAATGGATGCACAAATTTGACAAATAATTGCACAATCACTTCTGTACATTGTCCTGAGCCTCTATAACACTAGGAATGGGGACCATAATTTTATTGTCTAAGTGAATATTGACTTTAAGTTACATGGATTCCTTTCAGTTTTGTATACCCATTCAAGATAAATGAATTTGCATTTTTAAATGGTAAAATATTTACCATCCCAATTAATAAATCTTTCATTAAAAATAAATTCTAAATATTCTCTGGATAGCATTGGAAACCATCATTAATGGATTCCGTTTCAGCTTTCATTTCTTTTTTTTTTTTGTAATGTCTAACCTATCCATTTTAAATTTTAAGCATAACAATGTTTCCCCCACTATTTGAACCAAGCTATTATAAAGGGATTGAAGTTTTCTGTTGAATGAAGCAACCCAACTGCTTTTCATGACAAAGTTGGTAATTAGAAGGCCAATTTAATGGTGAATCAGGCAGAAATATTCAAACCATGACAAATGACTTTAATAATACAGCTTGCAATGCTTGAACAGAAATAAATTTCACTTCCGAAACTCTCGCCTTTTTCTGCCTGCCTGGAAGATAAAACTGTCCAGGAGGTATTTTGTACCCTTTATTCAGTAAAGCTTTTACTAGAACTTAAGCAGGCCAAATAGCTTGCAAATGCAAAAACATCATTCAAGTTCTTATGATTTTTTTTCCTGAAGGTAGACTGTGTTGAGAATTCTGTATAAGTCAAAGATTTATTTTTTTTACACCCTGCTTAACCACTGCTATAGTGTTTTATTGTTTTATCTCAGACTTGAAGCATTAGCAATAGTCTACATTGGCTTCAAAACTGAAAGCTAATTTCAGTGTTTGTCACAAGTTTGTTAAGACCACATGCATTCCACAGTTTGAAAAATTTCATTATTCTGTCCATGCTGGGGCTTCGTAATTGGATAGTAAGGATGTTCAAAGACTAATTTAGTGAATTGCACAATATTTTAAATGGAATTATGCAGGTTTATGGGGCCTCAGGGGATTGAGCTAGGAGCCTCTTGAGAAAATCTGTTTATCAGTAAATGATATTAGCAGCTTTCACCTAGCTTTTGTCTTCATTAAATTGCTGCTCTTCCAATTGAGGGTCACATCTGAGGACTGCTTTGATAATTTGTCATTATTGTCTTGTTTATTGGAGCATACAGTTGATGCAGAAAAGGTTGTGCAGTTTATATACAATGTGCAAAGAAGTTTTTCCTACCAGCCCTGCCAACTGTTTATCATATGAAAATATGTCAGGACACAGGAAATTGTAACTTGTCCAGTATTCCAATATAAGCTAAATCAGTATGCCCCTGTGTGTTAATTTCCTGATATTTTCTAATCAAATGTAACCTTTTATACTCCCAAGTTTCATTGGATTGTGTTTGCTTTCCTTCTATCATTTTCAGCTTTTAGTCTGAAACATTTTTTTTCTTTTTAAAGGAAGTAAAATTTTGTTTACTATTAGCAAGCCCTTTTCCCAAACATACTCTGGGTTTACCACAGTGTAACTGTCACCAGACTTTATCCCAACATACTGAAATAAATTTTCCATAACATAGTGCATGTAGCAGACTCAGTGTGTATTTTAAAGCACCAAGGCCACATTTACATTATTGTTTATAGTATAGAATTTTAGTAAAATGGTATTTAAATGCTTATATTTAGGGAAAGAATACTTGTAAATATAAACAGGCTGTATCATCCAATTATTTATTTCCCTTCATGTTATCACCATAACCATAGAAAAATTTTTATTCCTCTAGCAGAAACTATAGGTGAGACACCCCAATGCTGCAAAGTCTCTATAGATTGAGAGACTATTGACCAACTTTAGATAGGCTTTCTTCAGGCCTCCTGTCTGTGAATTATATACCTTTTCAAACTTTATTTATGTGTAGAGAACCTATACTTTTTATAACATCTATGAATTACACTAATTTAGACCACTTGAAAAAGCTTGGCAGTATTGCTACATCTGTATGCTTAAATTATCCTGCAGACCAACATAGGAGTGAAAGAGCATTTTTTTTTGTTTTATATTATACCATTTTCAGAAGAAAAACGGAAACTTTTGAACGGAAATATATGCAAATTTATATCCAAAATATTTAAATGTGGAACAATGTCTGTTTTCTTTGTTTCTAAGAACTTGACTTTTTTTATATATATTCTGAAATAAATACTTTTTTAATTTTAATTAGAAAGAAAGTCCAGAATGCACTGGACAACTATGTTAACTGGAACCTTTCTCACAGAAAAGTTTTCTTTCACAGAAAACTGTGCCTGGTAGGGTAATGTCAGTATCAAAGCAGATTTTCTTGTTTTGTGAGATTTCAGTATTTAAAAGCAAGATACTTCAGCCGCAGTTCAAAACTGTTGTGAAAAGTGCCAAAAGAAACTCAGGGCAAAACCCCCATCCCTACTCATGATCAAAGTAGATCCTTCAGCCTGAATTATTAAGCCAGACTATCTGGAGAAATATGACAAAATATCCTACGAAGCTGCAGACATTCCTAGATAGGGCATCTCAAACTACTACTCCAGCCTGTAGGTCACACTTGTTATCATACACAAATGCCTCATTCACCTTGGCCACAAGCCACCTTCCATCTTTCCTCTTTTCCTCTCCTTTCTCCATGCACTGTTCTGCTTCCCTGCAGGGTAGCTGATATCTTCCTTGACACACTAGCATTTTGTATCCCCATTATACCTTCTCAAATTACTCAATGCCTTTCTCCAGCTTAATTTATTTTATCTCTTAACCTTCTGTTATCTTTGCTGTATCAGTTCCCTCTTCCTACCTACTCTGGACATTGCCCAAAACCCTGACAACTTCATTGGAGTCAATATGCAACTTGTAGTAGAGCTATAAAGGTGAAGATTACAGGCTAAAAACCTTGTCCTGGGATTGTATCAGTAGTCCAATGAATATGTTTAGTTGTTTTATATGCTCCTGTACACAGTTTTCTTTCTTAAACATTTGCTGATCTTGGCTCCTTTCTTGATGTTTCCATATCATGTTCTCATGCTGCTTCAGAACCAGTCTAAGAAACAGGGAGCTATATAAACTTCAGTTTTGCGTCTCAGCTACAAGGTGTATCTTAGTTATTTTGAGTGGGAAACTTCTTGTTATTAACAGCTCAGGATGTAAATAGGAATAACATTGTGGATGTGGGATCCTAGTGATATGGGAAAATGCAGTGGTTCCATTACTCCTTTATTTAGAGCAGAGTAAAAGCAGCCCATGTGGTTCACACTCTCAGGTATTTTCAAAGAGAACTGACCCTTTCCAGTGACTACAAGAGGAACATGCACTTTACTAACTAGTAGTTACATAACATTTAGTAAAGCGTGAGCTGGTCTGGATCCCATCCATTGTTTCTGCAGCTTACTCTTTCCTCTGAGACCAGAAGAGCTTCTTCTCTATTTCTCTCTTGGTAAGGTATCAACTTTAGAAAGGGAGCAAACAAAATGGGCCTCTACTGCTCAGTAACTGCTTATGCATTCTTTATCAAGAGTCATTGTATAAACAGCTGCAGGCATGCAGGTAGCCTAGAGAAATGTAACCTTCTACTCCCCATTTTATTTTGTTGTCACTAGTGACAGAATTATGTTGCCTCACATCTGAGCTCAGACTGACATCCATTTCAAATGTTTCTGAACCTTGTACACTTGGCTACACTGAGTAACACCTTCCGTAGGAGCAAGGGCTGTTCAGGAGGTGAATGGGTCACAGAACCTGTCTGGGGTGAGTGCCCCAACCATCATAGGTTGAAGGTTCCTCCAGTTTGCTCTTAGAAGAAAAAAGCCAGACAGCTATGGCAGAAGGGAGTCCAAAATAATCTCAGGCAAATTCCTATCATTTAGGTTGTCCTGAGATCTATGCTGCTGCAGTCATTACTGTAATCACACCAGTTCAGGTACTGATACAAGTACAGGCACAAGGTTGGCATGTATACATTCTGTTGCAGTGCCGTTATAAAAAGCTAGGTGCCAGGATCTCATCCATATGGCAATAGCATCAGCAGCTGAGACAGACCTAAATATTTTATTAATGTTGCAAACTTCTCCCCGGAGCTCCAATGGAATGAGTGTGTGGCTAAGATTATATCTGCATAATGTTTTATTTCAGTGTATTTTGTGGAACCAAAATGTACAAAGGATTGTATTGTTGTTGTACTATCTTTCTGATACCATCTTCTCTGGAAATGAATTAGTCTGATGGTAGTTGCTAAGTGGGGAATGATAGTAAAAATAGTCATCAATGGCTAACTCTTCATCCACAATGAACTTAAGAGCAGACAAAATGTCTAGTTAGACTACATATCTAAGTTTTACATAGCCATAAAAGAGGTAAAAGAAATTTCACTCAGAGTCAAGTACTGTTTGGATTACAAAGCTTGATGTCACACAAACCTGGAATGCAGCCTGTCTACTTTCTCTGCAGTTTTTATGGGAGGATGCTCATGTAGGTTTGGTACTGCATATGGCCAGCACATCTTGTAATAGTCAGTAATACATATCTGGGGCTTCAGCACAAACAATTTTGTTGTCTTATTACAACTAACCTAAACTATACATTATGTATGTTTTGCATGTGTGAAAAACATTTAAACATGTGGAATAAATAAATTTGCAGGAGAAAAATGAGACTATCTGCAAATACACTGAACACCTGAATGTCAGGGCATATAGTCATAGGTTAGAAAGGAACATACAGCTCCAACCATTGCTTTGAGATAAAATTAAAATATTAAATAATTTAAATATGAAAATGAGATTATCATGGGGGCCAATGCAAAAGTATAAACTTATGGCTCCCAGCTGCAGTGGGGGCAGCTTAGCCATTGTGAATACAAGGACACATGCTCGTTCTCCGTATTAATCTGTTCTGTGTTTATATATGTATTTTTCAATTCTCAGGGGACATCAAAATGGTAATGATTTCCTATTTTTGTAAACAAATGGAAATACAGACTTTCATGACAGCTGTTACTTCAAAAATTGTCTAAAATATTTATGCAAATTACAGCTTTAAAAATCTTTTCACTGAAGGTGTTTTCCCTTTTTGAGAAAGGCTCTGACAATTAAAAATAAAACCAAGAAACCATCAGAACCGTGCCTGTTATTGTTTAGTCCATAACAAAGACAGCTGTACATATCCTTATCCTGAGTCTCTTTTATCCGAGCAACCTTGCTTAGTGAAATTGGACAATTTATCACCTCAGTGCCTGCAGCAGTATGCACTACATGCAAGTGATTAGTTTGCCACTTCAGCCACCAGCTTTGATACACCTCTGAGAAAGTTGTAGTCTGAATGAAAAGGTCAGCAAGGAGCTTAAACCAACTCTTGGAGACCAGGTGGCCCAGGAGACTAATAGTGGGCTATAGTGTCTTTTGCCCATTTCAGCAGTAACTGAGTCCTGGTAACATCTGAAGGTTGATCCTCACAACAACCCAGAAGGGGGTTTTGGTTACTGTAACACAGAAGGTAGATGATATGATGCTAGGCATGTAACTGAGATGTTCAGATGTCCTCATCTCAACAGACACGCAAGGTGACTACCTATGACCTCCTGTAGTTGCCTATCTTTCCCTCCTGTAACTGTGGAGTAACAAGAAGAGCTATGAAGAGCTATGTCTTTATTACTAACAATTAAAACTGGCAAGAATTAATATGAGCTTGTGGTTGTGATTTATGCACTTAATCTCACAAACCTCAGGAATTTGCTGGATTTTAAGTCTCTTTTGAGTCCTGCAGCAGGCCTCTCCTGAGGCCCACCACTCAGGCTAGCTGGGCAAACTTGCACTTCCAACGCTCATTTTGTAAATATATAAGCAAAAGATTTCACTCTCCAAGGCTTTCACAACCACCAAATTCAATTACACAATGCAAAACAGTGTATAAATAACAACAGTAATTTTTAGGATGCACCCGGCCTTATCTGAGCTGAATAAATTCTTCACAAGTCATTGTATGTTTAGAAACACAAGAAAAAGTTCTAAGAAGGCTTCACTCTGCGGGAATATGAAAAAAAAAACCAACCTGGAATAACAATTCTGACTGTCTTTGATGGGTAACAGTGGAAGGTCTCCTTGAATCTGATAGCACCAGTAGTTAGACTGTACACAACTGGAAAGAAAAAGAAAGAAAAAAAGAGAATTTTGATCTCCAGCTTCTAAATAACCAGAAATGAAAAACAGTACTAGTGTAATTTAACCAAGGAGTTGATTGTGGGTAATGGGAACCTTATTTTATCTGAAGCTGCAATAGGCTTAGAGCTAATAATAATTTAATCTCATTTTTTAAAAAAAGCACCAAAAGTGAAAATCTTTGGCTCTAACTTGTCATAAATAATTCACTCTAGATTTTCTGAAAACTAGAGATTTTTGAGATTTTTGAAGAGCTTTTATGAATATGGGAGCCAGTACTAGGGTGTATTAGCAGAAAGTGATTTCAGACTTGTGAATGCATGGGCAATCAAGATCTGATTTCTACCAAATTTTGTGTTTTCAAATGGAAGTCATTAGTAAAGTTGCTTAAGTCACATTATAATTGGTTGAGGAATGTAGGTACCTAATATATGTAAATCAAGTAGATCTCTCTCTGAAGGTTACTTCTCGATTTTATAGAAGGGTTCAATAATTATTATATATTCTACAGGTAAAAGGATAAAGGCAGTTGTCTCAGAAATCCTGTGGTGAAAGATTCTGAGTGCCTATTTGATGTGGTACATCCAAGCACCTGCTTCTCTGGCAGTGTAGGCAACTTGGACCTTCAGACTGTTCTGCCAAGCCCTAATGTCTAGGCACTGCTCAGGTGCCTGCTTGGGGTGGCCACATCCTGTGTCAGCTTCCTGCCTGGTCATGAGTGGGTGCTCTGAGTTTCACAGCACCATTTTTACAGATACAGATTCAGCGAGGGGGTTTTCTAGCTGGTCATTTCCAGCTGCTTTACAGCAGCTTAGCTTTCTGTTCATAAGGGCACTCCTTTCTGTTTTGGTGTGTGCATTACTTGATTTGTTTTCTTCTCATAACTGCTGTCAGGATAATTTTTGGATAGTCAACTGATATCGCAGGTTTGAACAGAACCAGAACATAATGATACAATAGTAGATGTATATTATTATTATTATTATTATTACTATTATTATTATTATTTTAGCACCCTAAATGATAAATCTTATTACAAATTTCCCTAGATCCAAAGTTTCTTTGGGAGAGATTGTATATAAAATACTTGATTCTGTTGTAGATCTTTAATGTTCCCATATTTAATTTCATTATAGTAGGAAATTTCTTTTGAATTCTGCTCTTTAGAAAAAGGAAGTTTTAGCCCCTTGAAGACCCAATAAATTACTAAAACAGGGCAATTTATGATCTTCCATGCATCTCTGCAAAGAAAATTCTCCCTGCAGGTAGACTCAGTCTGTCTAAGATTCAAAGATATTAGAGGCAATTTTATGAAAGGGATCATTAATTATAAGACATGAAATTTTAATAGGAGGCTTCTTTCTCCTGATATCTTGCATGAGCCAAGATCAAAGTAACTCCCATTTGTTGACCTAGTAAGCATGTTAACTGAGAAGATCAGCTTCTCCGTCTGTTCTTTTTAACCTCAGATAAATCACATAACTGATGTACTTTAGGATAATATTCATTTCAGTGTCACATATGTAGTCATATGAGATGGATAAATGCTGCTTCTTTTTCATGACAGGAGGGAATTAGGTTCCACCAGTGATGGTTATGCGTTTTTGTCAAAGATGACCAAGACTTCCATGTTACACAGTCAGCTTGCCTGCTGCTTGACAAGGGGCTTAGTTGTACCTAGTCTTTTATAACAGGATTATATGAATTATTTTCCTTTCATATAACTTGGGTCATAAACCATGCTCCAGTCAATTAACCCTATTGTGATAATCCAGATTTCTCTGCTTTTTCTGCACGCACGCTTTTGCTGAAATACATACTGTTTTCTTGCATGAATATTGAGACCAGAAGGGATTCATATCACTCTGCATCAATGATCTTTTCTGTTTCTTATTGGTTACTCCGTCCATCCTTATGTCATCTGAAAACTGTATTAGTGATGATTTTATATTTTATTCCAGATCATTGATAAAAATGTTAAATAGGACTAAACTTAGTGGAACTTAGCTAGAAATGTACTCAGTCAACAACAATTAGTCATTTACAATTAAATTTGGAAAGCTATCAATTAACCTGATTTTAATCTATTTAATTGGTACTATATAATATATTTTTCTAATTTAATAATCAAAATGTCACAAGTCACCAAGTCAAATGCCTCACAGGAGTTTTAGTGTATTATATTCACACAATTATGTTTAGTAACTAAGCACGTAATCACATTACAGTATCAAGACCAAATTTCCAAGAGCTCATATTGATTTGCATTAATTATTTTATTGTGCTTTAATTCTTTGTTAATGACGTTTCATATAATCTCTTATTTTTCAGAGGACAGTAAGTCTATTATTATCTCAGCCATTTACTTTGGGTTTTCCTTTGTGAATTTCGAGCTTCAAAGTAGTTTAAGAGTTATTGAAAAGACAGCACCTATGACCCAAGGAGCTCCTCTTTTAGAAACCTAGTAAATTTCTTGCATGCAAGTCACTTTTTAATTTATTGTTGATTAATTCTAGTAACTATGTTTTAGATTAATTGCTGGACTGGAAAGTGTTGTATCATCCTCTAAAGAGACTATATCATGTGGCTTTTTCTCGTCTATAAAAGGACTTGCTTATTGAATGTTCCTGCCTTTTCTGTATTACTACTCACATTGTATAGTACCATGCAACTACTTTTGTTAGGAATTATTTTGTTGATTCACTTCAAAAATTCCCTTCTGTTATCTTTAATTCTACTCATTACAGATTTCCGTTGTGTAATTTCATTTCCCTCATAAATTTTCTTTGGTTCCTACATCTTCATGTATATTCAGTTCATAACAACTTATTTTACTTGCATTGTATATATATAGTCTGTACTTTGAAGCTCATATATAGCTCACAAACACCTAATCCTTTGATATTAGTAACTAAACATAAGATTATGGAGAAACAGTAGCTTATCCATATTTAAAACTGCAATTCATTTCCAGTGTATCTGATTTTGGTTCTCATCTTCAAATGTAAGTTAAATATATATATATATTATATCTGCTTCATAGCGCCATATGAGGTTTGCATCTGAGGTAGAATTTCCCACCAGATTTGAAGGAAATTAAACAAATGGTTAATAAATTATGAGATCTTAAATGTGCATGTCTTAATCAGAATAATAATAAAAAAGACTAAGATTTGTCTCTCCTGCATAGAAAAAAAAAAAAGGAAAGAGGGAGACAACAGATTTTGTATTATATGAAAGGGAGAAATGCACATTTTATGAAAAAGAGTGCTTGTGACCATGGATTTCAGGGTTGCTGCTGTGTATCAGATGTGATTCAGCATCTTACATGTCAAGTTAGCAAGGGATTTAAGCAGAGGAAACTCAGCTAGTGAAATTGCAATGTCTTTAGGATTCCTGGATACTCAGCCATGCCCAAGCGACAGACTTCAGTCCCTCAGATAAACTGTATGGCAAATCACAAGCATGCTTAGTATTTCAGACAATTCTATGGTTTCTGCAGGCTTTTCTGGATCATTTTCCACTTTGGGAACCAGGCACCCAAGTCTTTTGCTGAATTTGTCTTCTGATTTTGAAAATAGTGTATCCCCAGCTGCACTCAGCACTGGCTCTGACAGAAAAGCTGCCAGCACTAGCTCAGCAGACACTTTTGCCGAGCTTGCTGTAACTGGGTCCTCCAGAGTATTGTACAGCTTTTTCAAAATGTAATAATTAGAATTCTTTGGACCAGTAGGACAAGCTGATTGCCATTAGCAGTGCCTTTTTTCTGCCTGTTACCACATGTGCACTTGTGTTTGTTTTTGTTATTGTAAAAGTAAAGCATGACTGCATTTTTCTCCTCTTCTTTTTATCTTAATGCTCATCTTGCCCCCTGAACTTTTGATCTAGGTATCTAAAATCTGAGAACACATAGGATCACAGCATCCAGAGCTCCATGTTAAGAAATTAATTTGGAGAGCAAAGACTTCCTCCTTCCCTCTTTCACTTCAGCAGAAAGACAAGCAAGTTCACAGGGAAAGACATGATTCAATCAACAGCACATCCTAGTTTACATGACTCTTATAAGGTACCTTTTTGGAAGCTGCACACTGGTGCAGCCTTTTGGTGAATTTCCATCCCTTGGAAATGAAGGTGCAAATGATGGTGCTGTAGACCTTTCAGCTTTGTCTTGATATATAGCAGTGTTATATAGCCAAGTATACTGTAAGAATCCTTGGGAATCAAGTCTTACAACCCTTACCATAGGTGTAATCTCATCTGAGCTTTAGGTACCCTATAATTCCATGAGATCTTCATTTATACTCAAATCACATAGGAACTAGAATAAAAGATTACTCTGTAATCTTCTCATCTAACTGACAGCATGGTGTACAATTCTTTACCACAGCAGCATCCTCCTGTTGCCCCATTCTGTGTTTGGAAAATGCTTAAAGGACTTTAGTTTCTTGATGACTCAATATGATATTGATCTCTGACTCTTCATACAGCTCACTGAACTGATTGTTGTTTTTTCTTGTCAGTGTTACTAGCAACAACAAGGGAATTTATTACCTGCTGGCTACCATCAGTCATAACAGAAAAAATAAGCTATTTGCACTTACTTCTTGTTAAGCATGACACAAGTTAACAATATTTGGCAAAAATGTTCTATTTTTCCTGGTTTTGTTACTGTTCTATATTTACCAAAAAGCCCCATCCTTTTTATTACTGCATCTTCCTCGTGATTCTTTCTTTACACCAGATGAGTTCTTTATAATTAGAGGAGTTGGCATCAAATTAAAAGATAAAATGCTGTGAACTTCCTATTTTAATGAAACCCTGAAATCAACACTTCACTAAGCAAGAGAGGAACAGGTAAACACAGAATTTTGTAAGCTGGTCAGAAATATATTTTTTTAGTAAGTACTAGGGAAAGCACAATTGGAGATTTCTCTAGATATCGTTGTAGAGAGCTCAATAAAGAGATGTTTTTCAGATGCTGAAAATAAAAAATGGATGGAATTAATAAGACGCGAATAAGTACAAGATATAAACCTTAACTGATGACATAGCGAGTTACTTCATTTCCAAAGATATGGTTGTCACTGCATTGATACTTTTCTTATATGAATATGTCTCAAAAAGCAGCAAAATAAGCATTGAAGAGTTTTTGTCTCATAGGTATCGTCGAATGTAAGGGTGACTCTTCCAACACAGTGATGAACTGAGCAAAGGTTTAAATACAAGAATCTGGGCCTTTCTGCTGACTTTATCTGGTGTGGGGGCAGAAATAGGTACTAGGGCAGCCTAAATACATAGTTTAAATGCTGCAGATGACTACACTGGAGCTTGTTAACTCACTTTCCCTCTCTGTTTCTGGAGAGGAAGAAGTACTTCTAAGGAGAGAATAATTCATGTCACTACAAAGTAGGCCATGAAAATAGGTGCGAGAAATCACTTCCCAAACAAGTCTGTTTCTCTCCATTATGAGAGGCAACCATGACTAAGGTGCATACAGATGACTCTGTGGCAGACATACAGAGTTTGTGGACCTTCATGCCCCTCTTGTTTAGGGGAGAGTGATGCTCCTGACTTCTTAAGGAAACCATGTTATGCCCATTTTCCTTTGACTGTGTACCTCTGACCCACAGGTAATTTCTGAATCCATTGACCAATTTTTATGATTCTGTGTTTCAACATAATTTGACAAAGAACAATAGTCTGAAAGATGTTTGGATTCTCAAGCAGTTGAAAATTATTATCATTCTTTATTTTGAGATTATTTCCCGCCACACCCTCCCTCTTCTCCCCCGAGGAATACTACTATAAAAGTAATGAATTCCTAACTGAATCTCCTACAAATGATGCTCAGAGTTTGCCTAGTAGAAAAGCATGCTTATCCACTGTTTTTCTAATTCTCATTTGGAATACTTCTCAGACCTTTTTGAAGATATCCACTCCTCCACTTTACCTTTAAGTGGCAAATAAGTCATCTTATGCTTCTACAGTTCATAGGAGAGAATTCATCCCAAAAAAATTCACTGGTGTTTTTTAAATTCTTTTTTTAAATTTCCTGCCTCTCATTCCCCTTGACTGTTGATATTCTAGGTAGATGAGTAGCAACATTGATGGAAAAAACTAAATTGTGAAATGGAGAGAATAAATAGGAGACACACAGTAGTATTTTTAAACTACATGGAAGATCATAAAACTAGAGAATCATTTACAGCGGAAAAGACCTTGAGGATCATC
>VZZY01027195.1:0-32420 GCA_013400335.1 Eurystomus gularis
TTGCAGGTGCTCATGGGCACAGTGGGCAAGATAGGAATGGTGGCTTTCAGCAGTTCCCCAGTCCTGGGAACTCCCCTGGGCTCCCAGCAATGCTCTTGGAGAGCTCCCTTTGGTGGTAACGGGAGGGATCCCTTGCCTTGGCTTTTGCCTACAACATCTCTCCCCAGAGCTTTGCTCTCTCTCGGTCAGTGTACCCCTGGAAGGTACTGGGTACATACTCCAACTATTACTTGCCTGTCTCACATTTGTACCCTTGTTTGCTCTGTGCTCATTAGAATTCAAGAATAAAAAACCATATCAGTAATTTTTCCTCACTAGTGAGAAGCACTGCATACAGAAAATGAGTGCTACAGGCCACAGCTTTTTTTTTCTCCTTAATAAAACTCACAGAGAACCAAACTGTTTAAAGAACACTTTCAATATATATTAAAAACAAAACAAAAAACCAACCAACCAAACAAAAAAACCCCAATCCTAGATGATAGGAAGTGTAGACATATTTTTGTTGCCACACAGAGGAGGTGCTACCGCTTTGCTGCCCTTAGGCTAGCATGGCCCACAAGCCAGAAGATGCTGCTACTTGGCATAGAAAATACTCTACAGCAAGTGTTAGCAAATGCAATGAACATAAGGTATGGGAGACTGCCTACAAGCTTTATGTTACCCTAATGCTAGGGCTTAAGAAATAGGTCGTACGTATTAGCAATTAGCTTGAAAGGCAACAGTTAAGGAGTTAAGGTGGGTAAAGGTAGCCACTAGTTGCTACTGCTAAGGGAGTGTAGGATGTCAGCATCTTCATGATTTAGCAGGGGAATTCAGCTTAAAAGTACTGAAAGCTTGAGGGTAAAGCAAAGTTCATCTGTTCTGTTGTGAAGTTGGTTTAGATTGCACTCAGAATAAAATTGGTCACTACCTTTTTGGGAAATACACTGTGTTTTAATTAAGCCAGGCTTGCTTCTGGAGTCAGTCCAGTAATTATTCCCCTCCAAGTCAGATAACAGCTCAGAGCATTTTTTTATTTATTGGAGGTGATGTGGTAAATTAAAAAGGAGACAAACTCATTAGTTTGGTAGATAGATAGGATGCAAGCTGATACATTCTGTGCTGGCCAAATGAAAAGTGAGCAAGGAAGCTACCTCCCTGCAATAAGCCCGTTCAGAAAAGGGCTTTGCTTGCAGTCCATGGGTCAGTTTGATGCCTAGGACATTGTGGGCTGTTTTCCTTGCAGAGTTCATTCCTCTTCAGTTAGCTTAGCCTCAGCAAAAGGGAACACTCTGAGTTAAGAGGGGAGCAATGTCTTCACTGTAAGAAAAGGGATGAAGGGCTTTATTTTAAATAAGGATAGTTAATTCAGGCTAATTATCCCACAGTAAAAATACACCTTTTTTGGCAATGAAGATAAGTTCTTGGAGCAGCAGTGGGTAGCTGTATTAACCACACTAATTGAAGCTGCTGCCTCTGCCTTCTGACAGCCCAGGCCAATCCCTTTAGCTGAACAGCATCAACATACTCAAGTCAGAATTTTTTGTGTACGGTTGGGATTTGAGCCAAGGGCAAAAGTTGAGTTATATTTCAACTTAACTCTGCAGCAGAGAGAAGCCTGGAGACAGGGAGTGTTTTGCTGACCAAAGCCAGAACAGGGAGTCCTGAAGACATGTGAAGCAATTCCTTACTTGTAGGACTGCATATTGGTGTTAAATTACTAGAAATGATGCAGGATGGAAATGCAGAGAAACAATGGTGGTGGTTCAGTAGAGCTGTGAGTAAACCAGACATTTAAGAAAGAGGGCTTTGCATTAAATGCAAATCTTCTGTGCTTTCTCTCTTTCTAATTAAATCTTAGATCATCATAATGGGATTGTCTTTTAATGTTTGTATAAGACAGTGAGATCTTGGGCAAATCTTGACAGCTCTTAGGGACTATGATAGTGTAAATTATAATGATCGAGTTCCATCTCTCTAATCTGCGTTGGATGAAAACAACCTTTTGTCGGTACCGTTGATGTCTGAGTAGATAATCAGAGAAGGTCTAATGAATAACAAGGTGGAGGGTTTTGTTGGTTTTCTTTTTTTTCTGCACGGTCCCTTTCCAAGTCAGAGTCACTCTTTACCTTTTTAGGTAAAACGCACCCAACAGGGGATGTACTACAGTTCATCATGTGAAACCTTCTTACGCTGACAGAAACTAGAAATAAAATGGTTTTCCCACTGCAAGAGTATCTTCCCACGTAAATTACCATATCCAGTCTGTTCCAACTTAATATCAGTTTCTTTGTGATAACATGGAGTTGCCAAGCAACAAGGAAGACAGAGTCACAGCTCCGGGCAGTCAGTCAAAAGCTCATTGTCAGTCCTGCTTCTCAGTACATTCTTTTTGTACACTTCACTGCACTTTTTTTCCATATTTCTTCCTAGCCGAAAAAGCAAAACTTTTTTTTTTTTTAAGTGAGTGGTGCTTGGGAATGCTAGGGTTTATTTCTGTTTAAAACTTTCTATTTCAATACCCCATTAGAAATTTTAAATTGCTATCAACAAATTACAACACTGTGCGGTGTGCTTACATAGTCAAAATGCTGTCTGGGAGAAGACAATTTAAAAATGGCTGTATTTATCTTCTTTGAAAATTTCGTTAACATCTCTCTAAATTTTCAGTGTAAAAACTCATTCTTTTCCATTCTCAATAACCTGATTTCCCCATTTTTTTGGTTTTGTCCCTTGCAGTACACTAACTTGCAAACTACGGTGGCCATAAAAGCATCTAGGGACATACTAGGAACTGGATAGATCAGTCCTACTATCCTTCATTTTAATGACTCTTTAAAGGTTTTTGTATATAGCCACATGCACAAACAAATGCGAAAAGCTCTAAAAATACCCCCCAAAATATACAGTAGTTTAGGAAGTAGAATTTCCTTTCTCCTTCCTACATATTTTCAGAGAGATAGCATTAGCCGTGCTAAGACTTAATCTTACAGGAAATTTTATGGAAACTCAAAATTAGTCTGATGGTTGTTTATTGGCCTCTGAGTTTCTTCTGGAGGAACTTAACATTTGAAACTATTACTTCTAGTGAGCTTGATTCTAGAATTAAAGCATCTTAGCCCAGATTTAGTGAGCATTTAGGCATAAATATGTAAGTGGTTTTGGAGAGCAGACAAATGCCTTGGCACCTGATGTGGTCTTGCTCTGTAAGTTTTTGTGCCTTTATAGGGGGGGCTGATCTCCAGATAATCAGTATAACCACATTAATTATGAAAAACTCATGCACATTTTACACCGAGAAGCATCTCCTATTGGAAGGCTTCTTTGGTTTTGCTGGTGTGATAATCACTTCTGTACCATTTCAAAATTATGTATATACATTCTATATAACTTTATCTAATCCCTGCTTTTGCATCCCGTATAAATTTGTATTGTCAAATGCTGTTCCCCATAGCTGTTCAAACATTAGAGCAATATCACTTGGAGTCAGCAGATGGCACTGATACACACTGTCTCAGTTTGGGAAGACACCCATATGAAAGTCGGGAGACAGTATTGTAGGAAAGATATGAAGTGATCCTCTTACAGGAGAGAGAAAAGGAATAGTATAGTACTTTTTTTTTTTCCACTAATGTTATGTATTTCTATACAAGTATTAAAAAAAACAAACAAACAAAACAAAAACGCACATTTAAGAACTAAGAACCTGAGAGCTAAATTGCTCATGCACGCACACATGCACATAAATTCTCTTTCTCAGCATCTTCTACACAGCTGCAGATTATGTGATTATTTTCTCTTAAATAGGGCAAAGAAACTTGCAATACACCTGTAAGACATGGCACATTTCTAGCATTGTAGCACAGTGAATAGAAATGGAGGAGAGCAACATGATTGAGTATTTTCAGTGATGCAAATTCAAAGGGAGTGAGATTATTCCAGCTACTGACTCACCCTCAAACAACTTCCAGATGTCTGCTAATGCATCCATGATAACCCCTTTGTATTTCTTTAAAAGTGACTTCCCAAAAGGATACACCACAGGCAGAATAAACTCTCAACAAATCTTGAGAAATATGCATTACAAGTATCTGTGTGTATGTATACAAGCAGTAGGAAAAATAAATATTCATATCATCTTTTTGTTCTTATGCATAGGTTTTTTTGTAGTAGATTTTATGGCAATCTAAAGTTATTGAGTGTTCTGAGGTTTTGTCAACAATATTTTTTAAATCCAAATAATTTTTTTTAAGCTACTGCTAATAATTAAAAGTACATGACAGGGAAAGTTTTATTTTATATACTGCAAAACCTTGTTCTAAGCATTTCTTAATTTTGAAAAAGTTGATTAATCAAAGATCGCTGGAAAGGTTTTGGCTTCCTGTTTTATATTTTAAGAGAACTATATTAAAAGGTTTGAGAAAAGATCATTTAAAGCAGATTTTGTTTTGTTTCATTTACTTAGCTTTGCCAGCTTGTGTATCAGATGTGGCTTTTGCACAGGTCAAATTACTGCAATCCCTTTCTAATTAAAAATGAGATATTCTGAAGATTAAGGATTTGGGAACATTGAAATATTTGTTTCCAAGTGACACATTCTGCAACATGAGCTATTCTGAACCACAAATCAGCAGCACAGTTGGTGCTGTTTGTTAGTTTTAAATATTTAAACAGGTATTTATATAAGACCTATTAGTATTGTTTTATTAATAAGTGCATGATAAACGTCAGTATTTTATCATTGTTTGTAACGATAAAGCACAACATAAGAGGAAAAAAATGTGGTGATAAATTTGCCTTTTCTGAGCTCCAGCAAATGATGGCAGGAGCTGGAAAGCTGGAACTTGCACAAGGCTTTTATTTTTTTGAAATATAACAAATGTTAAATGTGTTCATTTACACTGCTGAAGTTAGAGTTACCTGAACAACCTCCCACTCCACATACAGCAAAAGGCTTTCATTTTACTGCTGCCAACTTACTGTACAGCTTCCTGAAACAGCAGCACGCGATGCTGGTTTTGGTCAACTTTTACTGCTGTATCAGTAGAAGATGGGCATCCACAGTCCCCAAAGCTATACCCACCAGAGGTGATCCAACTCAGGCAGTCATTCTTACAGTGAACTGCCTTTTCAGGCAGCCATCAGATTATGACATTTTAGAGTCAATACAGCCAAAGGGCTGTTGGATGCTGAGCATTAAGCCAAAAGCAGAAATTCAAGGTGAAAAGGTCACTTTCTTCAAGCTGTGTGGTCGCTAAATGGCAAGGTCCTCAGAAACAGGATCCAATTTCTGAGTCACACCATACACATACCGCCTTCAAACTGCCATTCTCATGGCAAGAAACTTTTCCTCCAAGCCATTCCTGGAAGCCCTCCATGCTAATCTGCACAAATTGAAAGAAGTCTTCCCTTTGTTGGAGAATAAAAGTGCTTCGTTCACTGCATAATTTAATGGTCTGGAGAATCAGGTGGTGGAGACAGAAAGGCATGTAGAGGTAAGCGAGTCTGAAATCATTGATCTGGAGAAAATGGAACCAGAGCGTAAATCCATTGCCAACTGTAATCAAATCTTTTGCTCACAGAAGGGGTAGAACAAATGGAAAAACAGATATAAGGCAACTTTATCTGAGCTCTGTGCTTCCCATCTGAAGACGGATGGAAAGGGATGACTCCCACAGGGAGCTCGCTACTGACCCTTACAGGACTTCTACAGACACAGAAAAAAAGAGATCATCCCATAAAAGTTTCCTCTGAAATCATGGGAATGATGAAAAGCAAACTGTTGGTATTCTTTGCAACTAGACCAGGGCAAACTATTCACAGTAAATAGTGTTTTCACTGAAATGTAGTCTCTCTTTTTTTTGCACGCAAGTTGTCAAGAAACACATCATTATTTCTACATAGTTACTGTTGCTATAAATTATTTGACAAGTGGTTTAGGTGGACATATTTTGGTGCATCACTTACTCATTATACTATTTGCTGGAATGTGGCTTTTAGGATTAGATGTGTTAAAAACTTAAAGGCGTTCTGATTAGAACCTCATGTTACCGTTTTATTATTTGAATAGATGAAAATTTACTTCTAGAGTCAGGTTTCCAATTTAAAACATTTGTTATTTCAAATTCAAGATTTTTTACTACCCATTAAATTCTTCAGAGTCTATTAAAAGAAAATATTTGCCTTACCTATGAACAGTCAGCTTGACAGCATTGGTTAACCATGAACCTGCAGCTTTAGTCCTCCATAGGGTGACTAACAGCAAGCAGAATGTACTAACTTTACAAACAAGCTACAAGAGAGACTGTGAAAAATACTATTTTGTTCTGTAGGTTTGCCTACTTTGTGATCTACAGATGGGCTATCTGGTACAAATGATGTTGAAAAAAGCTGCACAAAAAATCTCAGATATTCAATATGGGGAAATGAGATAAAAGCTACTTTTGCCTCCTCAGATGTGATAAATGAGTAGCTGAAGAATTGTTGTTTTGTGTGTGACTGCTCCAGCTTATGCTCAGTCATCATTTAACAAATTTACCAATCAAGATAAATATATCAGCAAGTAATGGGTAAAAGATGATGTATCAACCAAGTTCTGTATTAACCACTCTAATAAAAGCATCATAAACTAAGAGCTTTGAACTTGTTTCAAGTCACAAATGAAGGGGTATGCAAGAAAGGCGCTCCCTTGCTGTCTTCCCCAGGGCAGACCAGGTATCTAACACTGGGCGCTGCTCATCAGTGGGATAATCGTCTGGGAAACTGTAGTGCTGCTTCACCAGATGATGCATGTTTTGTTAAATAAACCTCTGCCTTAACAAATGGGCTCTTGTTGTTTCATGAGACATTACTGCCCTAATATTCTTAATTGTTGCATTAAATTTTTATTTTAGTCATTTTCTGACCTTAATGTTGAACTAGTTAGAAAGGGCTTTTTCATATACCTTCTGTCACCTTAAACAAAAAGGCCTGACAAATGATATTGATGTTAAAAACAAAGTTTGAAGTTGCATAATTGGCTGAAAGTTGATACTTGATTTTTCTCCCGTAAGAGTACAAGAGCTCCTTATTAAAAACACAGTAAAAGGTAAGGATGACTTCTTTGTTTGGTACAGTGCAATATAATGACAAAGAGCTGTTCAGGGAGGGTAGCAGCCAAGTCAAACACTGAGGGCTGGTAACATGGATGGCAACATTGCATAATCATGCCACTGGGGACATGGGATTCAGATCATAATTCTTGGACTCAGTTCTACATCTGGGAAGAACTAATATGTGAACAAATTTATTGCAGTTGTCTTTTCCCTTATTACACTGCTGCAACACCTTTGTTAAAAGTATGTAAGATAGTGGAGACAAAGCCGTCCACTTCACACAGGGAAAAGATTAGTGAAAGGGAAAGGACAAAGTAGTCACAGTGTTGTATGCATAATATTACAAGCACTTCAGCTGTTTCTATTTCAGGTGTTTAGTAAGGCTTTTTACATGTTATCCATAAAAATCAGCCTTGTAACAGCACTGCGAACTACCATTAAGTCAATGGATGGTGCACAAGCAACTGTTAAATCTAGGATGTTCTGTAATTCCTTACAGGTGGGAAATATGAAGCACACAGAACATACTTCCTGTGGTAAGGGGGTTGGACAAGATGATCTTTAAAGGTCCCTTACAACCCAAACCATTCTAGGATGTTATTATCTACTTTTAAAAAAAAAAAAAAATCTGTGCTGGTTCATAGAAGAAGCAGCATGGTTTAGGTGGCAAGACTGCCCTGTGCAGCTGTGCCTGCCAAGGTGTTAGGCAAAGCATTTAAACTTTTAAAATTACATGTACTTCCCTGCCTTTCATCTGGCTTATTTATTTGGACAACATCCTGTAAAAGACAGGGCCATCTTGCACACCTTTGCACAAAGAGTAGCTCAAGGGAGACTACTTGTGTTACTCTGATACTACTATTAATAAATGTCACTGCACATGGCCACAGTGTGTGTGGGGGGATGATTATGAAGAGACAGCCGTGGAAATCTCTGCTCTAGCAATAACAAAGTGTATTTCAAAAAAGAGCAGCCTCATCTTGCTATAATGTCTGCACATATAATGTTGTTTAACCATATCAGTATGTGGTACAACTGCATACATGTATGATGGGGTACAACTGTGATGTAACTGTGTACGTGCAAATAAAAGCATATGTGAAACTGGAGAATGGATGACATTTTGAATTGTCACTCAGGCCGCCACTAGGAAGATGCCAATTACATCTATTACATATATTTTTCTCACATAAAATTACATTCCTGCATTTTAGTAGCTAATTTAGTGCCTATCTTTATGGTAGCATAGTTACAGTTATTTTTTCTGTTCACTGATTTGCATATTTTATCTTTGAATTTCATCCTCCATTTTATCATGCAGTATTTTCTGCCATAAGATCTTCTGAAACTTCTGCTGGTCCTTCTTTGTTTCAGCTGTTCAGACTGATTCTCACCATTGGCATACCCCACTTCAATCCTCATGCCAATTTTTCAAAATTGTTTCTGAAGATGCTGAATGCAGGTCTCAGCATGGATCCCTGTGGAATGTCACCAGGATTTCTCCATTCTAAAAAAAGTCTGTTTATTCCTGTCTTTTAACTTCTACTTTTCAATTTGTGTCTCAAAGAGCCTTCACTCTCATCCTATGAGAGACTAGTCTCTAAAAAATATTTGTTGAAATCTGTCTCCAAAATATCTCCAAGCTAAAATACACACATACTGACTTGATCATCCTCATCCATATGTTTTTTGTCTTCATGGAATAGCTCAGAAGGTTCATCATGCATGAATTTCTTTTACAAAAAAAAAAGAAAAAAAGGGTTCAACTCTCCCCAAATTGACAGTTCTCCTTATTATAATTTCTATTCATTTCCTTCATATGTAAATCAGACATATTGGTCTGTTCCTGCCAAATTCAGCCATGGAGTCTTTATAAAATGTTTAGTTATACTGCCATCTTCCATTCCTCTGATGCCAGGATTGGACATCACATAGTTTATTGGTTCTGTGTCTCAGTTCCCTTAAAGCCCTTGAGCATTTGCCATATGATCCCATTCTTTTTTCCTTTGTTTCTTCTTTTTTTTTCCTCCCCTAAAACTTCTCCAAACATTTCATAGTCAAAAATGACCCCACAGAAACACCATCTATTCCAGACATAATTATGCAGTGCCTAATTTGTAATAAATAGTCCTTCAGTACAGATCATGAAAGTTTTCCATATACTAAAGAGGAAAGAAGAGTGGTGAAAAACTAGGCCATACTTTCTCACATTAGCTAATTTTAAGGGAAAAAAAGCAGCTTGAAAAATTGAAAAAAGTCTGAAAAGCAGATCTATGTATGCAGCATTTTCATAATTTGTGTCATCATGTTCACCTGGAAAAAGGCCTGTTGGCAGTGTGCCACACACCTTAGTTATGTGGCTGCCATCTTTATTCTTGGACTCCAAACGCTCCCCATGGTTTGTTTCCAGATAGGTACTTTCTTATGCAGTAGAGTGTCAGGTGACTTTTGATTGTAAAAGCAAAGCCTTCCAGTATCACACTAAAGTTTGGAAAAGCAGCATAGATTTGTCTTACACATCTCTCTGATGGATAAGAAGTAAGAAATGACAAACCACCTTTCCACCTCATCATACAGGCAAGATGATTTTACAGGTAAAGTAGCCCCTATTTTTCACTTCTTAAAGGAGGAAGGTTTTTGCAAAGGTTCATATACCTCTAAGAGTAAGAGCTCTTTTACGAGACAATGTGACACATGCTAGGAATTTGCTGTGAGGTATTCTATTATCTTTATCAAATCTCTCTCTCCCTTTTTTTAATTTAAAAAAAAAAAAAAGTGGAACCAAGCTATTATATTTTACAGCTATGAATACTCTACTAAAGCATACGTGAAATAACTATTTGCAGTAGGCCTTGTTGAAAAACCATGCTTTTTCTTAATGTTAGACAGTTATGGTTGACAGAAAATTAATATTCTTCTAAAGACATTACTGTAACTCAGAAGACAGACTCATAGACTTAATAATAGCAACAATGATAATAAACAATAGTGTTGTTAGTAATAGAATATATTCCTAAATGTCAGTAATGGTATTTTTAAACAAAAAAGGCTAGCAGTGTAATGTAAATGTGTGCTGTGAGGAACATTAGCATGTAGCTGCCAGACAATCTCAATGAAGGATTTCATTGTTGAATTATGAAATCATTGTGTTTGATATTATTATACACATACTCTCCAGATCTGATGCAGACCACATTCAAGAAGAATTCCAAGCAGCCTCAGAGGTCATCATTAACCCTCTGCCAAGCAGTTTATCAATAGTTATTAAATAACTCTATAGATTATACATCTTGTTCTAGAACAGTTACTATAGCATTATTCTTCGCTTATTGTGACGAAATCATAGTTAAGGTAGAACAGAAAACATTGTTTTGTATTTTTCTCTAGACCACATAGGTGCATAAGGACACATCCATGTATCATTTTCAAATAGCTAAGCACGAAATGTCATTTACAGATCCTTGCTTTCACACACATCTGTTCTGCACCTGTTTTCTTGATGTTTGTTCCTATAGACCATCTCCCAGTGTTCAAAATATTTGCCCTTTCACGGAAACTTTCAGCTGGACACATGAAAATGTATGAACAATCCTCCTACCTTTAGCAGGTAAGCTTGGCAATCACTGACATAGTCATACTCCAATCCATCAAAGGTATAATAATGTCGATCTCCATAAACAGTGCACACAGCAGGACAAGGGTAACTAGTGCAATTGAATATCCCTCTCCGACAAACACTGTAAGGAAAATGAACAATCAGTATCTTCGCGTAGAAGGGTAATCTTCTTTTTATTTTCAAGAAAAAGCTTTCTTGGGTTCTCTGTTTCAAGTCATACAGAAATTCATGAAAGGAAGAAAATTCTCAGACCTTGAAACAGAAAGCTATTCTGTGGATTGCTTCTGAAATTATTGGTGATGCCATGGCAGAAAAGAGTTGAGCATTTTGCCATCAGCATATATGTACAATAAAAATGAATGAAAATCTTAACATTTTTACAGCTTATGCAAATATTCCCATCACTGCCTCCAGTATAGATAAGATACCATGCCACAATATGGTCATTCATAAAACACCAATATTATTTCTTTTCTCAAGAAATTATGATTAAAATCTGCACATATTAAATGCAAAAGACTTCCAGGTGCCACTTGTAAGATTTTAGGTTCTCAGAGAAGTATGGAATTAGTTTAAGAAATACATGCTGATATTTTGCAGGATTACTTTTCCTGTCAGCTACATTTAGTGATTTACATGAATTTGTATGAAGGTAGTACTGACAACCTCTAGTTTTGCTTGTGTAAGTGTATAAGCTCAGTTATTTGCCAGTGAAGTTTTTAACTGATTAAAAGCTGCCATGCAAACATTTTTTAAATTATTATTATTAAATATATGCTTAACTGAAGATAGATATTTTGGCCAGCAGATTATAATGGCTGAAAAACTGGTTTGTGTCAATATGAGTCAGGTAAGGCTCTTTAAAAAAAATGCTGGGCACTAGCTCATTTTCTGATTCTAAGGCTTTTTCATTTCCTTTTTTTTGTTTGTTTTGTTGCCCATCTTCTTCTTAGTTGCTCATGCTGACTGGTAACTCACACTGCAAACAGCTGAGTTCCCAAAGCAGCAGACTATTTACCACTGTCATACATTTAATTTATCTTTTTTTTTCTTTTTGGTTGTCTTTCATTATATTCTGTCCTCCAAAATGCCAAATGTCTTTTCTTGCAGAGATTAATTGATATGTGTGGAATCAAGCATTTGTCCTTCACTGCTTTTTAACTTGGATATCTTCTGCTGCTTTTTCAGACCTGAAGAAGCACTCACCCAAAAGTCTCCTACTCTTGCAAGGCTATTAGTGAGCCTGATAAAAGAAATATCCTGTAACTGTCTATAAACAAGCATATACATTTTTCATTCTCAATGTACTCAGCACATTTTCTGTATCACTTTGTGGCTAGACCCAGATGATTTGGAAGTAGGCACAATGCATGTCACTCACCAGGTGTAGCATGGTGTAGCTATCACTTCTCCTGACAGAAATTCCCTGTCTTTCCAGGTGCACGGACAACTGTCAGGAATATAACATTTCCCTTTATGCTCAGCCATCCTTCAAAATAAAAGAATTGTTAAGATAAAACATAACTTCACAAGTAAATCAGTGTAACTGAATGTGTAGTGTACTGCCTAAAGGGCAACTGGTCTCCCATCCAGCCAAGACCAATTGTTTCAGCAGCAAGAGCTGTCTGAATTCAATGATCTCCACTGTGCACAGCTAGAGACCTCACAAAGCTCACAGCTGCAGCTCTTTCTACCTCGAAAGGGGTATGTTGGTGTGGGGCCACAGCTCCTGTGCGAGAGTACAGGTAGTGTACTCGTCCCTGCAAACCACAGAGCATGTGTGTGTTATGTGGGCTGCTGAGGCTGCAGATGGGCTGCCCTTCCCTCTCTGCTGCTCTCCGTCATCCTCCTGTCCCAGGGAAGGAGCCGGACTGATATGCCAGCTCCTCCGTGCAGAGCAGCAACCGTCCTGTTCTGAGCGCAGGATAGTCAGCTGGGCTACGGCAGCCACTGGGGAGTTAGCAAGACAAAAGAAACACAGCTTAGAAAGGGTAGGGGTGGAGGCTACCTGCTTACCCTGGGAAGTGGAAACAAGTAACAAGGTTAAGACAAAACAGCAGCATTTAATGCAAAAAGCAGCAAATCTAAATAGATGATGAAGAAGTGACCCAATGATGTGGTAAACCACTTTTTGCTATCTTCTCCTTTCCATCTGCTTAGCAATATAAACTTAAAAAAAAAAAGCTACTGACACTCCCAAAGCTGCTCTTTAGGGGAGCGGTTCTTGCCGTTGTCATCACTAAACACAGTTGAGAGTACAGAGAGATGTGTTTTCAAAGTATAATCTTGAGATTGCTTCACTTGAAGTTAAAAGGAATACACAGATTAAGAACAGTCAAGTTTGCAGAAAAATGATTAAAGATAGAAAAGCACTAGAATGGATGGCTTGGGAAGGCCATTCAGAGTTGCTCTCCATGGAAGTTAAATATCTGATAAGAATAACATACATATTGCTGATGCTACCTGAAGGCAGGAGAATCTTAGCCCCATGAGGTCCCTTTCTATACAACTCTTCTGTACTTCTGTAATTCAACTTACTCTCTTATATCTCCAGCTCAGTGTTAGGATGACTTTCGGTATATCTTTGGGTGATAAATTTACTATCGTTCCTCATGAAATTTTGAGCTATTCAATTCCTTTTTTAGCATAACAGAGACTTCCAGTTTCTTATTTTTTTGTCACCTCTTTAACTATTGGCTAAAAGAACCTCAAGCTCTCATGCAAGAATTTTAAAAATAGAAAACGTAAACATTTTTCTTTTAAGAGAGCCATTTTTTCAAACTAGCATCTATCTTCTCATGGGGTTCCAAAGTATCAATACCATGCACTTGCTGCTTTACTTTGTGAGCACTGTAAATAGCTGGATTGCTAGAATAAGCTGCCAGTGTCCAGGAGAATTCAATATTCCACCCCATAATTCTAGGTCGTTGGGCCAAACAATGGGTAGTGGTAGAAATAAGTTGGGAAAGGAGAAACAAAGAGAAGAATACCATCTTAAGAGAATTTTTAAAATTACATAACAATAAAACTTGTCATAACAAGGCTTTCATGACTTGTCTATATAGATTTAATATCATGAGGTGCATGCTTAATATTTTCTTGTATAAAAAAAGATAACTTCTGAACCCAGTTTTTAAGATAACCCTGCTGGCCCCTTCCTAGCTAAAAGCCATACTCACTTCTTGGAACCGTGAGCCTCAAAGGCATAATGGCTCCAGAAATACAATTTGACACTGATGATGGTACTAACTGTACTAACTGTTAGATATTTACTTTTCTCTGTAATAGCAAAAGAGGTGTTTACTCTCTTACTCAACAAAGCAATTCATGTGTTTTAGTCAATTATTTGACAGAAAGTTGTGGTTTGGCTTGTCTGCACTCCTTTTATAGATTATCATTCTATATCAATTCTATATCAATCTCTTATAGATTATCATTCAGAAAATCAAATAACATATTCAGTTTGAAATGGTTTGATACTACTTGACTATGAGAGCAAGGCTTTAGCTGGTTTTAAACTTGTATTTATTTCAAATTTTCAAATGAACTTTCCTGACAATGTTGCTAATTTAAATTCATGCAAATATCATAGTATTTCAGTATGCAAATACTAGTTTTTATATGATGCCTTGTACAGATTAATGCATGTTAGTCTTAGAAATAATTGTTTATTCCTATGACACTAATGGTCTTGAAAGCTATCTTCTCAGTTGAGGCAAAGGTTGTAGAGGGCTACAGAATGCCAAACAAAAACAGCTAGGGAAATCTCAAATAGCTATGCCTGAAATCTGTCCTTCACAGGGCTTAGTCATCTGTGAACATCGCACGTTTCTGGAAGGGAAGTTTTGGCAATCTCATTACACTCTGATCTGTCACAACTGATAAACTTTCAGGGGACCACTGGCTACACATGCAATGAAAGAAAATCAACTGTTGAGAAAAAAAAACCATGAAGCGCTCCATCCAAGATCAAATTGCAGCAATTTGCACAGCATATTTGACTCTTCAAATCTGAAAGTGCACACAGCAGGTATCAGGGGAGGGAATAGAAACAGATGGAGGGAGTGGTGTTAGAACCTGACAGAAACTTCACAACAAATGCTTTTAGCTTTTGTACTTTGATTTGACCCCTGGAAAGCTCAGCAGACTGTTTCTGGGCACCAAATTGAAATACACGAGCTAAATAAACAAAAACTTTGGCTGGGTTCAGAAAGGCAAAGAGAATGAAGGGGAAGAGGGCGGGATCCAGCCCACACCCCCCGCACCCCTGACCCAGGTTTGGCATCAATGCTGTAAGCCTGAGTAGAAGTCTAGGTGAAATAATTACATTAAGCAGGAACACAGAGGGTTTACATTATGATTTTTTGCATGTTCGCTTCTACACTCCAATAAACTATACTGTGCATATGGTGGGAGCCATCTCCTGCTCAGAGAGTCCCAAATATCAGCCAATCGGACTGGTAGTAAGCTGGCTAACTAATGGGATGGTGGAATCATGGTCTCAGGATGGAGAAACTGTGGGACTCCAACTGAGGAAGCATTATAGCATGGAGCCTCACACCAGCGGGAAGGAGAAAGGGCTCTCATTGACAAAAGAAAGAGTTGGCCTTTTAACTGTGACTATATATCTGCAAAAAATGTATAGAACAAATAGAGGTGTGATACCACTGGGATTTAGAAAGCAAAAAAAAACAGAGTTAAGCTATGAAAAATATGTATATGGCTTGTGCTCCAGGTTGCTCTGCCAAAGCTTACCCAGGGGGGCAAATGCAGCCACTTGCACAGGGTGGGGAGGGGACACAGGAGAAGTTCATGGCAAGGTTCGCACAAGAGACGCCGCAGTTCACACCCGCTGCTGGTAATCCAGGCACAGGAGATCTGCAGTCATAGTAGATTTTTCCTTCAGGGCATATGTGAACTTCAAATGCAAAACATAGGTTAGATGAGACCAATGGCTCTTTTACTGAAAGTTTTCTATTTCTTTTTATTCACTATTTGTTTTAATGCACATTTAACCTACTTTACAGTACACATAAGAATACAATTTGAATAAAAGTCTGTAACTTCATTTGTATTACAACAATACACAATTAATATATGTTTTAATGTAAAAGAAAAGACAAAAACTTAATATTAAGGAGTAATTATGCCTTAGGTAGACAGAATCTTTAGAAACTAATTTTCAGTGTACTGAAATCCCTTTAAAATCCAAAATTCACCAAAATTTTACTTTCTAGAAATTAAGATATTAAGGCTTCCTAAATATGGATAGTGAGCCTAAGTTTAGTATTCCCATGAGAACTTAGTGATCTACACCCCATATGTATTTTTTTTCTAAATTCCCAAGTGACTTGGTAGTACAATTTGTGCTGCAGAAAAAGGAAAAGAAAAAAAAAAGACAACTTGTGCTCCTAACCTCCTATTTTAAATATGTCATGACATTAAGTACCTCATAATGAAATTACATATGAGGAGAAAGCCAAATGACTATTCAATGTCAAAACCTTTCTCTCTGCAACTGGAATGTAGAACAAGATGGTGAATTACCTGTATTTTCTGTAGTTGCTTCAATACATTTCATTGTTCCATTCAAACACTGACTGGAAAAGAAAAGCACACCCATCTTTATTCAGACAAAAATGTTTTATAGCCACCGTGTTGAAAAAGGATAATACAACTTAACCCAATTTAAACAACAGAAATCAGGATTAAAATCCGAAAGCATGAGTTCTGAGCAACATTTTATTGGTTTTTTCCAACTGCTGATCTATAATGAGGGCCCAAACTCACAAAGGTGTTTATGTACTATTTAGTTGACTAACTTTCACTAAAATAAAAGAGATGCTGGGTATGTCATCCTCTGTGGGCACATAGGGCCAGGTGATTCAGGATGCTGGCAATTTAAGACAAAGCCTTATCCACCTTGGTGAATATGGAAGGATACAGTATGCAAATTTCCTGTTGCACAGACATTAGGATACACAGCTTGATTCTTTTTGTGATAAAGTACAGAACTGCAGAAAAACACATTTGACAATAAATCTAGTCCTCGTTTTTCCTTCCCCCACCCAAAAAAAAAAAGTGGAAAAAAAAAAGCATTGCAGAGGCATAGCAATGGCAGAAAAATGGAGCCCCTGCTCTCCCTTTTGAACTACATGATTACCAAGCTTCAGTTACAACAACTCTAATATATAAGGCCTCAGCAAGAATCAACCTTGGCACGAACGTCACAGGCATGGTTTTAAATCAGCAGGTTGAGAGCATTTCTTGTAAAAGGAACAAGTCTGACCAGGAAACCTGGGAGGTTTCCCCACTTGTTTCAGTGAGGTCAGGATTCCATCGTGAATTAATAATAAGAAATGACGCAAATATAGCTCCCTGCAAGCCTTTGTTTGAAAGACTTTCCAAAATAGAATCACATTGTTTAGTCTTCCAAAACCAGCCTCATATTGCTATCATAATGCCTCCAGGTCTAAGAACCAGACTGCAACTTCTGTGAGTGTGTTTTGAGAAACTCTTTAGTCCTTGGCTTACAGAATTTTCCAGGTATCCTGTTGTTAAAATAAGCAGGCACATAATCCAATTTATATTAGGGTCTCTTTCACTAAGCATGTTACAAAAATAAAATCTGGATACAATAAACCTTCATTCTATGTGAAAGAATCCTCAAGGCTCTTGAGTAGCATCAAAACTGTGATACAGGAAAGATAAAACTCTTGGCGCTCAAACCTACCAGGAGCCTGTTGGCGTAGGGAGGATTTCTCCAGGCTGGAGGGCTTTGCCCTTGTAATGACAATGACAGGCAGGTCTGTTAAAAGAATATTTATGTGTGTAGATAGAAAAGCAAGATTAAAATGGGATTTAAGGGCAATCCATTTCTCACATTATTATAATAAGCAGACCTTATATAATCCATTAATTCAATTGTTATGTTTACAATATACTTCTAAAGGCAAAAACGAAAGGATGACTCTATGACTATATTGAAGTCAGTAGCAAAACTCCTACTGTCTTCCACAAAGCCAGGATTTTCCTCAACCTCCATATTATTTATTTGCTGTTTCTGTGCATTAGTCTTGTAGAAAGGAGTTCTTCCTCCCAGTTATAGGAGTAGTATGGCAACATGTAGTTTCCATTCAAAGTACTGTCAAAATCGTGGGACAGAGAAGTTATCACAGCAAAAACTATTAACTCTGTCCTGTGATAAGAGCCAGACAGGATAGAAGTAGCAACAGAATTCCCTAGAAACCATGCAAAAATATGGGAGTTCTTCACACTCAAGTTACCTCACACTCGTTAATAGTTTGAAACTGTCTTTATCCCTACAGTATGGACTTTATTAATCTTTCTAAAATATATGTTGCTATGAACAGCAATGACTCTGTATAATCTTGAAATTTATATAAATACTCATTGCAGTTTTTAATTCAGTACCTGAACTCAATAACTTTCCATGCTGGTAAGCTGTAAAATTTTGGTACACAATGTACAAAACCTACATCCTTTAATTGACAATTTCTTTCCATTTAACTGAAGAAGTTTGCATTGTGAGACAGAAAAAAAGACACTCCTAGCCACTCTCACCATGCTATCCCTGACTTTATGAACTACTACTACATAGATTCCTTCTCATTTTTTCTTAAGTGTTAAAACCAAGATTTTCATGTGAAAATGCTTTCCCATGAATTAAAAAAGTTTCATCACCCTTCTCTAAAGCAGTGTGACATATCTTCTCTGAAGTGCAGTAGATGGCTGTACACAAAGTAATAGATGAGGCCCCACTATTGAGTAGTACAAAAGAATAAAAAATCTTCACATACTGCTTGCTATCCTGTTTAGGCTGTCTACATCTTAGAGAAAAACAGCATAAAAACTACTTCAGATCTTGCTGGAATAGAGGAAAATATGCCTATGCATATATTCTATTTTCTTATGACTTACATTGATACACAAAAGTTGACCGACTCTTCAAAATATTTCCCATCAGGACAGTTACATCCTTCTGCACAGTCATCACCACAGGTATTTGCCATAGAAAGTGAAGCACAGGAGCGTTTACAGAAAGAAGAGCACTGATGATAAATCATACCACTGTGACACACCACAGCTGGAGGAGAGAGAGGGAGAGAGAAGGGAGAACAACATACTCTTAAAATGTGGAAAATAGAAAATAAAGCAGTATATCATGGGGCTGCAAAGCAGCAAAGCAAAATGGTCTATTGCTGCACTGGGGTGATTTAAAATTCCTGAGAAAAAAGTGCTATTTTACTGATTTCTTAAGTTAGAAATGTTTAGATTCAGGTGGGGTTATATTATGTTTATTCCAGCCAAGGAATTGTCTATTTTGTAAGCGGTAGGTGTCTATTTATCTATGTTAATTGTGTGTGTATGTGTGCTTTACTCTATGGTTTAAAAATGCCCTGTTTTAAATTTTTGCTATATCCTACTTGGCAAATCACTGTTCACCCTGCCCTGCCCAGCCCACCCTGGGGAGCCCCTGCCAGCCTGGCTTGCCTTTCCTTAGGGAACAACAGCCTTGCTCCTGCCACTCCCTGACTACTTCAGCCTAATAGGGGCTTCCATTTGTCTTAGGGGTACAAAGTCAGAAATTTAAATTCTCTCTGTAGCCAACAGAAAGGGACAGGCACCCCCTGTGAGGCAGCTCAGGATCCCTAACTCCAATGCCTACCATAACGGATTCTCTCCAGAGTATGTCATTATCCTATGGCACAATTCTAGTTTCCAGCAAAAAAGGTCAATCCCTGTATAGCGGAGTGAATATTTGTAGAATTCTACACATTTCTCAAAGATACACCATTCTGCAAGAATTACTCACCACAGTAAGAAATATGAGATCTGAAGTCAATGATGACCCCGTGCTTGCCACAAACATAAGCATAATGTGCCAGGGCGTTACACAAACAGCTGCTTCCACATTTGCATGCGTCGAAGCGGCATAGCTGGTAATATAATCCTGGACTGATGTAGGCATGGCAGGGAGCAAAAACTTCTTGATTGATGATATCACAGTGAGATGCATACCCCACTAAGAGAAGGTGATACTGTTTTAGCCACATCCATTTTAATTTAAGTTAGTCAAATGAATAGCGCAGGATATTAAAGCCAAACATAGTCACCGTGCAACAAAAACTTGTATACAATGTCTTTCTGCAAAGTTCTGTAGTTTGAAGCTGATACTGTAAGCAACTCTCTCAACAATAAACTCCACTTTAGTTAAAAATAACTATATAAAACCAGTTACGCCTTTCCCTGCAGTGCAGGAAACTTCAATGGCAAAATAATGCATTTCAAAAGAGTTAGTTAAGAGAGTCCTCCAAAGCTTGGAATGTGCTTTTTCCTACTTTATGTTTCATCTAGTTTTGAAATCAGCAATGGCCATGCACTTCTTGGCATGTGGACTCAGGCAGCATTGCAAACTGGAGCTCGAAGTCATGCAAGTCCTCAGCTGGCCAAATACCTTCTAGGACCAACAGACCTTCCTCCTACCACCACAAGTGGTGGAATATTTCAGGAACACCATAGTATGCATCATATTTAAGCCAATTTCACTGGTAAAAGAGTGTCCCTACCCTTCATTCTCCCTGTTTATTCCCATGTACACAGTCTGACACAAGGATTTCTGGAGTCTCTCAGTGAACTAGATTCAAGGAGTGAACTTGACTTGGTTGAAAAGTAGCCTGGCAAAATGTGTAAACAAACAAACAAGCAAATATTTTCTTTTTCAGTTTCAGGATATTAAGATCATCACAGATCTGGAAAAATGCTTGTGCTGGTTCAGCACAGGTGATAGTGTGGGGCAGGACCACTTCTCAGGGACTGCTTTTTCCAGCAATGATTACAGGATCACAGTAAAATTCAGGCTGGAAGGGACCTCAGAAGGCCATGTAGTCCACCCTCCTGTGCTAAGCAGCTTATATTTATGTCAAACTCCATCCTCACTGAGGAAGCACAGAACTGAAGGTGAGGTATGAAGTATCTTGGAGAGAGCTAACTTGGCTGAGATGTACTGCTTTAGAAGGCAGCCAGTGTTGAAGGCATAAAGTCTTAGAATGCCCCAGATTCTTAAAGGTTTATGGCTATTCTAGGCTTGCTCCCACAGACTCTAAATATGGCCAGATCCCACATCGTTAGTGAGGCCTTATATCTGAAACATTAAAAACATTACACTAAATACTGTCAGAATTGGCAACTACTGTCTGTCCATTGTCTTCATTAATTGAAAAGAACAGCAACATGGAAAGAAGGAGACAGTGAAAGTTCAACACAAGATATAGGCATGTTAACCAGCCAAAACTAAATCTTTACTCGGGAATTTGAATAGATCCATGAAACTGTTTGTTTTCATCATTTGTGTCAGAGAACATAGATGGAGGATAAGGAAACTGTCCTGGGTTTGGCTAGGGTAGGGTTAATTTTCACAAGAAGCTGAGACAGGCTACAGCCAGGATAGTCAACCCAACCAGCCAATGACGTATTTGATACCATACTGATGTCATGCCTGCTATAAGGAGAGGGAGGGCTGGAGGCAGGCACGAGGGTTTTGCCACAGATGATTTTGGGCACAGGTGGTCAGTTTGCAGGGCTGTTTGTGGTTCCTGTCTGCCACTGAGTCCAGTCTGGGACTTCCCTAGTGCCTGCTCCACAGCACCAGTGGTGACAGTGATGTAATTGCCATCAGGGGAGTTGGGTTCAATACTGGGTTCATATATATCTCTGTCTATTCCATTTTATTATTGTTTTTGTTAACACGGTTTTAGTTTTCTTTTCTAATCCAAAAGTCTCTCTCCCTTATTCCCTTCCTCTTCCCCTTTGGGAAGGGAGAGGGGTTAATAGAGAGCATCTGTCATTCACTTAGCAGCTGGCTCAGCCCTAAACCTTGACAATATTAGGCAGCAGAATTTAGGACTCATGGCCAGTACAGCCAGCATTAAATGATCAACTAGCTTGTATTTATGAAGGACTTACTTGATTTTACATGATAAATGTATGGAAAGAATGGTCTTTGCCAAAAAAAGAAAAAGCAAAGAAAGGTGCACATCTAAAACTGAAGTTGAAATACATGTATGTGCAACTCATTCACAGAGAAAACAAAAAATGTCTCATAATAATAAGATACAGTTAATTCCAGACTCCCATGTGAAAACATACCATTTTGCTGATTTACGTTGCAGGGATCAGCCACAGGAACATTGATGGGCACAGAACAAGCTGAGGAAACCTTCCATGCATTGGCATGAAGTTGTGGGGTCCCTTCTATCATTCCTGCTGGAGACCTGAAAAGAAAGAAAGATCAACGCTGCAAGCATCCTGCTGACCTTATGGACCACAGGGGTGAGGATGCAAGTACATCAAGAAGCCTTAGATGCATAGTCACATTGAACATTCAACATGTCGAAAGAATTTCCATCTGTGAGGTGTAAAAGTAGAGAGGGCATGTGAAACTTTCCCCTCAATATTCTACTTTTGCAAAAATTTCTTACACTCCAAGTCTGCTCTCACTTACGCTTCATTCAAATAGTCTGAAGTCAGTTGGAGAAGGCATTATTGAGAGGAGAATTTGGCTTTTATTCGAGTATATACATTCAGCGAAAGGTCAAAAAAGTGACCTGTTAGCTAGTTTCAGTGTTCTAGAGGGGGGCTGTTAGTATTTTGATGCTGGTTTTCACCAAGTATTTCAAAAGTATTTATTATTCCTAGAGAAGCTTTGTGATATTACAATTTGAGCAACTTTGAAGGAAATTAAGTAAACAAATAAGGAAAGTGTGCCTTTCTAATTAAACTATTCCTGTGGTTCAGAATTATCATTTTTTCCATTAAAACTTGGTGTGGGAAAAACAAAATCAAGGAGTAGTAAGTCTTAACCAGGTGAGGATGATACTAATATTATCATCCACTCTTTTTGTCAGTGCTCAGGTATTTGCTCAGATAAGAGAGCAGCAGGGAGGAAAGAAAAGGGCATTCCAGCAAAATCATCATCCAGTAACTTCTATAAATAATATAGTAGTTTTCTAGAATTACTTTGCTAACCATCTTAGAGTGACTTAACTAAATTTATGAGTTTCAGATTTTAAAAAGTGACCAATATTTTAATTAAGAAATTTTATATTGGTTAGTTTAAAAAAGTATGAGCATGTTAATGAAATTAAATAATCAGATTATTACATTCAACAAAACTTTTCACTTGTTATTAAACACAATCTAAATGTACCATATGCAACTTACAGAAAATCGTCTCTTAAATTCCCATTGTAAGTTCCACATAGTCCCAATGTTCTTCTCTTCCAGCCAACATCAACTTGAACATAGATTCTCTCTCCATCTTTAGCAAACAGTATCTTCAAACCAAAACTAGTTTTCAGTTGAACAAAGAAAGAAGATATATTCTGAATTTCAATAGCCCCTGCACATAGCAAAAGGAAAAGAAAAACAAAGTCACTGAAATCCAATTTACAGGCTGTCTTGGTTTACCCCTTAAACGAAATAGATTTTGAAAACCCAGAAATAAAATGAGAAACTATGCACAATCTCACCTGCAGCCCAATAACCTCACCCATTCTCCATCTGAACTTATGAATGAGACTATATATCTTTCCATTAGCAACACAAATCAGGAATTGCAACTACTACTGACATTAAAAAATCTCTGATCTTTCTGTACCTCTGAGTTCCCCAGAGACCACTTGTGCATTTCTTTTTTTTTTTTTTTAAGAAGAAAGCAATGCAACAGCATTCCTCTGGCAATGAGAAGACGAGGCCAGAAACAACTTGTTTCTTAGTCTCCAGGGGTGTGATAAGATTAATTAACAGATGTCTGTAAAGTGTATTGCAGTCTTTAGCTAAGTAAGTTAGAGTAAGCTCTCTCTTACTACTATTGATATGACATCAGTATAGCTCCTTCCTTAGACTGGATGTGAACTAAGGGCCTATCACATTCCCAGCTTTCCTTCCCAGCAAATCCATTATGTGGGGAAATGGAAATTTCACAGTCACACCATTCATTTGCTACACATTGTTGGGCTACTTGCAGCTGCAGGCTTAAAAGCAGTTCTACCTTCACAAGCAACCTCTACGCGTGCACGCACACGCACACACTCTTAGTGTGCACCTAAGAAGAAGAGGCAAATAAATGCTTATGTGAGCTTAAAGATGTTCTTGGCTGATAAGACTTACTCAATACACCCAATTATCAAGAGTGTGACACCAAAATATTTATCATGTGTTATATTTGTTATAGGCTATGGAAAGAGGAGAAAGTTAATAGGGACCAATTCAAAAGACACAAAAAATCAATGAAATTATGAAGCAGAACTGCTAAGATAATCGAAGGTCTAACCGAGCTATGAAACTCATTGCCATAGGAAGCTGTGAATGCCTAAAGCAGAACTGTGATTGGAAAAATTCAATGAAGCAAAGACATAGTTGCAACCACAAGCACAGAAGTCCCTACACTCTGTTTAGCTGGAGGCTGAGGAAGGAAAGGTGAACTCCTACTTTACTCTTTCCAAAAAAGAATAAAAATTGGGTAAGAATTTACTACTGATCTACATAAGATACAAAATTTAGCAATATCATTTCTACCTTAAGTGCTTAATTTTATTAGATCCTTTTAAGGCTGATTTATTTCATTATCGTTTCCAAAAAGGTGAAGTAACCTGCCTGAAATCACACCAAAAGTCAGCACTGAAAGCAACATAGATTCCATAGAGCACATGGATTCTATTCCATGCCATTTATTAAAAAAAACTTTAATCAAGCTAGACTTTAATGTCAGTATCAAGATTATTTCCAACCTTTCCTCATTTCCCTTCTTTTTCATACCTCCTCCCCCCAGACACAAACAAAATGACTGGAATTCCTAGGTACTCTCAAGGTAAGAAAAGCAAATAAATGAGGGCATAACGAAGGACTCTTCTTTTACAGGCTGAGAAACCATTACTCAGGTTATAAAAAGTAAACAATTGTACATTTCGTAACTTATGTTTGAAGAAATTCCTTTTTCATAGACAGATATTATTAATAAGCTTTGAAGCATGTAAAAGAAAGAGCATGAACCCTGGCAAAATTCTACTGTATGCATTTCTTACCATTAAGGTTAAATACTTGGTTAGGGCCAGTTTGGATTTGACCGTATCTCGTGAGAGTTACTTGTTTGTTCACGTCATCTTCAAGAACTAGTGTTATAGACTCAATGCAGGCGTGGTCAAAGTTCTAAGTAGAAGCAAGTGTCACCATCAGAAACAGGCAAAGATATTAATATTGTCATGGAAAGCAAAAGCAAACAGGGGAAAAAAAACGGTTGTATAGAAAGGAAACACCAGAACTCTCATCAGGTAAATCAGTTGTAAACTATAACTTGAAACATTAAAGAGAGCACCCAAAATTGTACGTAGAACATAATGAAAAAATGCATATTCATATAAGAGCAAGGAGAATGCATTTTATCTGTTATGGCAGTCTAGTAATAAGTGGAAAGAGATCCCAAGTACTGACACTGGGTTCAAAAGACCATACTTGCATGGCCACCCTGAATACTCCTCATTGCTGGGTTAACCAGCGTTTCAGCAAGAGTCTGACCATGACTATATCAAGCTGGTGCAACCAGAGCCCAAATGCAGCAATGCAAGAGAAAGAAACTATTGTACACGTAAAGGTGCTTCTTGTCTTGAAATGTGGTCATCATGTCTGACTGCAAACCAAAAGGATATAATTTCTCCAGAATTATGGTACAACGATTTGTAAATATCTGACTATCAAAAAATGGTGACCTATAAACTAACTTACACCCATCATTTTAGAGTGCTATCCAGACAGAATTTATGAACCTAAGTACAGGAAAAAAGTGACACATAACCATCTTAAACCAACCATCTTATGCTCCCTGGGACTGTTATGTTTTCACCCAGAAACTTTCCAAGGTGCCTAGAGCTGTGCTAAGGGTCATTCCAGCAGCATTCTTGTCTCTCAGTGGACACGTTTGTTGTGAACGTTCAACGAAAATGTGGCTTACCTGTCCACAAGGTGCTTTCTGTAAAGTGATTGTGAATTTGTTTTTCCCAGTGCCTTTTACCAAAATGTACTGGCAAATCCCAAGAAAGGTAAAATGACGTCCATCAAATGTTGTGAAATGAGAGCTACCTGTGACAGAGCACTCAGCTTGAGAGAAAAATGATAAACAAGAATGTTCACTTGCATAAGAATGTATCATTATTCTGTAAATTATGAAAGAGATAAATAAGAAACTTCCTACTTATTTCCAAGCACACAATCCAGGCTAACTTTAATCTCTCTAGCTATTACAGCATTTGGAAATAAAATATGTTGTTAACACCTGTTTCCATCAGATACCATCTCATATTGCACACATTGATGTGCAGCATCTTTCACTTCTAACTAGATGAGATGCCTTTGAGTCATGAGTTCTCTAAAATGCAAAAGCATTTTCTCTTTACTACAACTCTGCAGTTTCATAGAATCTTCTCCCTCATCACCTCTGACATGACCGAGCATGAAAGAGGACAAGCTTCTTTCTCCTTCCTTCTAAGTACTATGGCGCTGGTTGTTGCTGCAGATATGAAGAGGCTGCAGGTGTCTGTCCTCAGGGCACATCTACATTCTTGTTTTCAGCTGAGATCAGGAGTGCACTGTTGAAGCAAGTCGCCAGTGCATCCCCACTTACTGCATTTCCATTCACACTATGGGGCAGTGTCAGAGCACGTGAACTAGGTTCCTGTCGGCTGCAACTACAGCAGGAGGTGCTCCATGGGAGCACATCTAACCTGGTCTTGCTGCTAACAGGCATTCAGTTCCTAGGACCAGACTAGAGTAGTCATAATTAACCCCCTGTCCCATGTACACACAACACACACCACGCACAAGACATATGGAGCAGTTCTCAGTGCCAACTGTTTTACACGAGAGATCCACCCTGTCATTCCTTGCTTAGTAACTGTTAAGCCTTGTTTATTACCTCGTTCAGAGAGAGCTCCTTAACTCGTCAAAAGTTCTGTCTTTCACAGGTTTCATAATATAACCTTGTCTAAGACACAGAACCATCAAGGGAGTTTCACTACCTGAATGCTGCACATTCCTCTGAGTAACTCATTACAGAGACATGCAATCTTTAAAGATAAGGATCATTATCCAAACACGAACTTCTGTTACAAGGGGGAAAATAAAGCACACTGAGCATTGGAATGATGGGGTTTTTTATTATTTGCATTACAATTGCACCTAGAAGTAAGGAGATACCTATACCTGGCCTATGAATTGGACAGACAGTAGAAATCAGCCACCTACCCCAAAGAACACAGAGCTTAAACAAGAGATAGAAAACAAGAGGCAGACGCTACACACTGAGTTAGGGAAGCAACTGGGAAAAGGTAAGATGAGTACGGTCAGGCAGTTAACAGCTTCACCCCAGCTGACCCATTGCTACTCTCAATATCCATGTACTTAATCTTTCTGCTTAGATTAGCATCCCAAGCCCTTGGATCGTATTTTCTTTTTTTGTCTGTCCCTTATGTTCACTGAGGAGGGAAAAGAATAATGAAATAAAGATACCTGGGCAATCATGATCCGTGCAGTTCCAAATGCCACCGATACAAATACTAGAAAGAAAAATCAGAAAACACGGACATTCAGAGTTCTGATCTTTAGCAAAAAAAGCAGCTTTGAGCTAATTAATATGTCATGAATTCACCCTTTCCATAGAATAGCCTGCATATTTTAGTGATACACAGGGCCTAGACTATGTAAGTGTGATATGATGTTAAACTAACTATGGGCAGCAGTCACAGAGAGAGGAAAGACAAACATGAGGCTGTCACATACCAGTTGCTACATTCTTGTTCAATTTTTGAGCCTACAGGGAAGGCAGTTCCGTGATAAATACAAGGACAATTCGACACAGGGATACAAGTTCCATTTTCCATAATGAGACCTATTGGGAGGGAAGTTAATAAATGAGATTTAAAAAAAGAAAAAAATAATGAACTCCGGATCATTGCTCTTCCTCTATCTGACTCAAACATTCAAATCTGCCAGAAGGTGATCTCATCAGTCTTAACTGGGGACCAGCTAAGGGTCACCCAGCGACTGCAGACAGCTCAAAGTGATGAACAGTGAAGCTCTCTCAAAGCGGTTGTCACTTTGAATACTTACTATATGGAAAATGTCTGCCCTAAGCATGTAAAACTGTACAGACTCAAAAATGAAGATTCTGCGATCACATAATCTTTAGTCTGTCTGGAACAGGACTGTTCATAGTCCAGTCTCTAATTTTATCGAGTACAGGTCTCAGGAAGTTTGTTTTCTTGTATAGAGCATAAGACACATTCTGTTTAAACAAAACCTCAATAGATTTTGGAATAATTCAAGTAAAGTGAATTAAATCTATGCATTCTGTGCAAATCTGTAAGGTATCTTATTGTAGCAAGCATTAGTGATGGCTCCAGATTTTAACTGTGATTTCATTCTGAGCCACCTTTGTATTCTAGAAAAATGTTTAGAAAACAATAAAAGGAAGAATCACAGTGAGAATAACAACAGCTAGAGCAGAATTTACAAGATTCATATCTTCAGGCTTTAACTTTAAGCATAGTCTATTTAGATGTTGGATATTAGCTTTACACATTTTTTCACACAAAATTGGCAGTACTTACCATCTGGACAGTAACAGCCATCTAAGCAGTGTAGGTTGGTGCCAAGACAATCTTTTTCAAATGTGCATGTTGGTGGACAACAACTGATACAGTCACGGTGTACAAAGCTGTCTTCACACTTCTCAGCTAGAAAAAATGCATGGTACATTGAACATGAGTGCAGTTTCTCTTTCCACATTGGAGAACCCCTCTCCCTCTCAAATAAACAGTTGTGCAGTGCTTCTGGTGTAGCTAATTATTCAGATCAGGTACAACGAAATATTTGGAGGGTCTTTAACTGATGAACTGTGGTGAATTTCTCATCACTATTTAAGTCTTTCTTTACCAAATCCTTACATCACTCCTCCAAAAGAAGTTATAGTTTCTGTGACTGGGGCACGTGCTCATATCTCAGCTGGTTCAAAGCCTTGTGCATGAGACCAAACTGCAGTTGATGGGTTGTGGTAATATCTAGAAGGGCCTGGATTAACCGTATTAACTCTATTATAGGGCCAGTAGAGGCTGAAAGGTCATCTGGGAAGAGGGGCAACATCAGATTTCCACAGATGTTTACTCTGTCCTAGAATATGACCATCACATCATGAAGTTCCAAGCAATCTGTGGAAATACAAATTTTGTATGAATCTAGATCAGATCACAGTGGAATTAAAATATTCCTCTAGCAAGTCACTGACTTAATTGTTCACCAGCAATAGTGAAGCTGGCTGATCTACTTCAGTATCAGGTTTGAGTACTACAGTGACAAATGTTGTCAAGATTGAATTACTTGAAGAGAATACATGGAGTATCTGAAAGGTCACATTGTATGCTCTATTAAAGAGTCTTACTACAGGCAGGAAAGTCATCCCTCCAGTCCCGCACCGGGGACCCAGCGTGAGAGCATGCTCTAGTGTACTCTGTCACCGCCCTGCAGTACGTTTCATCATCATCCGCTCTGAAATGATAAAACAAGAGGGTAATCAAGGAACTCAAATTGCACCCACAAATCTCTGCCACAGGACACTGCACGGGATATTTCATACACAGCTGACACCACTCAATCATAACAGCATGGTGAAAACACTGTGAAAAAGAATGGGCTAGACTGAACACACTGTTGTGTATTTATCATTTGATCTTACAAAAAGTTACTTCATTTTCATATTACCACAGTTAACAAGACCACTAATTTATTACAAAAAAAAGATAAATGCCGCTATGGTGAATGAGAAACATGATCTTGTCTTGCAGACAACAGAAAACTCAACAATCTCAAGATCCACATCTCAGGCCCTCTCCCTCCTGTATGACAAGGAAACTCTGACCTACACTGATAAAAGACAGTCTGGTCCAAGTAAAAAGTTCAAGTTTCCAATTGCCTGGCAGTCCTTAAAATTAGGCAAGAAGAACCCTGTTGGTGGACTCCAGACCTTGTGCTGAAGTGCTCAGCACCAGAAGCATTATCCCCTGAATACTGCAGACAGGCTCAGGGATTTACTGCGTGACCTTGGGCAAAGACATTATCTCTGCCTTAGTTTGTACAGAAGCTGTTCAGTGTACTTGCGTGCAAGTAAAGAGACATTCATCAGTGTCTAGGTAAACTCAAATTTTATTCAGATGTTAAGCCACATAAGGCAAGATACTACCAACCTTTTGTTACTGTGAAAGTCCAACAACTCCCATTCCTCCCTATGGAGGCCTTGATGCCAAAATGAACTAGTCATAAGATGACATTTCTGATACAAGCATGACTGTGACAGACCAGATGAGTTTATCTTTCAGCACACAAGATCATGCTTCCAAAATTAATGGTCTTAAGAATATATTATATAGTGTTTGTATTCTGCTTTCAACACATCTGTTATCAAATCCAACACCACTATACTCTTCGTTGCAGTGATCAGGCTTTCCTGCTATTCTTATCTAATCCAATTAAATGGGTCTTAATAGAAAGAATACTTGGCATATAATATGTCCCCACAAAAAACTTAATAAACGGACACTAAGCCACAAGAAAAGAGATCTCTTTTATAAACAAAATAAGCCTAAATTAATGAGGTTCTGAGACACAGAGACTTCCTTCAAGGTTTTTAACATTTACAGAATTCACACACATATGCATGTTGACAAAAATAAAATCTGCCTTAACACCATGACACTAATTCAATATCACATTTGAAAACTTGCTTTTCATTATTCTTCATTTGCTAAGAAAAAGTCATAATAAACTCCTGAATTAAAAAGAGGCCATACAGAGGCAACTCATCTCTTCTCTGAGTGAAGTCAATGCACAGATCATAAACTTTAGGAAGCATGCTTTGGAGATTTGCCTACAAATACAAATTCTTTCATCTTGACTTTATGGTAAAGCAGAAGACTAAAAATTAATCAACAATGAACTAAAAAGTTGTAATGGATTATATTGAGTGATTTTTACTTTTAGTCTTTTGATCTTTTGTGTATGTTTTGAATTGAATGGATGATACTCTGAGAAGGCCATAATAGTATCTGGAAAAAACCCTGCTATTCATGACAATTACTTCTTAATTTAAAAACCCTGCTAAAAAGGAAGTGTTACACTGCTCAGTCATCTGTTCAGTTACACTCTGGAGCAGCAGTTTACTTGAATGCCAAGAGCCAAACAGGAGTCTGGAGAGCTAAGGGAAAAATACCAGGTTGCATATAATGCCAGCAGCTGAGGAAGAGTACCCCCACCAAAGCCAACAAGAGTTGGATTTATTTTGACAACTCTGAATTTACATAAATAAAACAATTACGAAAATTTTTACTAATTTGAACTGTAGTGGTTGCTCATATAAACAGTCCAACTGTGTCAGACAAATAGTCCAGCTCCTCCAGTATCATCTTCATGTATTTTTGATTCAAGACCTTCAGATGTAAGTTTCAGGGTTTTTTGTGGTTAGCAGCTCCTCTTTGGTTATTAGCAATTATCCATGGATTTCTCTTCCATATGTTTGTCTGGTATTTCCTTGAATCCATGTAAACCTTTAGCAATCAAAATATCCCTTGGCAGGCTGGTTCTGTGCCCTCTGATTCCACACTAAATGACCCACTGAGAAAGGCTATCTCTCACTTTGAACTTGGTTCCTCCTAATGTCCCTTGATGCTGCTCAGTTCTAGTCTCAAACGAAAGAGAATCATAGATTTATTAAGGTTGGAAAAGACCTCTAGGATCATCAAGTCCAACCTTCATCCCAACATCTCCCTGACCACGAGACCATGTCCTGAAGTGCTACATCTACTCATTTTTTTAACACCTCCAGGGATGATGATTTCAGGCATCAAAAATAAATACACAAGAACTCCAGTCTTACCTGCAAAGATCATTCATACAACTAGAAATATAAGAATATGGATCTATGCTTTCATGACAGCTGAGGAAAGGAAACTGTAGGAATACTTGGCACTTGAAGAAGATGTCCTGTGTATTAAGGAGAATGAGTAAACAACAGTTAGCAAATATGTTCTGAACAACCATAGTTCTTTTTAGCTTTGTTTCCTTAATCTAGGATCCTTTATATCCCCATTAAAATTTTAGAATCTCACTGAATCTCCTTTATTATTCGTCCTAAAATCTGTCTTCTCTTTCTAGGCTGTCCTGATTGCATGCTGCTCCTAAACCATCTGGAATGAAAGAGTGTGAAATGACAAAAAAAAAGCAATTTATGTCAATGAAGGAGCTGAGCATGTTACTTCTGCAGTATTTCATGATTTCCAAAACAATAAGGTGTAAGATACCAGGACTGGAAACTGAACCCAAGTTTAATGCAACAATGAAGAGCTGTGCCAGCAGACCTGTGCCACATGGCACATCCTCTCTAAGCCTTTGTACTTTTAAGCTAAATATCTGAAGGTCTTCAGACATTTCCTAGTGACAGTCCTGATCTGAATCTTCCCTTTCTCAAAGCCCCTATGCACTTAAGGCTTTTTTCCACATTGTATACATTGCTAGATTCTTGTGCCATCATTCGGCAGTGAAGACTAACAATATTTATGCATACATATCTCTATCTATCTATATCTCTCTCACTATATATATATATATAT
>VZZY01027238.1:0-12214 GCA_013400335.1 Eurystomus gularis
TCTCTAGCATTCTGTGATTCTGTAAATAAAACTGTGTATATAATACATTCCAGTATTTCTAAATAGTTTGAGGAATCTAATGAACTTTCTGTTTACCACAACATGCACGTTATTCCAGTATTGGTGAGAAATGCAACTTACTCCATTTCTCTCCAAGCTGGCAAATAAGTTGGAAACATTCTAGTTGAGGAAACCTTTAAAAGTTGGAATTGGCGGCAGCCTTTATAACTTTTTTCTTTGAGATCTTTTTTCAACTAGGTTGCTTTATGACTCTGATGCATTGAATTTCAAGGGATTAATTACAAAAGTTTGTTTGACTTCTCCTTAAGTCTATAACAACAGATGTCTAACCAATGAATGCAATGAAATTGTGCTGAAAAATGTGTACATGTTCCATTTAATCTGTGATGAAGAAACTTTGTCCACATACTGGTTTTGACATTCTTTGTACTTCGTGCTCAGCTGATGTTTTGTTGGTTTTCTGTTTATGTATTTAGTTCTTGAGCAAGGAGTTTCATGATGGGGCTGAAGATCAAGCAGTTGTATTTAATCACTGATAACATGACTTTTCCCTTTCTGCAGGTGTAATAAAAAATGGTGGTGTGAAACCTAACATCATTCCTTCTTACACTGAACTAGAGTTTTACTTGCGTGCCCCTTCAATGAAAGATCTTTCTGTTCTGACAGAGAAGGTTGAGAACTGCTTCAAGTCTGCAGCACTGGCCACAGGATGCAAAGTAAGATGCATTCAAGCTCATGTGTTTCTGTTACGCTGAAGCTGATGTGGACCAGAATAGGAAATCAAGGTTTACAGCATTTGCCTGCATAGTGTTTAGTTGAAATAAATCTAAATTTCTATGATACTATTTGCTATTCTGTTGGTTTGTGTCCTGAAAGAAAGCTTTGGTTTATAAATAGAATGTCAAAGAATAAAGAAAGATTATAGATTGGGAGACACTTCCAGAGGCCATCTAGTCTAACACTCTGTTCAGAGCAGATTGCTTGGTTTCTTGTGGACTTCTGAGTATCTTCTAGGATGAAATTCTACAACCTTTCTCAACAAGTGCTTTACCCACCTCATGATAAACAGTGGTTTTCCTGATGTTTGTACTGTGATGACTGACCACTTGGAGACAACTCTCTAGGTGCGACATTGTGGTGTTTCCATCCTTGGAGATATTCAAAAGCTGCTTTGATATGATCCTGGGCAACCAGCTCTAGTTGACCCTGCTTAAGCAGAGGAATTGGACAAGGTGACCTCCAGAAGTGCTTTCCAACTTGAACCATTCTGTGATTCTGTTTTATCCAATAGGAATTTCTTTTTTTGCCTCTCATACCACTGGACATCTCTGGTTCTGTCTTCTGTGCCCTCCCCATCCGGTAACTGTAGACAGCAGTAAGATCTCCCCCTAACCTTTTCTGAAGGCTCAACAAATCAAGTTCTTTCAACCTTTCCTTGTTCATGTCATGTTTACTCTCATCGTCTTGCTGGCCTTCCCCTGAACTAGCTCCGGTCTTGATTTGAAAAGCACAAACTGAAAACTGTACACCAGAATGATCTCACAGGGGTTGTCTACATCCATAATAAAGATATTAAAACAGTAATGGCCCCGGTATTGGTACTGATTGTGAATGAATGCTACAAGTAACAGGAAGCCATCTGTGGTTTTGTGCCACTCTTGAGCTGGCACGTCTGTGTCCTCTGAGACAGACAAGCCATCATTAAAAGCTAAGCTTGGTCATGCACTATCTGCTTTTCCATTAGTATATGCTGGATGTTCATAATAGCCTTGTGATTCATGTGCCAGGACACGGGTCTTGGGAGGATTTATTTCCTCTATAATCCCCCCAGGAGCTTGAGGATAGGACAGTCTGACCAGTATGTAATTTCCAGGATCTTCCTCCTGGCTCTTCAAGGTGGATGTGACTTTTAGCTCTTTTTCAGTGAGCTGGAGCATCCCTCTTTTTCAGTGACATTTAAAAAATAATAGCTCCCTGATTATGTTGGCACTCCTCTCTTACTCGTTGTTGGATGCATTGTACCTGGTACTGCATACATACAATTTAAGTGCTGCATAGTGTTTTATTTTTTTGCTGTGGGTGATGTTCCTCTCCTACAGACAGTGCTACCAGGCTCAGAGACCTGGGAGGCTTGATGGAAAACTTTAACAGTAGGAACAGGCAAAACTGATATTGAGTTTTTCGTCTTTTTTTTTTACCAATGTTCTTTGTCACTAGGTCCTTTATCCCATTGAAGAACAGGTTCATGTAGCAAGAATATGTGAAAAATTAAGTGATCTTTAAGTTAGCATGCTTCTGGAGGTTTTTTTGCTTTTTGTAAATGGAAGTGTCTCCTGTAGCTGGTTCAAGCAATATGGTTACCCTGCAGTGTATTGCTAAGTTAGGTGGTTCTACTTGCTCTGTAGTCTAGTTTATGACTAGTACATCTGTGAAAAGAATGTCTATGCTCAGCAGAACAAATAGCTATAGTGTGTATGAGTGTGAGTTAGTAGATTTTAAGGTCTATTGGAGGCATTAGGTGCTGTTTTCCTAGTATGGACCCTCCATTCTAGCTAGAAAAGGACTTCAAAAAGTGCACTTTATGCAGAATGAAAGTTAAGATTTCTTGAAGTTTGACTGTGGTATGTTTTTTACATTTGTTTTCAAACATTTCACCTGTGTAAAGTCATTTCATGAATGGGACTGTAGTTGTTGGAAGTGATCTAAATAATAGTAAAATGTAATTTGAAAGCTTAAACTGATTTCTCTGTAGCTTACTAGTACCTGTAGTGGAAATCATTAGATGCTGTACAGGAAATGTTTGTGTCCTATTTTTGGAGATGCTGTCTGTGAAATCCATGCTTCTGGAATTTGTCTGTCTAGTGCAACCAGCTGTGTTTTGATCAAGGGTAATATTTGGCAGAATGTTGTATTTTTGAAAAACTTAGCACTTATGTCTGTTTTGACATGGGCTTGAAGTATGGATATGTACTTACTTTTTCTGGTCTTTAACTTGTTTTTGTTAAACAGGCTTAAGTTGGAGAAAAAGTTCTAATAATTTGGATTTTTTTTCAAGGTGGAAATAAAAGGTGGTGAAAATGATTACTACAACGTCCTCCCAAACAAGAGCCTGCAGAAAGCCTACAGGGAGAATGGCGAGAAGCTTGGAATAGAATTTATATCAGAATGCTCTATCGTGAATGGTTTGTCAGGTAATTCCATCTGGGTTTTTTGTTCTGATTTAAGCTTAGGTTGATCAACCCTTTGGTGTGTAAAATAGTGGGATAGAGCTAGGGTAAATATAGTTTGGTCATAAGAAAAAGCTAATTTAGAAAGTTGAAGCTCTGTAAAAGGATCTCTGGCCTGTGTTTCTGTTTGTTGTAGAAGTTAAGAAATTTTCCCAACGAATATTAAAAAAAGTAATAATTTTCTGATAATATTTCTGAAAATTTCAAGAAACAGCTTGGTTGGAGGGAGGGATGGAAGGATGGAGAGGTAAGAATAGTCTTACTGAAAACATGAGGATGTTTAATGAATTGCATCTCATTCTGTTGCTTTGAAATACAGAATCCTGGTTTGCTGTGAATGGAGATGAGACAGATTTTAGGAATCTTGTTGAATAATACTTTTCAAGCTTACATATACACTTACTAGCATCTAATATTTTAGGAGTTTTTTAAGCAGAAATTTAAGCATCTCAGTAACCCTAATTTAAACCTCTTTCCATTAACAGGTAGTTCTGTGCCTCTAATTTTAGTTCATGAGTTCAACAGATTAGTTTTTGAAAGGGTACTCTTGAAGTAGGTGTCTTGACTGTCTCAAACTATTTCCCTTTCTTGGTCTCTTGGAGCTCTAGTAATAGGAATGCTCAGTTAGGTTTAACCCAGAGTAGGTTGGGTTGGGTTTGGGGTTTTTTCAGATTTTTCCTACAGTAGCTCTGTTCAAGTTTTAACTGCTGATGATACTTTTATAGCCTTCACTACTTATATAACTGTGTGTGTAGATACATATGTTTATATAAAAAAATGTTTTTACTCCACTCATTAAAGGCTTATCTCTTCGGTTAGAAGGAAAAGATTGTTCATAGTGAAAAGTTATTCTAATTAGTTTGATTGCAGTACTAATCTTCTCTATCTTAAATGCAGATTATCTCTGGACAGTTGAAATCTTGGTGTTTGGGGACAGAGTTCTCAAACTTCTTTTGTGTGGGGGAGATGACATGTCTAGTGGTGTTCTGGCTGTTTTTCTGTTTTTTACTTCCCTTCCAAATTAAGACAACGGTAACATTTTGTCCAATTGGCTTACTATCTTGGGTTTTTTAAAAAAATTATAACTAAAGGCAGACTTTTTTTCATTAGTGTGGGACAAGTAAGATTTACTACTTTGCTCATTTAGCCTTAGGAAGAGGCTGAGGGACCTTACTTCATATGTTTACTGTAGTGAAACTTCCTGGAGCTCTGCTAGTTGCTTCCGTCAAACCATCGCATTAAGGGTGAAGATCATGAATGCTGGTGATCATGCTGGTTCAGAGGACTTTGAACCTAGTACAGACACCTAATTGTAATAGTGCTTTTAGATGTAAGTTACGTGATATATTAAATGGTAACCATTAACTTGCTTAAACTGAAACTCCCCATATGCCTTGTCCTGTCCTTAAACTGCTTTTCAAGTATCAAAATGTGCTTGAGCAATTGAGTTATCTCACACTGTGGTGAGTTTTACTGAAATGTTCTTTCCACAGCTTCCCCTCTGAAGTTTTGCAGTGGAGATTCAGGAGTGTTGACAAAGCACAGTCTCTGGAGACATACAAGTGGAATTTTGTATGCTACCCTTTTGGGGGCGGGTTGAGTGTTTTGTCTCATCTTTCTCAAGACCTCTATTTCTGTTTAGTTTTCATGTGGTTTTTAATGTTTTCTTTTAGGATATCAGTTTCTTCTGTTGAAAGGGAAGGACGATAGCTCAGTTGCTTCTCCATGTCTGTGCAGCAGAAAAGTCGTTAACAGATGAGCATACTCACTGCCACCTCTACATGGGTATTAGTATCGGTCTGCTTACAGGTATCGCTCTAGGCAGCTAAGCATTACAAAGAATTCCTTCAGTCCATCAAATCACCCAACCTTGCATGTGCCTCGTGCACACTCTACTCACTTGGCACAACCAGGATTATGTGAAATAATGTGAATCTGAGTTAGCTTTCACCAGGTGCCTGTTTCTCCTTCTGCTGGCAGGGTAGTTCTACTGCAGGGTATTGAGAACCTCCCAAAGCAGATGGCTTAGGTTAGCATGCCTTAGTTGAGGCACCCACAAGTGTGGTTACTTATTCAGATAGTTTCAGCATTCATGGGGTTCACCGGCTTCCTGTGCCCCAGACTGATAGAGACAATCTTAAGAAGGAGCCAGTATGTTTTGAAAAATAACACTTCCGAAGCTTGGGGCCGTATGTAAATGCTTCCTGGAATCTTTTGCATTTTTCTTCCATTCATGTCTGTGGTAATACTGACTCCCATTATGTGCTCGGTGACTTGAAGAGGCTTTGGTATCAGCTTCAGGATATATTTCGAGAGGTAGGAGCTCCCAATACCTTTCCATTAACAACAGTGCACAACTCTGAATATTGCATTAACTGTGCAGTTATGCTTCTAGAAGGAATCTCAATCTGTACATCTCTAGCAAGCATACAGTTCCAGATGTTTGTCTGGAAACCATTGGAACACCTGATGTCTTGAATGTTTTGCTAGGTTATTACTGCTAAAGGGTGTAACATTTTTTTCTGATAGAAGGGAAGACTGGACTGTCACTTTTTTACTAAAAGCTGTCTGGATTTTGGCTTGGTAAGCTCTCCATCTTGATAGAGAATACAAAGTTTAAATTCCTTACATTCAGCAAAAAAAACTTGTAAACTGGTAGTAGATTGGCTATGGATATAAATTTAAGTGGAATTAAATACCTGATAGCTGGGATGCACTGAAATTTCTAATGCTTGATTTGCTGAGAGCAGGGGAAAAGTACACCATCTTCCCAACAGTTTGTGTATTAGGACTTAGTAAGGCAAGTCCAGAATTCTTGATTTACTCTGGAGTAGGCAGAACTTCTAGACTTCTGGTTTGTCTTTCCAGACTGACCAAAAATTAGGTCAATAGCATAGACTACTGAAAATTAAAATAACTTGTTACTGTGCCAAGAGTTGGATTTTCTTCAAATGCATACTGAATTTATGAGAAAATAACATGGTTTTGGACAAGCCTTGCTGCTTCTGCTTGTAAGCAGAGCAAGTAGCAAGCTACTATTGTCCTCTTTAATCACAAAATGTAGGCTCTGTGGACTCACTTTTAATAATTACATGCTTCCAGGTGAAATCTATGTTCTTCAATCATGTAATTACTAAGTCTTAAAGCATTAGCAGTATCTTCTCTCCATAAAGTATCAAGATACAGAGGCTACCTGATGTGTTACAAAATATTTTTAAATCTTTGGAGCAGTCATTTTATATGCCATTACTAAAGAATAAAAATTCTTGTGGCTCTGGCCTGAAAAAAGTTAATTAGACATCTTAATTTATCATCTCTATTTTTCCCTGTTATGCAATAATGCTTCCTCTGGTATCCAAATTTCACAATAACTGGTATATTGATTTCTCCAACTTCTAAATGTTGCTTTAACAAATAACTGAGTTTGATTGCTTGTTTAGGTAAAAAAGAAAGGCACTTAGTAGTTACAGACTCTTGGACTTACTATGAAGAATCTACTACTTCGGGATGGTATAATTAAATAAGGCAGTACTGTGAGACAGATACTATCACATACTGACAGTGCTAGTCAGGCATGAAAGAATCATCACAGTCCTCAAAATTGCTATAGTTTTTTTTTTACGTCTACAAAGTATTTTGTCTGGAGTTTAATTCTTATCTTATTATTTCAAGACTGCTTGTGCTGTTAAGGTTTCCATAACTGAGAATAATCAAAAAGCATAGGGAAAAACAGTTGACCACAGTCTTATTTTTGTTTAAAGAGTGATTGTTCCTACTTCAGAGTCCTTTACCTAATGCTGAGTATTTGCGTGCTCGTGAAAGGTGGGAATTGTGGGGCCTAGTTCTTAAGGGCTGTAGAAGGAAAATAGCTGAACTGCCCGAAACTCCCAAGGTTGGCAACTTTCATTTCTTTCTGAATTAACAGCTCATGATCAGGAGATGCTTGATCAGAAATTAAATGAAATAGGAACATGCTGATACATCTTCCTCGCAGTCCAGTAACTGATTATTGACCAGAGGCACACTGGAGAGCAGCATCTGAAGTTGGCTAGTTAGGGAAAACGTCTCGGTGATGGGAGATTTTTGTATGCATAATAACTCCTTAGAAATGCTTTTCTTTTAGTATTTGGGGCAAAAGATATTCCGTTTTAGATACGGGCTGGAGGTAATATCTATCATACATTTTCTTACAGCATTCAAAATTCTTCAACACTTGTTAATAAGAAAATCTCTGTGCTGCTTCTAGGTTCCACGGACTTTGGAAATGTTACATTTGTAGTCCCTGGGCTTCATCCATATTTTTACATTGGCTCTGATGCATTGAATCATACTGAGCAGTACACAGAAGCTGCAGGTGAGTGGAAACAAAAAGGGTTAGAAGTTTCTTTGGACCCCTTATACATTGTAGAGACTGGTTGCTGACCCTTCATTGCAGCAAATCTAGGTATCATAAGTGTTTAAAATCACAGAGGATTAAAACTTTTACCTGCTTCTATGGTATTCAAGCTACTGTGTAGTAAATGTATAGAAGTGCAAGTACTAGATCTGAAAGTGGCTGTGTGAATACTTCTATCAAAATGAAGTTGGTTTCTTCAGGATTGATGGCATCTGAGCTGAATACAGACCCTGAAACAATTAACTTAGTTAATTGTAGAGTTGCAGAGAGAAGCTGACAAAATGTAGAATTTCTGTTACTGTGCTTAAAGTTAGTGTGTGGGAAGGGTGACCACTCCTCATACTAAAATCCTGACTTAATATACCATCTAGACAGAAGAAATTAGAATTATTCCTAGCAACATATTCAGAAGAGTTTCTAAACATGAGCCAAAAGAGAAAAGTAATTTTTCCTCCTAAAGCACAATACTCTGGAAATATAACGGAGGTAACTGTATATAACCCTGCATTTTCTAAAAAGGAAAATGTGAACACTCATTTTCCCTTTTTCAGTCTTGGTTGTTTACATCAGTAGCAGAAAGTTAAGTACTTGCATGTGAAAATTTGCTCTTAAGGCATCAGAAAATAGACTTAGTGCAAGTAGATTTTTACCAAACAGTTCCTGCAACTGAAACTTGAAGATCTTATTTTACAGAATATGCCTTATGTGGTAAGCTAGTGGTTTGTATCTAGTATTAGCAATCTAACCCAAAATTTCTCCTGTTTCTTTACTGTAGGGTCACAGAATGCTCAGTTCTATGCTTTGCGCACAGCAAAAGCTTTGGCAATGACAGCACTGGACGTCATTTTCAAGCCTGATCTGCTGGAAGAAGTCAGAGAAGACTTTAGACAAGTGAAGCTAAAAGAAGAGGGGCAAATAAATCCTGTAGAACCTAACAAAGAATCTGGTGTTGCATAGGAGCATGTGCATCACACTAAACTATTAAATCTCTCTCAGTAGGACTGACTTAATGGAGATACTGTATTTAAATCCTAGAAGGGGCTGGATAAACACATAGCTGAAGAAATGTTGATTTTATTTTTTTAACTTTAGGAGAACCAAATAGTACTGTTGCTTTAAATAATGTGAAGTTTTCACCTAGCTGTAATGTTTGCTGTATTCAATATGGTGATGAATTTTGGAGAGACATGTCAAATATGTTGTCTTAAAGTTGCAGTGTTGAATAAATGACAGTGTTTAGATCACCTGTCAGTGATTTTCTGTGTATTGCTAAAGTAATATTCCATATAGGGGAAGAATGGCATTTACATGGAAGTTTTTGTTCTAAAATAATTGCTGTTCACTCGGTGTTCATAGGCTGAATCTGATCTATGAATTATTTCTCTCTAGCCAGTCACTTTTTCTTGTGACAAGATAGAGGCTTAAAAGCTGAGCTGGTTTCACTGAGAGAAGGGTGTATGTTTGGAAGCACGCCTGGTTTTGACAGTAGTAGTTTCTAGCAATGGAAAATGTTTGTGTGGAAGTGTGATCTGTAAAGGTGGATTGTGCTGAAATGCATTGACCTTCCTCCTAAAAAATTTTGGAGGTAATGTGGAGAAGTCATTGATCAAAAAAGTCAGAAAACAACTAAATGTTTTCTTAACACATTTAAACTGCTGCAGAAAAATGCACATGCACCTCTTTCAAATTCTACTCTAAGGCAACACAAGTATTCACACAAGGTGTTGCACTGGCTTAACTGGATCAGTTAAATCAGTATAAATTTAGCGAAAGCAGTGGAAATCTTTTTTACAAAGATGCAAGTTTGCCACCATGAAGCGATAAATGAAGCCTTAAACTGGTTGTGTGTGAAGCCCAGTAGTAACCTCTGAGGAGCTTGCACTGAGGATTGCTTGTGCAGTAACTGGTTTGTTCCCATATCCTAAAGCTGCAGATTTAAGTCTTGCCAGTTGTCCTTTCGGTGTGTTGTGTGGTTAGTCTGTTTAATCCTTGCTGTCCAGCTTCCCAGAGACATGAATGTTGCAGTTTCTATCTAGGTGCTGTTCTGTGTGTCGAAACACAATTTGCTTGTTAAAAGATCATGTGAACACATAGAAAAGGAACTAATCTTTTGTTCAAATACCAATTGCTGAATCAATGGACAGACGGAGTGAAAAAAGAGCTTACTGGTTAACATTTTCCTCAGCATAGGTGTCACAGTAAGCTGCTGAAAGAAAGTCAGGCAAGCTGTATTCCCCAGGAAGTCAGAATACCAAAATAACTTCAGAAACCTTGCTTTTAACAGCACCAGCCTCTAAATGTAAACTCTAGAATTCTGATCAGAATTTTTATTTCATTAATTTCTATATTCAGTTTCTAATATTGGAAAAAAAACCATTCTTTATCTTGGTTCAACGCTATACTCCTTCTGCATTTCTGTGCACTCTTTCACACAGATCCCCAAGCTGCTATTGAAGAATTCCATTGGGACTTGGCCTTTGTAGAAGGAAAAAAAGTGTGACTTGTCTAGCTTCTGTTTGTGTTGTGTAGACGGCACAATTTGACAGTTTTTAGACTTTCTGATAATTAAGCTTCCATGCTTGTAGTAGTAGGACACAGACTGTCTGTTAATATATGAAATGCTCAGCATCTATGGAAAAAAGTGACACTTTCTCTTTCTGTAAGAACTAGAGACCCAATGAAAGAGGTTGTATTGTATGACAAGCCAGTTACTTGAATAGTTGAGCCTGACCATAAGTATTCCAGGACCAGTATCCTTCCTTTGATTAGCAGACAGTTCTGAGAGATGAATGCCTGAAATAGAGGAGGGTTGGACTCTGGGCTATAGGTATGTCCAGGATAGTAAGTTGGATACTAAATCCAACTGAAATTTGGTCCAAGGTTTGTCAAAGGAACTTTCTTCTTAACTTTTAATTGAAACCCTGCCTTGCTGGTTCTCAGACGCAATTACAATTAATTAAGTTCTACTGGGTGAAGAAGCTAGTTCACAAATTCCCGTGGCATATGTGGCTTTTTATTTCCTCCTGCATGAACTGCTTGACTTCCCGCTTTTCTGTTTGTAAAGTGGAGAGTTGGGTTCCTAGTGCTTGCAACACATGCTGCGTTGTCTTGTTTCCTACAAGCTGAGGTATGTTACAGCCCTCACAGTTCTTGTTGGCCAGACTGGCTGGCTCTTGGCTGCATCTTGTCCAAGATCATTCAGTTAAACATTTCTGCACTAAAAGCATGTCTTGATTTTGTTGTAATCGTTGCTGGAATTAAAATAAAATTGAAGTACTGATTAAAGGTGAGTTGATATCAATAAAGCAGTTTAATTGTGACTGAATTTTCTTGTGCTTTGATTAATACTGGGATGCTGCATGGCTTCATTTGGATAGCATGTTTGATTTTTTTTTTCATAGTTTGCTATGATTATGTAAGTGTGGGTGTTTTAAGATTTCCATTTTGGTCTGCTATAGTGAGCAGGGGTTTTGTGATAGTTAATGCTTTTCAAATGCAATATTTAATGGTAGTCTCTGTAATCTTAGGACTGATTTAACTATTAATACATGTTAGAATTCATGGAATAATAGAAATGGTGCTTGGGGGGGGTGCTCTGAAGGATCTCTGTTGGGCTAAACCTGGTCCAACCTCCAGCTTGAAGTGGGATTATCACCAGAACTAGATCAGATGAGCTTGGCTCCATTTGCTGAGTCCTGGAAGCCTCCAAGAACAAAGGCTTTGTAACTTCCCCAGGCAAGTTTATTCCAATTTGTCTCAGGTCCGAACTAAAGCAGTTTGGGATTTAACATTAGGATTTTACTATCACAATGATACTTCATCTGAGAGAAATTTTATTTCCTGTGGGAATAAAACTAATTTTCAGTAATTTGTTCTCATAAATGACATTTATATGAAAATATCTGGCATGTTTAAGTTACCCTAACTGCAGTCTTCCCCAAACTGTTTGTTTTCAGTAATTTGTTCTCATAAATGACATTTATATGAAAATATCTGGCATGTTTAAGTTACCCTAACTGCAGTCTTCCCCAGACTATTTGCAATTTAAGAGCACTGGAATATTTAAGAACAGTATTTTTAGCAATTAATCAAAATGTGTAGATAATAAACTAATTGCTGGAATGATTCTGAACAGCTGATAGCAAATAACAGCTGTTCAGGGATGAGGTGATTATGTCCAGACTTTGTGAATAACCTAGGCGATCGTTTAGGTTCAACCCAAACCATTCTATGATTCTATAGATGTGATGGATTTCTTTTTATGAGAAGATTGAAGGAGAGAACTCGTAACCTGCTGAGTTAAGCTGGCTGGTGTAGAACGGCCCAGCAGCCTTTCTTCAAACTTCAAATGGGAAGCAGCTTTGTGTTCTTGCGAACTGTATTTCTGTAATAACTTACTACCTATTGTCCAGGTGCTCTGTACCTGATTACGCTGCAGTCACGGAGACCAAGACTCTTCCTGTGAAGAAGAGTCATAACACATCAGCTGTTGAAAGTTAAGTCTGTCTTGTATTCATTGGGTGATCTTATAGCTTACTAACAGTGTTCTTTAGAACATATTTGTCACGGT
>VZZY01027278.1:0-10331 GCA_013400335.1 Eurystomus gularis
TTACTGCATGCAGCTTGTGAAACAATTTGGGAACCTGAGGGTGCTTGGCAAAATCCCAGTAATACAAGAGCCGCACGCAGCCCTGTGGCATCTGTCACCTCTCAGGATGGATCCCCTGGGCCAGCTCAGCACCAGCACCGTCTATCTGCTCAAACACAAGCACACTCTGCCAGAGGGGCTGGGTGATGGGGTTGCTCAGAGGCCACATGCTATTGAGGCTGGCATTGCTCTCACACAGCTGAATGTTTTGTGCAACAACTGCACTATGACTTAATCTTTTTTTTTTTTCCCCTTTTTACTCATTTTAGAACAATGATCACCTTATTATCTAAACTGCATTACATTATATACATGCCAATACAAATCTTGGCTCTCAACCTTACCACTAGTTGCTTCTCCCAATACATCACAGTTTGGTCATTTCCAGCTAAATAATGCAACTCATTTCACTGAAAACGTGCCAAACACTCATGGTGGCATCAAACTAAGCAATCATGTCATCTGAACAGAACCATGCACATTATGACAAAACTGGCTATACACTTCCCCCTCAACACCCAACATCACAAAGAACCAGCATCAGACCTTCTTAAGCTTTCATAATTCTTCCAGACTGCCAGAGTGATACACTGCTACAGCCTCTCATTTGAAATATTTTTAGAGCAGAAATTGTTGTGTTCTTCGTGACAAAGAGTAACACAGAAGTTAGACTGTAACTGGAAAGCAGTATGAAAATCCACTACTCCAGAAGTTAAACATATGATTTGTTTAAAAAGAAAACCCAAACAAACTTTATATCCTTTCAGTATAACCTACATTGATTTTCAAGCTTTTAGTTTTTAACTTCCCAAAACTCTAAAATAAGGATAGGAGGTAATACTAAGCTATGTACAAACTCTTACAAACACTTTTCCAGCATCAGCAGTACTAGCTGACCTCACTGGGAGGGTTCAAACTTGAAATTGGAGGGGAAATTAGATAGGAAAGCACTTCAGCAGCTCTTTACTGAAAATATCACAGACCTCAGTTGATATAAATAAAACAGGTGATTTTTGACCACACAGAATCAGTCTTTCTGTTGTTTCACACGGAACCCCCCCACTGCTAATCTAGGCTACATTTAAACTAGAAGCAATCATGAGCTAACAAGTTCTAATTGTTTATTATCTCTTTAGTCATCCTATCACCTAAATTAGGATGTGTTTAATACTGTTCAGCTTTAATTATATATAAAACTGGAACCATAATCTTTTATTCAATCTATTTTAAGCACAACAGAAACAATGCTATATCCTGGCACTTTTCTTTTTGAAAGTTAATTAAAGCAAAACCAATGCAGTAATCTAATTAACCTACCACACACTAAAAAATTAAAATATTTTATAAAATTAATTAATAATGCTCACTGAACAAAACATAACAAACTTGGTAATCTTTAGCTCAGGTATAACCCAGAAAGGAAAAGGCAACTAACCCCCATCCTCACCAACAGCCAGATCAGTTGTAATAAATGATAGAAGCCTAATACCACAGGATGATGTACAAAAAAGAACACTAGAAGGAAAAAAAGTCCCACAGTTGCCACTTTACTCCACATATGAAAAACCAGTAGCAGGACTGGGGCCTAAAGCAAGGGCAGCTCAATTTCTGTTATAAAAATAATAGTATGGAAAGCAGATACTTTCAGATACCAAAAAGACGTGCAAGTTAAAAGATGCCAATGGAGAAATCAACAGTTGGAAGAGAGTTCAAATATCATTCGTTTACGATGCATAAATGAGCAGTAGCAAAATGTAGTTTATTGTAAATTCATATCTTTAGAGGTCAAGGTGAACAGAAATGACCAGAAGACATAATGAATATGCCATCAAGAATTCAGAGTCTCAGCCTACAATACAAAAGAGGAAGAGAAAGGGAAGCATTCTCTTATATACGTTTTCCACATTTTAAAAAAACCCGTGCATTTATATTAATTTTAAGTTAAGGTACCAAATCATTTTTGCCTTTTCAGATTCTCATTCACTAGACAATTTATCATAGATGATTTACTGCTTGCAGAAACAGTAGTTGTGCAGACAGCTTGGAAAACAAGAGGAATATAATAATTTTGTAAATCTGTTTAGATGGGTGTTCCAGGACAGGAAGGCTGCATGACAAACATAGTGAAATAAAATGAAAATAGACTGGTAAGACCAGTATCACTAGTGGAATGCAATATGGTAAGCTGACAGTAATAGCACAGAGAAAGGAAGCAGAAAGGAAGGGTGCTACAGTGGGTGAAACAGCTTTGCAGAGCTTGATGCCAGAACTATGAACCTGATACAGCAAAACAAGGAGCCAGTGAAGGTGGTGAGTAAAAGTGGTCAAGGTGATGAACTTAGAAGCTCAGTTTTGAATGAACCATGGGCAGGGATGTGGTTCAAAAGGGTCCTGATGAACATAAAGGAAACTATTACTATGTTACTACCCAACACAATTGAAAAGTTTAAAAGTTAATCTGCATTACAGTACAAGGCATTTGTTCAAATATATTTGCGAAGTGGATTTTACTCTGTCTAGTTAAATATAAATGAATTCAAAATACAAAATAAATTAAAAAAACCAAAACAGTAACATACCAGTTCCATTAACTGTTTTAGTTGACCTATCTCTTCTGGAAGGGAACCTAGCTTATTGTTACTTGCGATTAAGACTTTTAGAGGAAGACCACACAGGCAAGCCGGCAAAGAAGAAAGCTGATTTCGACTGCAACAAAACAAAAAAACAACCATTAAAACCACCAGTGACATTCTACTCTACACTCACAAAGTCTGAGAGTTATCAAATTCCTTCATTTTCATGTGTCAGATTTTACACAGATAAAATTTAAATACATATATAATCAAAATTAAGAAAATACCTGCACACTGAAAATATCTGCATTACTGACTAAACATTACTGTGGAATTTACCACTCTGGAAAAAAATGTATTATATCAGTTTAATAATATTGTAATAAGTCTGGTTGCCACCTAGAACAGCTGTTTCTCTTCCTAATGACTACAGGAAAGTCAGCTGAGGCAGTATTTTGCGAGAATTTAAACATGTCTATGTTTTTCTGTGGCAGTACAGTGCATGTTTTTTGTTCCAACTGTAAGACAAATAAATAAATAAATAACATATAAAATGGTTATTTTCTCAATTCCTTTTTGCCTGTCGTTGAAGATTACTCAGTACTTGTTACTCTGATTGTATTACATTAACCCACATAAATACAGCAAAAAATTCCAGGACCATCAATGCTTCATTTCTTTCCAAGACTCATATCGAGCCATTTTATCTCTGTACTCTACTTTTTCCTAAAATTGATAAAACAATTTTTAAAGTCACTGACATGTGCCATTTTATTCTTCATACCACATTTCTGGAAAAAAAGCAAGCAGAAGATTTTCATGAAGATGAGTTGCAATGAAAGGCAAAACTTGGTAGAAAACTTCCAGGGGATTTAGGCTCTCATTCTATTAATTACTCAAGAAGCTAGAACAAAATGTTACAAATAACATTTTGTGATTTAAAAAATTCGTTTCTTATGATCTGTGGATCAATTCTCAGAAGAAACTTTAAGCTCAACAAAATAATCTATTAACTACTGCCTTTCCTAGAATATGTAAGGGTTTTCTTAAAATATAAACCTTTAAAATGTAACTTTTTCCTAGGAGTATTAACCTGTAGGAAAACAATGAACAGTAACTTAAAGTGGCACACCAGTAAGAACTATTTTAGCTTCTGCATGACTGTTAATGCTCCAGAGCCAACAAATATGTGTAACTGAACTCTGAAAACAGATGGCAAAAATTGTCCTGTTTATCTTCAGTAAGGCTTGCAACACTGAATTAAAACAAACAGAAACAAAAATCAAAATTCCACAAGTTTAAAAATATTTCTTCTTCAAGTGCCAATCCAGTGGTCTGCTACAAAGCTGCATATAAAGACATGTCCGTGCTCCACACAACAGTCTCAAAACGTTTTATAAAGCAAACTACCATCATATGTCTGATATGCAGGCCGGGAGACAGACAGGTACCAAATACTAAACCCAAGGATATTAAAACCAAGAAATCCAACAATTAACCAGCAGTAGCTGACAAAAAGAACCAATACTTATTGTGGAGTCAAGATTCTCCATTCTAGTGTCTCTACAGAAGACTAAGACACAACTTACTCTAAAAAATAAGGAGAAATAATTTTTGAAGTTCTAAAGAACTCAAATTGAGGAAGTCTAGGATCTAAAAAAGTTAAACTACGCAGCAGATCAGACACCAATTTAAAAAAAAGTAAAAATATTTTTAAAGTTCTACAGAATTTAGAAGCAAGCCACTAAGAGATAAGGAACAGCACATAACCAGGGCAAGTGAATAATAAATCATCATTAGTTTAGAAAGAATTTCTTTAAGTAAAACATGAACAGTATTCACCAAGGCCCAAACGCTAAGTATATCTCTTGGCATTACTTTCTAATGCTATTCAACATATGGGCTCTGCTGGTAACAGGCAGAAAAATATGCATTTAAAATCTTTGTTATTTTTCTTGCAAAGAAGAAACACAGTTAGAAAGTCAAGGATCTATTTCCTTCTTCTACAGACTGCTTACTGTGTTCAAGTAACAGGGGGGAAGGCCACATCCAAGTCAAGAGGAGATTTTAAACTGAGGGACATGACCTTGCTTAGTAAAACTTGAAACATTTCCTTTTATTTTGTCTAATTTACTGTGATATTAACTCTAACTATTCTGGTTTTGTGATGTTTCACACAAACTCCATCACTACATTGAGTTCTAATTTGCTAGATCACTACACTGAGTTCTAATCAGTAATTCATTATAATTCCTAAATTTACTAAGTGTTTTAAGTAAAATTAGTAATTTAATCCAGTCTTAATTTCTTTATGTATATCTAAAAAATGATTTCAAAATTTCAAGTCCTATTTATCACATGTGTGCAGATACTCCAAGACACAATTCTGTTTCAATTTTTAGAGCAAATATTAGTGTTGCACAGGGGCCAAAACTGTAGTACAGCAACACTACAGAAAGGCTTTAGAAACATCCTCAGTGTTTAGAGAAATGAGGATCAAGCCCTCAAACCTTGAATTTAAAAGCTCAAGAGCTGCTTTGCGCCTTGCTCAGATACCATTCTTGCAAAGATCAGATTATTGTATCTTCACTACTCCAGTTTTTACATACTCAACTGCAAAGAACCCTCCAGACCTTGTTCCAACTGAAAAAGTGCTGACGTGCCCTCTCTCAAAAGCAAATATGCGTTCACCTCCACTTGAATCAGTAGCAATTCTCTATACCAGTTAGTAATCCCACACACTTTCCATTAAAAATAAACAAACGTGCCTAATTCTTTGTCCCTTCCTCCTAAAAAGGCAGTAGCTATGTATCTTGCATAGTAAGAGGATACTAGTGATACAAGTATCATGCTTTTCCTCTCTATTAACCAGGAAAATACATAAATAGATAACAATCATTCCTATGGCTCTGTTCCTCCATCTTTTTAACCACAAAAAGTAGGGCAAGTTTCATAAAATTTACAATCAGAAAGGAATTAAAAGAATCTGACTGTGTTGATATGATTAGCATTTTGAATTTGCTAGAAGAATAAGGGAAAGAAAGAGATTGATATTACTTGTCTTCCTTTAAAGAATTAGTTTTACATTTTGGCCCTTACAATGCCTTCATGCAGAGATGTATCTACAGCCAATGAGTTTTTGCATTGCTGCTTCCAATAAAATGAAAAATGTAGTTAGTTGTTCCAGAAACATATAAAGTCAGGTAAAAAAAGCTTTACACATTTGCAAATAAAAAAAAAAAAAAAAATCAAACAAACAACCCGTGGCAAAGTTAAACTTACCTCAAATTTAAGTAAGTTAGCATTTGCAAGTTTACTATGGCATCTGGTATAATTTTAATACAATTGTGGTATAGATTTAGTGTTTCCAGTGATACAAAATGGCACAACTCCGTAGGAATCTCAGTTAATCTATTCTTGGATAAATCTGAGAAGAGAAAAAGAGAAGAGACACTTTTTGAACCCATGGAAAGATATACTTTGAAAAGCTATGCTTCTTTATTAAAATAAATGAATAAATGTAATCCTACAGTGAAAGAGTAAATTAAGACAATGTTTTTATTATGCAAAGTAAAACTAATGCTAACCTTTACAATCTTGAAATGGAACAGATTGCGTATAAAAGAGCAAACATTCAGTTAAAATTTATTCATTCTAATAAAAAGTAATTATTTGCAGGACTCAATATGCTAAGGAAATACTTGCAAACAGAACTAAGCATAGATTCCAAAGCTCATATAACATACCCAAAGATCTAGCCGATGCACAGCTAGACATCTGCAAGCAATGATAGTGTTTAAACAAACAAGGACTGTATCTTTAGTTTCTTTAAATAATAATAATAAAATAAGAGTTATGCAGGTAACTCTTCAAACTGACCTGCATTTCCTATATCTCCATCAATTATATAAGAATGTTCCCTATAAAAATGGTGAAGGCCTCCAGCAATGGATTTGATATAAGCACGTACAAGACAACCAATGACGGATTCCAATCTCCTGAGTGAGTGCTTGTACCCCACAAAACGAAAGCTTTTGATTTTTGTCCAGTTATACATTCTTCATTTCTCATTTTAAGCACACAGACACAAAGGTAAATCAGTAGGAAGAGAAGTTATTGAGCTTTGCTCCTTAACTACCACAGTATGAAAAACGAGGTATCATAATACTGATATGAGCTCAAGTCATAAAATAATGCATGCCAGCATTCAACTGAATTAATTGGGTTGAAAGAAATGGTTAAACACGGCTGTGGAACAAACATCTCTTATCATGAGGAACTGCACAAATACCATCTACTCATACGACCAGACAGACAACCTGACCTGAAGAACAGGCACTTGTTTTAAGTGGAACAGAAATGTACCTAGGCAAATAGTAAATGTCTGTACAAGGAAAAAGATGAACTTATCTCCTCACTTCTTCAGTGTTGCTATTTTAGGCTTCCTCCCTGATCCTTCAAAGCTTACTTTCTTAAACTACATAAGGGGAAAAGCAGCCAAAGTATAGCAGATACACTTTCAGAGCACCGATAACCTGACTCCTCTCTTTAGGCGCTTAAAGTAATTCTCTGCTTTCATGAGCAAGAAACCTGAAGATCTTTTTAACTTCCTTTGCAATTCCAGACTCACCAACTTGAGCTTGAGTTCAAAACTACTGGCAGTAGGAAGGTTTTATAATTTTTATTTTTGTCTCTGCAATGTAAGCTGAAATTCAAAGGCACTCTATTCCCCTTGTAGCTTCCACTTTGCTTCACTTCACTGCTTCCAACATGAAGTTGGTTTCATTATTCCACCCTCTGTCAAGACAACATCAACAGGCTATGAGCACAGCGACTGAAAGCAGCCCTGCTGACCCAAACAGCACTATGGTGGAATTGCGCACCTCAACCAAAATTATTCACTTCTAAGGTACTCTACAACAGCAATGCTTGAACTGCTCTACTTTCTCTTACCAGGCTTTGATGGCAGTTGGATGCAGCATTACCTCAGCTTCTCCTTTCCTTCACTTCTGCCATCAAATTCAAGCATTCTCCATTTGAGTGAATGTTGTTACTTCTTCAATGGGGGAGAAAGCTCTTCAGTGTTCCTCTCTCAGTGCTTTAATCCCCTACTGCTTTGTATTTATCATGAGAGCACTTTAGCAGCATGGCATTCCAAAAAAATTACCACTGGTTCCCTCTCCTGCTGCCTTCCTAGCTATGTTTATTATCAGTTATAAGCAGAGGATTGTTTGTCATGCTGTAAGATTTTGAGTCATGCAGAGGATCTTCGTATTTTACAGTTAAATTGCAAAGAAAACCTTCCCTTTCCTCCTTTGAAGGGGAAGAAGCAGCAAGATCCAAAAGAGTGAACTGATCTTTAGGCCTAGGCTGAAGACGACCTGCACGGCACTGGATAGTACACAGAGAGTAACACCTGAACTTTCATCCCATCCTTCTTAAGTGATATACTGATTGAAAACTGGGAACACAAAAATGTTAGTTCTTCTCAAGCTACTAAAACTGCAGACTGCCACCGTAACTCCATCTTCGTGCCTGTTCTTACTTACCTTCAGATCAAATAGAAGGGACTGTTGCCACAACATTAGACTTACCCTTGAAAAATTCTAGTACCTCAAAAAAGTGGAACAGCAACTAGATTGACCATGCTCCCATAACAGACATTACTGTAACAGTAAAACATGTGGGGTTTGGTTTATTTTGTTATTACTATCCTTTGCTCTCAAGGGCTTTAACTCTGTTAATCTGAAGGAGGACAAAACAAAAACCCACAGATGGTAACAGACAGATTCTTTCCTGTCATCCTCAGGATAGTGGTACACAACAAAGGAATTCAAGAATTAAACTTACAACAGAGGAAGTCAATTATTTGTTATTGTCTAGTTATCACAGTTAAAGATCATTTCAACACTTGCTTATCTATTGTTGCTTCCTAAATTATAATTTTGAAAAATTCTATTAGCAGCATAAGGCAGAGGAATAAAAACTATACACTGAATACCATTATTAAAAAAACCCCTATGCTATTTAATACCATTATAACATAACTTAATAGAAAAAGCATAAGTTTGCTCCTATAATTTACTGATAAGGGGTATCATTAATATCAAATCTCAATGTCTTTAAGAAGTCTCTCACTTTTTAAACTCAACACTTCCCAAACCACTAAGTTACACATCCCCCTTGTTTCATTAATGTGAAGAATAATGCCTCAGGATAATTAATAATGAAGTCACTGTACAGACTAGCTTTTGCTACAGACACGGAAATGAACAGAGGGATGGAATTTGCTGGTGTTTGAAGGAATTTTGATTAATTTAATATTTAATGCACTATCTAACACAAAGGACATCTAACAGATTAATGAATCTATGACGGTAGAAGTTCACTGAAGACAGTACAGGTAGCTTTCATCTGAGATTATTATTTCCTGTAACTTCCATTAGTAAATAAAAGTGATACAAATACCAACAAATATAGGGGGGAGGCCATGCATTGGAGTGAGATTTTTGTTTTAAACTAAATACACTGTTCATTCATTATTTATCACTCTGAGATATTTTCCAACGACATCTGGCTTCATTTCACTTTTTTCCTACCAAGAGCAGGTTTGTGAAAACTCCAAAATAAAGTAACAGAACACAAAAAAAATAAGCAAGCCAGTTTAGAAAAATATTAGACAGATTCTTGATCTTTAAAAAAAGTCAGCACAACTCTAGTGGAATGACACAGCTTTTGTATGAGAAGTGTTACTATGCTGGAAGCGAGACAGGAACTACACAAAATTAGCACTTCCTTGGTTGGGGGCAAACAATAAAAAGTAAAAAAGTCCAGACTGGTAAATAAGCATTTCACAGAAGACTCCAAGCCTTGACTGCACGGTCAGGGTCCATGATAACAGAATCACAGAATGCATTGGGTTGGAAGGGGCCTTCCTAGGTCATCTAGTCCACACTCCCTGCAGTCAGAAGGAACACCTCTAACTAGACCAGATTGCTCAGAGCTCTATCAAGCCTGGCCTTGAATGTCTCCAGAGACGAGACCTCCACTACCTCTCTCGGCAACTGACCCCATCCTTGGGGCCAAAGATTTCAATTCCTATAGCTCTGAACACGTCTACCACAATGAAGTACCACTGCTGACTAGGACCTTTCTGATTTCATACTTCACAGGCAGATTACCAACTGCCACTACATATATATATATATACACACACTGTAAAATGCTGCCACTGCAGAAATCAAAATGACATTGTCAAAATAACCAGAATAACACTAGAAGTCATAAAGTTACATTTATTTCAATGAAGTTACCAAAACGCTCCAATTTTCCTACCTTCCAGTTAATAATACATTATTAAAAACTGGTTATTAATAGATTAAATAAAAACCGAAGACTATTCACAGCAGAGCTACACAATTTAAGCCTTTAAATCAGAATAGTAGTTCATTATATAAAAGTGCCTATGCACTACTACATCACAATTCTTAGCCAAGAATTTTAATGAAAGCAGTGATTTACAATTTTCAGACCATACAAAAATTCACTATAATTTTATACTTCCAACACACAAATCTACAATAGATAAAAGTTGGAATTATGAAAGCAAGCATCTCTCCACCACTGAGCAAGAAGTTTTACATATATATATATATATAAAAAATCAGAAATATCTGGGTTTGATATTCTGAAATCAAGACAGAATCACAGAATCATTAT
>VZZY01027363.1:0-14810 GCA_013400335.1 Eurystomus gularis
GGACAGGGTTAATTTTAGTGAAATGTCAAATGCAGCTTTCTTCCTAGTTTTACTACCTCTGTTGCTTTACTTTGGTAGATTAGGAAGCCCTAATGATTGATAATTTCCATATTAAAGTCTATAAAACTTTTTCGTGCATTTCAATTCAGCCTGGATTTCCTTCTGGCTTTGATTCTAAATACTAAAGTTGAAGCATAGCATACTTTCACAATGGCTCTTTCAGGGAAAATTAAAAACTATTTCTAGCTGGGAGACAGTATTAAGCAAAGTATGCTGCTAGGATAAATTTTACAAATAATGATCATTTTGCTGAATAGTTTTCTCTTAAAATTCTGTGGGAATGACTTGTTGCTTCATATTTTGTTTCTTTTATCTGCTTTACTGGTTTTCAGCAAAATCAAACAACCTTTTTTTTTTTTACATTTACTGCCAGTTAAAAAGAGATCATATTGTAGTAAATACTACAATAGTTAATGTAGTAGTGAAGTTAATGCTAAGGTTGTGATGCAGAGAGCTAAACTGGGTTTTTCAAGTACTTTTTTTCTTTAAGTATTGGGGTGTATTTTGCACATAGCAGTGTACAGCCAGACTGAATCCAGAGCCCCTAAAAAGTAAACGTGATGCACCTTGAAGGCTCTCATGGCTTTACTCATCCTAGACTTCCCTTTCCCTTTCTGTCTTCTATTTCTGGAACAGCAGAGGGGTTAAGTTCAGATAAATAGTCTGATTCACCTTTTTGCCTCAGTTTTTCTTTTAGTCTTTGCACCTGGAAGGATACTTGCATTTTTGAGGAAAGTTGAGATTCTAGTCTCACTACATCATGCCTGGAACTGCAACTCTGCACAGAGGCTTATAGCGACTAAGTGTTAACAGGATCAGCTGCTGGCAGAAAACATACTAACAAGGCAGTTAACATAGTTTGCAAATTATCTATGTCATAAAACTCTGATGATTAATTTCAAACTTGTCAAATCATCACTATTACATGTTTTTCACAGTATACTGTAGAACATCAAGGATTTTATAGAATTTACAGGTGGTGACGTATAAGAATACTTAAAGAACTAAGATATGCTGTATCTGTTTTCTTTCTACAGCAATATTACAGGGAATTAAAAAGCAAATTTGAAATTTCTGTGATGTCATTAGATATTAAGAATTCCCATGCCACTTTATTTAGTTAAACGTATTTTAAGCATCCTGTATACACAGAAAGTCAGTGAAGATAGGGAATAATGACATCAAAAGCAAATTCAGACATGGGAAAGACAGTAATTGAGCTTCACAGAAATTACATAGTGTAACCTATTTTACAGAATCATCATGCTCAAACTATGATAAGGTTGATTGGTAACTGACAAAGACTACATGAAATTTAACAGTTTACTAACCTGGATTTTTGGTGCTGGCACTTTGATGCTGGTTAATGGCTACTGTTCCTTTTTTCTCCAAATATTTATATTCTCACACAAGAAAAATAAAATTAAAGAAGTAGGACTTAATTGTCCCTGGAGAATGATGTAATTAAAAAAGTATGCATACTCTGTTCCAAGACAGTGTTAAGGGATTGTATTGATTTTTTGTTTTGTTTTCATTTTGACTGTTTGGGTTTTTTTAGGATTGCAAGGTTTCTTTCTCTGTATAACTTTTCCTTTGATGCTGCCAAAATCCTCCACAAAAATAGTGGGAGATCTAAATTCTAGTTCTCTGTCCTAAAACTTGCCATTCCCATCTTTAGCAGCATCAGATAAAGGATTTTTACTAAACTGTCAACATGGCAACAGTTTTTTTGTTTGTGTGCATGTATCTTATTTTCATTTAATATTTATCTATTTATTTACTAGCTTTGGTCCTTATTTTTCCAGAACTCCCAGTGATTTAGTAAAATAAATGTTAGAGTTTTTCCCAGGCAAGGACATCGAGGCAAGACTTAGCTTAACCTGTAGATTTAATATTGATTTTTTTTCTCCATTCTAAGAATGTACAAGCATGAACTATTTCATGGAGATCTTTGATTCTAAAGTTCTACTCCACAGCCCCATCCCTTTCTCAGCTGTGGTCCTGATACTACTTCTATTCAGCGTTTAGACATAATTACTTTCAGTGGATATACATACACCAAATACACAGTGATGGGAAAAGCTGCGTAACTAGAAACATACTGATAGTAGATATGAGACAAGAGCTAACTGAAAGATAAATCTCTGACCCCTATGAGAGAGAGAGTATGACTACATACTCTCACACCATCAGTTTTTGCAATTTACACCAGGACAGCTAAAGTCTCAGAAAGAAAATTATTCTCTTCTATAGAACTATCAAAAAAATAGCTTGAAAAAATATCCCCAGTGATAAATGGTGATCATTTATTGAACAGGTTGGGTAATATAGTAGTAGACTTGAAAGAGTATCTACCTATCAGTGGAGATAAGTATGTACTCCTAATTCTGTGCGTACTTCTCTATCAGCTGCAATAATGTGCTTGGAACTAAACCAATACTAATTCATTTAGGCCAATATATCACAAAGTTCATTTGTGCTAACTAGCTTTATGCATGAGTATAAAATGCATCAAATGCAATTTTACCCTTATTATTTGGGGATCTTATTCTATTTTATTTTATTCTTAAGGAATTCTTTAACATCATACATAAATACAATCATATACTGAATGGGAGAATAGACACTGTGAAAAGAAGATTAAGTTGACTAAATATGTGACACCTGGTTTTCTTAATGACTTATTTTAATATTAAGACTGAACTTTTGATAAATTCTCCCTTATTTTGCCAGCAGTATAATGACAATGAAGATAGGAGTGGAAATTCTAAGGAAGTACCAGAATCTGTGCTATCACTATGCGATCTTTAGATCATAGAAAAGAAATTCCATACTTTTACTATATAGTCTTTCAACTTCTATTCGTAACAGTATATGAAAGAGTAATCACTGCCCATAGCTGAACTCCTCTAAGATTCACTTAGTTGGTTTTAGAAAAAAAAGAACAAGAAGCATCCACAGTTCTGTCCTTCCAGATGCAGATTTCAGAGTACACATCTTTGCAAATTATTCTTCACTCCTGATAAACATTGGACCAATAGCTTTACAGTTCTAGCAGAAAAATCATGGCAATATCCCCAATAATTTCAGCTGACAGGGGACAGCTCCAATGCTGGAATGTTTAGCTAGATCAGGACCAGAGGGCTGTTTACCTTGCATGATCATATTCATTAGAGAACTACAGAATCAGATTCGGTTCATTATGCTTCTAATTTTCTTATTTGGGGAAAAAGTTATAGATTTGCCTAGTCTGAAAGAGATAGTAGGTATTTCATTCTATCTTAGTGGAATTGCTATTATTTGTTTCTGATTTTGACTAGGAATGTGTCTCCTGTTGACTGTTCTTCAGGTGATTCACTCTTTTGCTTAAGAACTGATATAGTTCAACTCTGAAAACTGCATTAAAGTTACCTACATGTGGATTAAAATTACCTACACGCTTGGATTGTGAGATGCACATTTAAAGTGGTATTGTGGGTGTATTTCACACTTAAATGAGTTTTAAACATATTGCCTTGTGCTAGTTTTGCAAAATATTTTACTGGGTTTTCACAGGAGCTTCATTTTATGCTTATTACCAAATGGAATCATATCTTCATTTGGCAGAAATTAGACTTGAATCTGCAGTAGAAAACATAAGGTTCTTCCTGAGGGATGTCGTCTTCCCTGTGCCATGGTTATTATAGTTAATCATACACAGACATAAACACACAAGGAAAAGGTATCTCCTTTAACATTTGGAAAGTCAAGAACAGAGTGGATATGTAAAAAACACAGTTTTGTTACATACCATTGTATGAAGTGAAGTAACTGTGAATTGCCTTATCAAACAAGGATACAAATCTAACAAAGATCTAACATAAAAATAGCGTGAGTGAAATTCAATATTAATTCAACCTTAAACAATTTTTTGTTTGTTTCATTTTAAACTCTTTTAACAGCAGAAAAGGAATAAATGTGTTTGGAAAATATTTGTAATATTGTAGGTATCCACAGCAGCTTTTAGCTTGCAATTGAATTCGATGAACATTCATCTTCAGTATCACAGAGCTGCATTAGTCTTCCTGAGTGACTGGTATCTACTTCAGTCATGCAGTGCCATGTTGCTTTACCTGGGCCATCCTGGATTGTTTTGCTGGCATTCTTGCATTTTTCCCACCCCTCTCAGTATGGTCATTCCTCCTAGGAAGAGGAGGAATCTGTACATAGAATGGTACTTAAGGTACTGTCACTATTGGAGGGGGAGGGGGAAGTTGCTCTCACCTGTAACAAAGATCTGGAGGAGAGAGATCACGGGCTGATTCTAATCCTTATCCTCTGATTTTAATGCGTCAATGCTTACTTAGCAAGCAACTCATGTAACTAATTCTTTTTCTGTGATCACACAAAAAAATCTATATTTTTTTAATATATTGTCTTGTTTCTAAAAAAACCCTCAACTCTTTGATCAATTTAGAAGAAGATTCAAAACCCAGGTCTGTGTTCTCCTGGATGCATAGCATACTGGTTACATTTGGTTCTGTTCTGTCTGACCACGAGTCTTTAATTCCTTTCTGCAGAGTAACAGAGCTTCACTAAGAAGGGTGGAAATTTCATTCAACATCCCATAGCCTGCTGAAATGAATGTTTTTAGGATTTAAGGGCTTGAATACCTCAAGCTGAGATTTGCGTTCTGCTCAAATCTTTAACATCATGGATTCATGTAGCTGTGTCTTTAAGATATTAAAATCGTTCATCCATGTAAATAAATCTATGCTTCTTTTAACCCAATGAGCACCAAGCATTCAGAAATGCTAACTGTAAGAATTCACAGAGGTATGATATTAGAATTAAGACACTCTATTAACTGTTAGAGAATTTTTCTGGAAAAATTTAGGTGCCTGATTATTAAAAAGTTACACAAATTAGCCCCTTTGGACCAGCTTTGGCAGGTGTCCTTTTCCTGAGAATTTGTGGGTGAATATGTCCTTAAACCCATTCTTAAATATTTTATAGAAACTTTTGGCTCATTTTCATTCAAGTACCAGTACCGAGTGAAGCTCAGATTGATTGTCTTTTTATTCCCAACTGTCTGACAGCCATTGAATAAAGACTACATGTTATGCAGATGGTTCACTACCCACTAACCAAGTGATAGACTTTGACTCGAATTCTTGTCCTTATAAAAATATCTTACATACCATGGAGACAAAAGCAATGTCAAATCTGTAAGCAAATGTGCAAATAATTGTCAGACGTATCAGAAGAGAAATTTCTGATGGTTTTTCAAACCCCTGGTATTCTGTCCACAGAACTAAAATTCTTCCTATCATTTTCTTTGCAATTTTATGTAATTAAAACAGTTTAAAATGTAGGACAATTGGAGAAGTTGGTCTTTTGTCTTCCATGTGTTAGTTTGGTCATATATTGTAAAAGTTGTCCTGACCGCAAGGTTAATTTTTTGCTTTTTTTCCTATCTATCATCCCAGCACTTATAGACACATACTCTATCTTCATAATTATTTTCTACTTTGAAAGATATGCACTTGCTTTTGATTTCAGAGAAAATGTTTCTTTCAATCTATTCCACAATTATTTCTCAAACTGAAAAGACAATAGAAACTTTCCATTAATATTCCTTTCTAGTAGCCTGAAATCCAGTCTATTTTTTTTTTTAACAAAAGGATTCATGTCTTCAGCTGTATTTCAGAGTTTCATAAAAACAACCAAATTATGTCTAAAGTTTTTTGTCATAATCTCATTTAGCAGAATTCAGGTTCTGAATGATCTGTTTAGCCATAACTGTTCCTCTTGTTAAATTCCTCTTGTTAAATTTGATTTGAAGTTAGTTATTCTCTTTTACATAATTACGCACTAAACAAACGAATCTCTTTCATTTGCCTATGACGAAATTCACTATTAAAAAAGATCATACTGTAAAAGAAAGGCGGAAGTGGAAAATGGTTTTGCATAATTTTAGCATACAAGAAAATAAATGTGGTTTTCTTACAGCTCTGCATTAGAAAGTTATCTGACACAAACGCTGTTATATCATATTCAATATCTATTTTTTTCTTCCTTCAAGATACTAAGGAGACTTTGAGGTAGATTATCAACTGCGTTAAGGTATGTCTAGTTGCTGCTAATTACTAAATTGATGCTTGTACTTTATTTTAGATGTGCCATCAAATCCGTATGGAGTACGAATTTTAGAGTTGTCACAAACCACTGCCAAAGTTTCATTCAATAAGCCGGATTCACATGGAGGTGTGCCCATTCATCATTACCAAGTGGATGTTAAAGAGATAACCGCCGAAACCTGGAAAATAGTTCGCTCCCATGGAGCTCAAAGTAAGTATAAGAAAAATAAATGAAGTAGTTTAACTGGAAAGAATGTCAAGGGAAAAGAATGCAAGTATATGTTAACTAATTCTCCATTAATCTTAGTCCAGTAGCTGTATCTTAGTTAATATTAATGAAGACATCTTTACACCAAGTAGAAAACTTACTGTAATCTTGTAAAAGTCAACCATTACTTTTCAGTTTTAAAAAAGTTTGGTGAACAAATAAGTTAAAAACTTGTTCTATTTGTGAGGTTCTATAGAGCCAAACCAGAAAAAGAAGATGTATATTACCAAAACACAGACTGAACAGTCCAGAGCAGAAAAAAATCTTCGCAGATGGAGTGTCATGGCAGGATAACATTGAGATGTCCTCTACTAAATCACTATTTTCAGTTCCTGAAAGGATTTTAAAAGAAAGTTTTCTTAGTGTGAAGGCTTTTCTTTTTTCTCTGTATACTATTTGATGCATATTTTTAAGTCTTTAGAATTATTAAAACAAAAAAACCAACATATTACATGTTTTGGGGAGTTTCTCATTGTGCTTAGGTAACAAAGGACCGCTTTCCTACCATACCTCAACATCTTCTCAGCTGAGTGTGGAAGATGTTTAGACTACACACAATCAATATTCTGTATTATAATTTGTAGTTGAGTCATCATAATTTCTATACTTGGTCAATATTCCTTAATGGAAACAAAACCACTTTTTTCATCTGTTCACATTTTAGGGACAAGTTTATGGCTAAGATTCAGATATAAATGCTGTTTACATAGGGACAGTTAACTGCTTTCACTTCTCAAGTAATGATGCATACATAATACATGAGTCATGTTTTTTTCCCAGAAGCCAGTGATAAACATGCTGAAATTTTGCAGGATGTCTTTTTATCACACTGATTTAACTCAGGAGTGATAAAACAGCACTGCAGCCCTTTCTTGCCATAATGTAGATAACGTGTAAATTCCAAGCTCATCTTTTAAGGGAAAGAGGCAGTAAAGCCTTCACATAGGAGAAAGTTATGCCTGGAAAACTGTTAGCCTTCCAATAGAGAGACTGTCAAGGTTAAACTCAGTCTTCTGATCACTCTATGCTATGACCCAGAAGGAATGGCATAGTTGTCTTTATACAGTCACAGAGAAGAGCCATAAACTCATAAAATGAATGAAACCTGTATTTTTAGGTGAAATAAACATCATGGAAATGTGGCTACAGAAGTTAGTTTATAAGTAAGGTGTTGCTAAATGATTAATAGATGTTTCAGAAAGTTATTGAGAGGAATTGCTGCTAATGCTAAGAAGTCATTAATTTTTTTATGATGATGACCCAGTAACTATGCATAAAACCTACAAGTAGGATTATAATTGTCTGGTTTTGTTTGTATGAAAAGTGCAATAGATGCTTACCAAAGTTGTTAGGCATTCTTATGTAATCAGTCATCCAGTAAATACAAATACGTTTAATCAGAAAAAATAAGCAGTGTGAAATGTATTCTGTGCAAATCTATTCAAACAGCCTGCAATTCTCTTCATCTAGGAAGAATGCTGCCACTTCCTTCAAAGAATCCCTCAAAAGGTGTTTTTTGTCTCAAACTGTACTAGTTGTTTTCAGATCAAATTAAGGAGAAAATCCCAGGGTCTTGGAGCTGTAGCCAGGAATATGTATTTCGCTATTCCCTCCCCTTTGTCTTTTAAAATGAAGAAAATTTCATCTGAAAGTCTGTGCTGATTGCAGCTATTGAAGGGGAGCACAGAAAGTGAAGCAATCATTCTGATACACCAACTTCAAACTATTTAGGGTTTTAAAAGTCATAATGAACAATATCATAGTTCACAAAGAGATCAGTGAGCGAATGGTAGCCAGATTTTTCTGCACTTCTTAGATGCTTTTCTGAATATGAAAATTGTTTTGTTGCAGGCTAACTGCAAATCTCTGTATAGCTTTACAGTCATGGTGCAGTGAGGCTCCCTCTGGGCCCAAGTCTGGAGGGGATTGGGTGGGCAGGAAGAGTGAGGGCTAACAGTGCCCATAGGGCCCAGATGTTTATGACCCTGTCAGTAGTGCAAAGAAGCCCACTAATCTTGAAGTCACAGAAGTGTAGATAATATTAACAAGATTCATTCTCTAATGAATGAGTTTACATCCTGTCAGCCAGAGAGCTGGTAATTCCCTGAGTGTGCAACATTACTGAACCACCATTAAGAAGGGGTAACAACAGGTAAAGAGCATTTGCCATGCTTTCCTCTGTGGAAACCAGTGAGAAGGTGTAAGATACCTGTGCTGAAAAAATGTCCTACCACAATCTTAGGTGCAATTTTATTTTATAAAAAAAGACATTCATTGATCAGATTCTGAATAATCGAAGTAAGCAAAGACTTCATAAGAAAAAGCTTGCATTATTTTTCCCTTCCAAGCAGTAGTGAGTTTTCCAAGGAAGAAACAGGATGGACTCAGAGACTGTGGGATTCAGTTCATGTCCCTTCAGTCTCCCCATGTAAGTCTAATAGAAAAGCCATCTCTTCTCTTGTTTTCTCTTAATAGCATTTTGAATAGTAAGTGATTCTGGTTCACAGACAGGAAATAATGAAAGGGATTTGGCTTATACACAAACCTAAACCACTGTGGAGGTATGCTTCAGACTTCCAAAAATATGCTTTCTGAAAAATTTGGATGTCTTCAACAGGAATACAAAAAACTTTATTCCACAATCAGTCTAACTCAGCATAAAATGTGTACGGCCACTAAGATTCTAGCAATTTTTCCTTCCTTCTTTGCACTGGCAGATGGATAGACAAGGAAATATGCAATGGATCTGTCTTTTCTAAGCACTAAATATGTATATAAGAATGAAATACCAAGGAAAACATGTCTCTGCATTTCTAGTGCCACTCAATTTGCTAGTGGTGGTGAAACCTGAAGAACACAAGTGAAAACCCGGTGGAAATTCACCTATGGGATATGTGGATGGTTAGCACTGTCATTTTAGAGAAGAGATACATATTGGGGGATTTATATAGGCAGTAGCCTCTTTCTCTCCCTCTTCCTATTCTCTCTTGCTTCCTGTGAATTGTCATAAGTGTTATTAGTCCCCTACCTGTTCCTGTCATGGAAGGGAAATAATGCACTCTTCTAATAAGAGGTATTCACAGTGTTGTCTTTATGTCCTTTCCTTAGATCAGGAGCCTAGTGATGTGGTATTCATCTCATACATTAAGCATTTTTAATATTTGTCATTCTTCTTGGTTCAGAAATTTTCAGATTTAAGATCAAATGTCTTTTTTGATCTATTTTCAGCTATTGGCTTTTATGACCTTTTACGAAAGGTTTGGTAGATTTTTAAATTATTGTATTTTTTAAAAAAATTTAATTCAATTATTATTATTTTATATAAAACTTCAAGAAATGGGAAGACTTTTTAAGGAACAGGTAAAGGAGAGTCAACTAATTTCTTCAGGATAACAACATTTGGGAAAGGTTCTAGGTTTTCTGAGATTTTAAGGAAGCTGCTAAAGTAGTAATGCCTAGTTAATTTAGAATTTCTTATATTGATAACAATTCTAGCATCAAATTACTAAGGAGAAGTGCACATAACAGGGCTTACAGATGGTAAAGGTGTAGCATTTTACAATTACACCTTTCAAAACAGATTATTATTTTAAAAATAGAAGTAATAAAGCAGGAGAAAATTGTAGTTTAGAAGGAAAAAGTACTTTTCAAGCATCCATGTTTTTCCTTAAAAGTATAAACTTCATAAACTAATAGTAGAAGAAAATACAGAAACTATTTTGAATAAATTTGCAATGTTTACATAAGGTATTTTTATTCCTTAAAGCATTTGCCTACTGATATGTTAATATAAAACTAAGAGTAGTCATGTTAAGAGACCAGTGAATCTGTGGATATTAATCTGTAGCAATGCTCTAAAAATAACTTACTAAAAGAATGCCTATTCTGACATCCTTTTTAATGCACTAAGTTCAGGTAGCTAAACATGACAACCTTACAGTCTTCTTAACTTTAGAACTTAAAAATAAAAAGTTATTCTTATTTTTCTGGAAAAAAAAAAACAAACAAAGCAAAACATCTAGGCTTTGCTAGTGTTCCTAGGTCCTTATTTTTCAGGAGATGTTCTGCTGAGTTTCAAGTCTCTTAACAAAATTATTCCTGGACTTATAATTCAACATTTGTAAGATGGTAGCATAAAATATTTTCTATAATGGAAAAATTATGTGAGCTAAAGTTAAACATACATTTCCAGAAACATGAGGAAGAAGACAAAAATAGAGAAAATGTTGTACAAGCTACTTTTTTCAATCTGTTTATGTGTTTTCAATTTTAATGGTCAAGGATATTTTATCTTTTGACATTTGATATTCTTTTTGGAAGGCAGAAAGCAGAAGAATTAGGTAATAATGCACCAAATATAATGTGATTCAATAATTAATGTATTACTTGTTAAGATATATTTCATGGGTTAATATCAAAACACACCAAGGATGCTTTCTCCACATATGCTTATACTTGGTTATTGAATACTTTATTGAAGGAGACAATAATTCTCAAAGTCTTGCAGTAGCATAATCAGGCTGTGTACAAAAAGTAGTTAAATATTTCTTTAAATGTAAGTGTTTTTACAACTTTCCATTATAATGCAAAATGAAAGGATGAAAACCACTACAACCTAAGAAATGTTGAAATTATCATTCTTTGTACAAGAAAAGGAAATCCGGTGACAGGCCTGCAGTGGTATTATGGTACATATCTGAAAAATAAGCATAACATACAGAAATAATCAAAGGCATTTTTCTTAAGAAAAAGTACTTAGAAAGTTTGTGCATCATCTTAATCTTATGCAAATTGAAGACTAATAAATTTAATATTTTTGTTTTAGCTATTTGCTTTCAACACAGCTTTTTGTTTTCTCTCTGGTTCTTGACCAGGTGGAGGTCAAATCTGAAATAAGTAATTCTTTGTAATTTCACATTCAAATCTCAGCAGATTCAGGTCTTTTTTTTTTTTTTTTCCTTTTTCTTCTAAAGCATTAAATTTCACTTACTTAATAAAATCATAGAATACTTTAGAGAAAAAGGGACCTTGTGACCATCAGTTCCAAACACCCTAGGTTGCAGCAGGGCCAGCTTCAAACTTTTGTTAAGGCTTTGTCCTGAGTTTTGAATCTCTTTGTGAGTGGAAATACTGTACTGAGCATTTTGTTTGTGAAATGAGCGATTTATTTTAACAAAGCCCTACTTGTACTATTTTTTCATATGCATTTAACTTTTTTTTATTTAGCTACATTGTAGTAGAGAAAGGATTTTCTGTTACCTAAGATACACTTTTAAACTGTTGTGCTGTGTGTTATGCCTGGTACTGATGCTCTTTTAGTATGTGTGTCCTTAAAGTTAGAGAAAGTTTTGCACATGCCAGCATTGATGAGGTAATTAAAACTTGAAGTTGTCTGTGTGACACTTTTTACTTTTGAATTACCTATATCAGTGCAAAAGCATGCATATATGTAGGCAAATCTTATTCTAATCGTTCTAGTAAAAAAAATATTCACTAAATTTAAAATAAGGTCATTCAATTTTTTCTTTTACTTTTTATAATATATATGATCTTCCATGCAGTGGAATGGTGGGGTTTTTTGTCTGTGCACTTCAAGTTTTTGGGTAAAACTACAGAGACTTTTGTGTTTAAGCAAGACTTTTTGATAAGACATCACACAAACAGACATTCTTTCAGAAGTTTATAGTGCGTGGTTTTCTACTGAGATTTCAGAACACCATTATGCAAAAAGATATTAATTCTGGTGGTAAACTATAGCAATTACTGTATCATGCTATTGTGATGGGAGGGAAATCTCATAGATAGATCAGTTATAATTCTCATGTAGTACATCTTAGGCTGGAGGTTTTGTACATCCTGCTTCATTCGTATTGAAGCATGAAAGTATCTACGCCAATGATTACTTAAAACACTTTCCTAGTTTAACGATACTTCACCATTAAACTGGAAAGACTTTCAAATGAATTCCTGACAGACACGAACCCCATCTAATTCAGTAATTTTCTTAATGAGTTTAATGATTAAGTAGAGTATATCTATATAATTTGTAGATCAAAGAGAAACAAATTGCAAATATTTTGGTAGACTAAGTCAGCATTCAAAATTATTTTAATAGTTGAAAATCTTCAAGGCACAATTTATTAATGTCTCATGCAAGCTTCTAAAGTGGAAGGAAAAATGTGTTCATTAGCCTGTTTCAGTGGGAAAATACATTTTTAATAAGTATTTGAGGCATTGAGTTCCTTGGCATATCTGTCAGATTTGGCTCCCTATGACAAGAATTGTGATCACATTCAGTTCTAAAATGACACTTGTTATTTCTGAGTAGTTTCTGTGTTTTTGGAGTACCATGTATGTACTCCAGGAATTTAGAAGTACCTGAAGTCTCTGAGATTTTGGTACACGTTAAATGGTGCTGTAAGTAATTAAGAAAACATTTCTGAGTTGTGAATTCAGCTTTAGAATCTGATTCTCCATTTAGCAGACTGTTAAGCAGGCAGTTTAAGACTAGTGAAAAGAAGGATGACAAAAGCTGTAAAACCAAACCCAAAAAATTTGTTGTCACTTTATACCCAACTTGTACCACAGCAACTGATGCACAATATGGAAAATCTTAAAATGTCACACTGTCAAATGGACTTAAATTAGTGGTTTAATTTAAGAAACTCACTGTTCTCAGTAGGCAATAACAGATAACACTATTTTAAAAAAATTATAGGTCATTCCTGACATCATTTAATATACTTATGATACTATTGCTAAGCCTAAACTCATGGGATTTATTTTTCAAAAGAAACTGGATATTTAGCATGATTCAAAAATAGTTTTCTCAACTTAAACCAGCTTTGAAATTTCAAGAATGTGGGAGTTGCATATATATATATGTTATTAAGCCATAGTGCTGTAAGATGCAATACAAATGACACAAATAAAAAGTCTTTAATTTTAATAACTCTAAATTCTTTGGATGAAAAGGTATGATACAATTTACAACATGTCATACAATTTAAAAAAAAAGGGAAAAAAATGTATGCAATTTAGAACCAATATAGATTACTATTAAATGGTAGGAAAAAGACCACTTTTTATCCAAATTAATTTGTGTGCATACCTGCATGTAAGAAAGTTATTCAGTCCTCTAATTCTGTCTCTGTATGATTCTTGGCCTCCATCCAGCTTAATCTCTGTGGTAAAACTCTAGTGTGAGTGGAAAGGTTGGACTGTAAATATATGTTTTAAACTAAATTAGAAGGACAGATTACAGAGACTGAAAAATGAGAAGTGTAAAGGGAAGGCTAGGTTTAAATATTTCAGGTTTCTATGCAGACCTAAAACATCAGGAGAATGAAATGCACTTTTCACATTCAAAGGTGAATAAAATGTCATGAGAAGTGAAGAAAGCCCAGGCAATTTACTTCACAGCATGAGTTCATAACTAAAAGCAACTGAGTGTTATACAGATATAACCACTGTCAATATCCAAGGTTACTCTTCAATAGCTTGTAACTCTGTGTTTGCAGTTGCATTTAATCAAGCAGTGAAAGCTCATTGCAAAATGTGACTTGGGATCAACTGGGGTTTTTTTAAAGATATAGACTTGAAAATCTGTAAGGACAAATGCAAGATGCTTTTATTGTGAGAAGTATTTAGTAAATATTTTAATAAGCAATTAAATTGAGAATTGGTTATTCCAAATATGTTTCACCTGGTGTTCCTCTGTTGTGATAACCCCTGGCTACTCCCTGTTTGGACTTTTTCAGGCTTTTTCTGATGGCAAACTCTCAAGTAAATTTGCAGCAAACATGCTGATCTGACGTACAGGTCTTGCTGATCTAGCTTGTAAAATCTTGTTAAGTAAAGAGTGATGCAATGCAATACTGGATATGAATAACTGATAAACTAGACTTATGGTGCAGGTGCAAATTTTGCCTTTCAAATTTGTATTGTATTCATCTGCATTGATTTTACATTGCAAATCTGCTTACATAAATGTAAAGTACATTTATGGAATATTTATGAGTATATAAACTTCTACTGCATTTTGTAAAACATAACAGAAGTGTTCCTGGAGGTCAGATTATTCTATAAGTATTTTCAAGGTCATTGAATGACAGAGTAGTTATGAATGGAGTTTTCCTTCTACCACATACAACAATGAGCAACGAAGAGATAGCATAGCTCTATCTGTGTTACATTTCATTATATCATTCAATGAATCTCCTTTTTATCACTCTTTTTCTTCCTAGTCTTTTGTTACTCCATTGGCAAGAAACAAAGTGTAGTATGCAGGAATAGAACAGGGATGAGGAAGAAAAAGATACGACTGAAAATTATCTTTGCATGTAAATACGAACAGTTGTTGA
>VZZY01027364.1:0-11143 GCA_013400335.1 Eurystomus gularis
TAGATTTCAAGTGTATTTTACAGAAGAGTTAAAAAAAAGAGTGCACGTCATTCTCCCAGTCATTCTCATCTTATCAAGCTTTAGCCATGCCCTGACAATACCAGAAAACTGGAATGCATTTCACTGTGTTGCAGACAGCCTGTTTGATTCTTTGCAACAAATGATGGAAAAAGTGATCTTGAGGTCAGTGATGTAAACTTGTAAAAATAAGGCTTCCTTACTTGAAAAGTATTTATTCAGTCTCTGACTTGGAGTTTAAAGGCAGGATCTTCCACACACTAAAAATGAGAAAAACCTATTTACTCTAGGTGCTCTTCTCCAATCTTAAAATTGAAATTTCTGATTAAGACAATCTGAAAACTAAGCCATAAAGTAAGCATCATCGCAGTTTCCAAGTTTTTCATGTTTCCAAACAATACAGAAATTCATTCCAAAGCTTACTCCCAAATCGCATGCTAACTTTAAGTATTCAGCCGTGAGAGAAGCAAATACTCATCAGCAGGACTGACTGCAAGCTTCTGATGCACAGTGTAGCTCTTCCAACTCACAGAGAGAAATATTTAACTAGCAAAACTGATGGTCGCTCTGAACAGACCATAACATATGACCTGACATGTGCTTTGTCAGCAAGCTATACAAGAAAGATGACAATACAATAGAGTTACAAAACCAAAATATAGCAGTGCCAGGATAAGCCTCTAGAAATACACTTTATGATATAAAGCCATAAATCTTTACCATTTGAACTGAAGACTTAAAGCTCTTAGCAGCAGTGGCCTAACTCTGCCTAGCTGCTGAGGTCAAAAGACATGCCCATACTGTATTATGGCTGTGTTAGCAAAGTGAATAAGACTATGAGAATGTTCTGGGTCCTCTTTTAAATGCTGGAATAATTGACTTGAGGTGAGCTTTTATTTCTCTTGTTAAATCAGTGAATTACGGAGTTTTGATTGGGGATAACTGAACAAGCCATTTCTCTCTACTGTCTATCTGCTTCCAATGCACAGAGAGCTGGGATGCTCATTAGATATTTCCTCAACCAGCACTTTAAAGGAAAAAAATTTAGCAAGCCTGAGCCAGACCAAATTTCTTGAAAGAGATGAGAACTTTAGTCACACTCTGACGACAGCAGAACGGCAGGTTCATAAGCTGCTATGAGAAGCTGTTAAATCACCATTACCTTCTACTGCACTACTCTGCAGATAAAAATGGATTCTTCCTGAGACATTAGTGCAACTAGAGATTTAACACTACTTCCTAATACAGCATTAACAGCCACTACACCTGTAAGATCATACACATCCAAGCAAATTTAACTCACACAGGTCTCAGTATGAAAAGAATAAAAAGGTCTCGCCTTTGAATGAAAGTTTGCAGAATGTATTTCTTTCCAGTAACACTAAATTTTCGATTTTGAGACATCTTTTCTTAACCTGTGGATTTCAGAGCAACGTTGTGTAGAATAATCACATCTGTCCAAAATCTGCATGCTCAAAGATGCATGTCAAAGATGTCCTCAAAGAGGACAGGCAGTCCTCTTCAACTACCAACAGAAATTAGATACCTTAACTTTCACAAATACTAATATGCATCTCTTAATAACTGCTCTCTATAAAACTATAAATACATGAAAGATACAAATTAGCAGAAGCTGGTGCATGAAAGTGCCAGCACTGACTGGTTTGCAGAGCCAAACAACAAAATAAGCCACAGCTCCCAAAATTGTTTCTTCAGTTCAAGGACTTTTTCTTTTTTCCCCAAGAGGCATAATCTCTTTTCTAAGTCATTGCCTTTTTGCCAGATTCCAAAGTAGGCCCTTCAGCCCCAAGTTTGCTTTGTCTGCTAGCCTCTAGCTATGAAGCAAAAGAAGAAATAAAGCAGACAAAATGAGTCATTTGAACAAAAGTTCCAAAACATAACACCTTCCACAGTTTGTGCCAATATTTTTTTAGGAAGTTATCATTTTATACAGAGCAAATTCCAATGATTTTTATTTCTAAAAGTAGTAAAGAAAATATTTTCTACACAAAAGACTGCACATTTAAACCTTCCACAAAATCTGTTGGGGGCTACAGGACTTACACGGCTAGAAGACACGAACATCTCCCAGGTTTTACAGGGCTACAAGCAACAACTGCTTTACTAAAGGTAAAATAAAATCCTGAGGTCATGTTCAGAACTTAAAAAACATGAATATTATGTAATAAAAAGCACAAAGCTCAAGAGATTTGGAAATATGCAAAAGCCCTTTCAGAAAGACATACTCATTCCAACACATCTTAGACAGGCAGAAGAGATTATGTTCCCTCTAGTCTCACATGGCGTGCAGCTTTTCCAACAGGAAATGCTTATCACAGGCCCTAGCATACCCTGTAAAACAGAGCAGACACATTAGGGTTGCACCAATTAGCAAAGCAGCATTTAGAAAGATAGTTATCTTAATCATGAGAAGTCTTCTCTTTTCTCTCTCAGACAAAGTAAGGTGGACATATTTCAGGATATTTTTTTTCCTTATACTAAAGGCTAGATTTATGATTTCTCAGATACTGCTCAAATAATTTCATGAATCACATCCCTTCTGCTCTCTGTATTTTCTGTTCTTAAATGGCACTGTCATGTACACTAAAGATATGAAAGTGATGAGTTAATGTGATGTACAAAGCGTGTTCCTTATCAGCCTGAGAAAGGCACCTTCTGAAGATATGATTGTCCATTCTCCTTGTACTTTTTAAGCTCTCAGAATACAAATTGAGATTTAGTTCATCTCTCAAACTAATGAACAGGTTTTTTTGTGGTGTGACAGCTCTGCCTTCTAAACTAGACAATAAAACCACTGCCAAGAGAAAAACAAGCATGTTCAAGAAAAACGGTTAGAGGTACAGACTGACGACTGCAAACACCCCTATGAGATAGCAGGCCCCATACTGAGTAGTCCTACAGGGATACGGGAGTTGGCCAGGCTCTTGACTGTCCACCGGAAATATTTTTTCACAACTCCTAAGATTATTATGCAGGTAGGGCAATATTTACTGTGCGTTATCCAATGAACATAGATACATCTAATACACAGTTATATTCCTGCAGAACAATTACCTCTGAAACTTTGGGAGAGCTCATGGAAAAACAGTGACGGAAAAGAAACCCTGAACCATGTGGCAAAATCAACCAAGGTAAGTAGTTGCCATCTACAGATTTAAAATACCTAACTTAAAGCTATTTCAGAAAGTGGCAGGAGAAAGCCAAATAAAGATGATGGGAAGCTCTCTATTGCCTCACGTTCACAAAAAGGAAAGAAAGAAAGTTTTAAAGTTATAACCAAAACTTGAAACAAGTTTGAATGAACCTTGCTCATTACAAGCAAGAGAAATTCAAGAAGCCATATCCATCTGCTGTAGAGAGACTGACTTTGCTACAGGACACTGCTGATGAATGCTCCTCTATAACATATATGCTAAATATATAACAATACTATGGTTTTTGGAAAAGCAGAGCATACATTTGTTTAGAAATTGATACTGATTTTCAATTGTTTCACTTGTTGAGTAATTTTTTTTTATCCCCACCTCAGCTTTTTTCATCCAGCACAATCACTGCAACTGTGAACCAGTACCGGCTTCTTACTTTTTAATGCATTTTTAACCTTTTTTTGGTGATTGTTGTTTGATGGAAAAAGTACACCAACTTTTTCAGCCAGCACAATATACAAACATTTCAGTGTTATCCATATAATACAATTCCAGGGACTCCTGGCTGAACTTACAACCCCCTCTCAGTAAGCAGCGCTCGATATTGAATACGTTATTCATTATATGGATATTTCCTTCTGCGTTATACAGATTTCATTTTGTATGGATGTTTAACAACTGCCTTATGAAGGTGCCCAAAGTCAGCTTCCTATGTAGATAGACCATGACTTAACATGCAGGGAACTGCAGGTACACAACTCTAAGGAAAAAAAACCCAATTTTGTAACACTGGAAGTCTTAGGAAATCCAATTCCCTCTTACATTTAAATGCTGTTGCTTTGGCATTTCACTGTTATTTCCCGTAAGAATTATTAGTGTACGTATGAACCTTCCATCAAGAGCCCTGGCAGCTGCGTAGCAATGTCTTTGAAAATCCAGTTACAGATCCTTTTCCGTGATCTCCTCTGGAGGGGCTGAGCAGAACCCCCTGATAACCCATGCTCGTTATCTTTTTCAGCATGTTTCTATACAACACTGTTTCTCAGTCTGCACATTTGGCTTCAAAAGGTCTGTCTGTTGCTACCTCCATTGTTCAGGAATAGCTCTGTTGATTTATACTGATAAATAAAGATAATGTGCAACCATAAGCAATACAGTCAATCTGCAAATGACAGAGTAGGAAAAAAGACTTGCAATCTTATCACCATTATGCACTACAAAAAAATTACTCTTGAAAAAAAAAGGGGGGGGAGAACTGTTTTTTTTTTTAAATGCACCACCTCTTGCTATTTACATTATTATCCCATTTAGTATGATTTGCAATACTGTGTCTAAGCAATGGATTTACTGAACATCATGCTGATGCTGGGCGGCAATACCAATCTGAAAGAAACCTGATCCAGCTTCTCTCTTTGAAAGCAGCTGCACAAAAAAGCAAAACAATCAAGCACTTCTCACATTCCAACAAGCAAAAAACCAGAGATAATTACACACAACACAGGAGAACTCACCATGACTAAAGCTCCAGCGCAGCTGAGGAATCTCTGTCTAACCGCTTCGCAATCTCACCTTAAACCTGCAAAGCTGTCGCAGGAGGTTTTTCATGGCAACTGTTACTAACAGGATCTCTACATCCAAGGCTAAAAACAGGCACTTTATATACCAGGGAGCAACATTGTTTCTGATGTACCAGTTTCTGAACAACTCGCCTAGAAGAACTACATTTGGAAGGCATTTGTTCCCACTCTCAGAAGATAAGTGGGATAACTTATAAGGAACAGTGAACCGGCACCCTACCTGCCACCAGGTCCATGGAGCAAGATGACAGTTATGATACCTCAGCCAGAACCAATACAGATTACAGGGAAAACGAAATGTACGTTAAGCTCTGCTTGTACTGACATTTTCTCTAACAGGGAGAAATACCATCCGCAAAACTCTTACTAGGCAAAATTTGTAGGCACAGGAGCACTTAAAGCTTCAGCAAGCTTTGTCCTAACACACCTTTGCTTTCTGCACTTCCTAAGTGATCTTTTCTAGCCAGAGACAGTGACCTTTAAATATGAGTCTGCCTCATTTTAAGAAGGCCTGCCATACTACTTTCAAAATGTTGTTGCTACAATTGACAGATACATACTGACAGCTTAATTAGCAGCAGAGGAGGTTTGAGACTTTCATTGTTAATAATCTGATATTCCATTCTTTAAAAAACCAAAATTAAAAGAAATACTATTTTTCAGCTATATACATCTAAAATAGTCGACACTTACACCTTGGATGCATATTTAACACCAAGTTCAGTGAGTTGTTCTGCGCTCCACAACAGACCACAAACTGCTGCACGAGCAAAGTGCATGTAACAGATCATACTGAGGGGCCTCATGTGCCCCACATTCTCCACATCCTTACTACGAGCCATCTCCTTGCTTCTAAAATGCGGGAATGTCTACAGTTTACAGTACAAAATCATTAAATAAACTATCTTCTCCAAAGCTCATTCCAAACAGTAGGAGTCACACTCCCTAGCCGTACAATTACAGACTTCAAGTCTGAGACTGGAGAATATTGTGCAACCTGTTTTTAAGCAGAACTACCCAATCTAGCTGAGGGAGGCAGAGAAAGACCATTAGCAAAGCTTAAAGCAAATGGAAAACCAATTACACAGCATGACTTACTCCTCCTCCATAGAAAACTCCTATACCAATATTTATTCTCTCTGAGCTTGTATATCTTTGCATTAAGCTTCAAAGTTTATTAAAGCAATACCGATGTAATTCTGAGCCTTTACCAAGAGAATCTGATTTCAGTGGGGTTCCAAACAGGCTCAGGGGTTACTCTGCAGAAGACTGTTAAGGGCTAACACAAAGTAGAAAGAGAGGCAAAAGTTCCCCAAGGAAAAAAAGATGCTAAAAGACAAATAGTTACCCAAGGACAGTTTCAGCTTAAGGGCAACAGGATTTGCAGGTGTCTCTATTACTGCTACACATGCATATTTCTGAATTTACTGGCCAATTTGAGGGGAGAATACTTTTTTTTTTAAATTTTACTTGTTCTTCCTTCCTCCCGCTGCATTAAAAAAGACCCCAGGAAAGACAGCAACAAGTAGAAAAGCAAAACAATTACACTAAGAAGCTATTTGGCAGCTGAGACAAAGCAGGAGCATCTGTGATATGTACAGATATGCAAGAGAGACTATACATGAAATCAATGTAGAAGGATGTCTGTATTTGTTCCTGTTTATAGCCTACATTTAAATGTCTTCTAAATGTGTATGAAAGTTTTCCTGGCAGTAAGAGCCTCAGAGTTGGAAGACTTGATATAAATACATACATGCAGAATTTACATCTTTTGTATTATATATTGTCTTCCTCCTTTGGTGAGCTTTGTGGAGAGGCCTGTACAAATACAGGCACGCATCCAAGAAAGAACATTTTGGGACTGAGATCTGCACTTATTTCATGGTTTTACAAAAACACATAAGGTCAAACTGAATGTTTCAGTAAGTAGTTTCCTACAGAACCTCTATCAAACAATACAATAAAAATATGCTTAAATATCAGTAAGGCTGCATTTGGCAAATTATGTGCTAGTAGCAATATTTTTTGAAACAGCACTAACTTTATTAAGTCAGTGATCTCACCTTTTAGCACCACACTGAACTGGTGTCTCAGACAAGATGTTTCTAAAACAAGTATTGCTAGAAGCCTATGATGTTTAGCCTGGCATGATTTTTATCCATCTGTTTACTGGGATTTCAAAAACTTTGCTGAGACTGTCCTGCAGTTAACAGTCACTGCATTAAGCTGTTGGAGCATTTTCATCATTTATGTTTCAGCGCGTGTAAGGTTTTGTAACCAAAATACTACTCAAGTAAAATGTGGGATAAAGCCTACAAATGCAAAGATTTAAAAATGTATTTTCCAGGTAATACTTATAATTTTTTTGCACTTAAAAGGATAAACTATTTTTTCCCCCATGTTAAGCATTTCATTTGATGACGAACTTAAACATCTCTGCTCTAAAACCTGGCAAGTAAGAAAAAGACCCCTAAGCAAGAAGAACCATGAACTTTACAGGCATTTTAAGGTACAGAAAACAAATTAATGCTGTTAAATACTTTTTACATACTGTATTTACACATCTTTTAAACAAACATATTTGGTGATCAAAGTGTAGATGCACCATCAACGTCATTGTAATCTTTGCTACTACTACTGCAATTCCTGGAAAAGCATCTCAGTCAAGGCCAGGCGCGTACATCACAGGTGTGGGTAGTGAGCCCGCTAAGGGACCTACCATTTGGAGATTTATACAGATTGATTACAAAACACTTCTCCAAGTGCTGCAGTTTAAAACTGATTTACTCCTCCTGCACAGCACTATGTGATTGCAGGGAGGACAGAAACAGTAAATTAGGCTCCAGAGGAAAAATCCTGTTGTTCTTGGTGTTATCTGAACCGACAAACCCCAAAACATTTGTGGTAAAGCTGTTTTGTAACTCAGTGAGTTAACGTGGTAACTTTTGTAATAGCTGATGGAGTCCCACAAGAAAATAATTTAAATAAAGTGACCTCAGCTACACCTGCTGTGTAGTTTTCCTCTATCCACAATTTCGTCAGGCTATCTCAAGTAACTCAGTCCACTTAAAGAGATTTGAGGAAAGAAATTGCTTTAGTGACCCAGCCACTTACCTGTCTTAGAAAAAAGGAAGACTAAAAATTTCTCACATGGTTGATAATTTCTGCTTATGATTGGGAAAACCCAAAGGAAACATAGAGCCTACAAAACTAAACCACAATTGATTGAAATTGCAGCTCAAATATTGGACAGCTAATTAGAATTGGTACCAAGTAAAAACAAGTCATTTATCCTTGTCACTAAAGCTGCAGAAATACTGAAGCTCTGGCAAGTCTTATTTCAGTTTGCGGCCTATATTTTTCCACTTCAAATTTAGAACTGTATGGTAATGGAAATTCTACATTATTGTGCTGATACATATGAAACAATGGAAGTATTTCAGCCTTAGGCCAGTGTAAATCCCAGTGCAGTGCTTAGCCCTTAAACAGTAGTCACATGTGGGAGCACAGAAGGGTGGGAGAACTGGTCATGCCAACAAAAACTCTCCAGACAAGGTCTCTGGTACGAGCCTATTGCGGGCAATGCCATCACAGAAAGCCGTGCCATGCTCCATCGGCCCATTCTGGCACTAGCATGGAAAATCTGCAGCCTCTTTTCCTTGGCTGTGGACCAGGGCCACGGATCTCCTCCTCCAAAATCCAAGTTACTTTACGTACATACAGAGTTAATGTTGCCTCACTGGTGATTTCCTGGCTGCCACAAACAGCCTGTAAACACTACCTATGGCTTGCAAGTAACTTGACTTTTTTTTTTTTATTTGCTTCAACTGATAAACCAAAACACATTTTACAGACTATGATTTTCGTATTGTAAGTAGGTTAAAAACATCTGGAGTTATCACATGCTAATAGCGAAAATAAAGTTTTATTTTCAGTTTCCCCATGTCAAGTGTTTTCTTTATGACCCCTTTTCATGTCACAGGTATTCCACAAGGCTCGCAGTGCTTTTCACAAGCGCAACGCTGTCTCCTCATTCTAACCGTCATTTGCATTTCGATATTCTGCCCACACCCAAATGTCAGCTGTGACATACTGACTACACGGGAAGGAGCAGCTTCACAGGACTCCTCGGGAGCAGCGCAGGAAGTGGGAACAGCATGGAGGCTGGCAGCAGACAGACCTCATCTCGGACCCGCACCTCCACCTCCACTCCAGACCTTTGGGGCTCTCTTTTCAAAGGCTGGAAAAAGAGGGTCTAGCAGCCATACATACAAAAAAAAAAGAAAAAGAAAGGACTAGTGAGTTAACACCAACGTGAAACCCCATCTCATCAGAAAGCAGCTGGAATGAGCAAAGCAGGGACAGGGAGCCAGGTCCCTTCAGAGAAAGGGGGAAAGAAAACAGGCAGCTAGCAGGGATGGGATGGTCTAATTCTAAACTGAGATGAGGATGGGGGCAGCTCCAGTGAAAAGGGAAACCGAAGAGCAAAGACTAAACAGGAAAAAGGAAAAGGAGAGACACAGGAGCATAAATCCAGCGACAAGGTAGAGAAAACATGTTACAGCCTGTTAACTTAGACTAAGCTTTTCACACACGTTTTTCCTAGCACCGAACAGAAGGTTAACAGCAATCACCAATGCCTGTGACACTCATCCAGAACATGAAATAGTTACCTTAATATTTTACTATCCTGTTTAGGCAAGAAAACATTTAGGAGCCATGTAGCCAAATAGCATCATTCCCTCCCCCCTTCTTTAAACGATTGCTTCCAAACAATTCCTTTACTTGGAAAGTAAATCAAAAAGAATAAATGTTTTGGTAAATATGTTTGCAAGTCGATTTTTCTAAAGAGCTGAAAAGTCAGAAACACAAGATTACTTAAGAAGTTGAAATGGTATTTTGCCTCTTCACTCTTTCACTGAAGCAGCCATAAGACTTACGGATACCTGGGGAAAGTTGTGGTTTCAAAATACCCGTATATTTACTTACATGGTTCTAAAATAGAAGGAAAAGCAACCCTTGTGCCCACAAGCAAAGCTCGCTCACTTACCAACTGCTCGTTTGCACACACATGGAGCAGGGTGAAAGCGCCTAGCGGCAGAAAGGCCGGGCAGGAGAGCCTGCTGGTCCTCACCCTGCAGCTGGTACCTCCTGCCCAGGCTCAGGAATCACACCCTACTTGCCCACCGCCATTCAGGTGAGGAAGAGGCATTCAAGCCAAGCAGAACCAGCCAAGAAAGTCACTCAGGAAGTCTGTGAATCATGTTATCTACGTTAGATACCCTAACAATATGGTAAATCCATCACGGAATGAATACACGAGGTTAATCATGGAAAGTTACTCATGGAAAAATGGGTAATTCACTTCTTGCATACTTCTACATTTTAGAGAACAAAATGCGGTTTTCCTGAAAACATACTGGAGCAGCAGTTCTGCCAGGAAGATGCTTCATCTGGATAAATCATCTTAATTACTTCACAGACAAAAACCTTTTAAGCCACTGTGAAACCAGATTAAGAGCTCTAACTAGTCAAAACGACCAAATAAAGTACCTGCCAGTATTTCCTGCTCTGCTACACCACTGAAATCCAACTGTGCAGATGAGGCTGTAAGTCAAACAAAAGTCACGTAGAACTATATGCACCTGATTTGTAACAAAGGCAGTTGTTCAGCTGGCGTTCTCATACACGTTTAAGTAAACTTTTTAACTATAAAACCTAATTATTGGAATTTCATAAATTCTTGGCTCCTAAAACAACTGCATGTTCTTTCCCTCCTGCCCACGTATGTTGCGCGTTATTTTTTTTCCCCAATTATCCAAGAATAAACTGCTTTAGCAGACACAGGACAGCCACAACGAGGTAGAGGAAAAACTCTGGAGCCCCTTATTAAGTGATTAAGGGCGAATGAAAGCCAAGCCCTACTAAACAAACCGGCAAAGACGTGAAGTAAGCAGAAATTATGCTCTGCGAAAAGGGACCCCTTACTAAGTTTGAGGTCAGAGATCCACCGGGCATCGCTCCTCCTTGCACTCCCCCAGGAGCAGCCCGGCCGTCCTGCGCTAGGTATCAGCTGCTCAGTAACCAGCTACTGCACGGTATTTACCCCGGTTCACTTGCTGTCCCCATGCAAATCCCAGTCTCGTCTCAACTTCACCCGCAATGAAAACAGACGAACTGACCGACTTAACGAAAAATCCAAAATAACCTTCAAGAGAAGGGGAAGCGCTGTAAGACTGCAAGGAGGGCGGAACGTAGCTACACGGACACACAGTAACACGTAAAGCCTTTTCTGTCAAGAATGGGCGGTAGCAGCGGAGCAAGGGCAGAGCCCCGGCCGGGGCAGCCCCCAGCCGGCACAGCCGGCGGTGGGTCGCCGCG
>VZZY01027443.1:0-12548 GCA_013400335.1 Eurystomus gularis
AATGATGCTGGATGTTGATCCCTCCCTTAAGTAAGCAGAAGAAATCAATATAACTGAATTCAGTAGCTGATTTGTGTGCTCTCAGCGATGAAACAGGTTGTGCTAGGGGCTTTCACATGGAGGATTACTAGAATTAAAACAGAAACCTTTTATTCATGAGATAAGTGGATAAATGTGAAAATTATAACAGAAACCTTCAAGGTTGAGACCTAATAGTATGCCTGGAAGGAGCCCTTATCTTTTACAGTGAGAAGTAAATCTAAATTAAAATGTGATTCTATAGTTTAGGCAGCTCAAATCTAGCACCAAAGAGAATTGATTCCTCCTACTAGCAGTAATTCAGATCAATACCATGGGATAAAAGCCCAAGCATCCATTTCACAGATTAAAGCATGGTGGGCCAGCCTGACTGAAATGCATCATCTCTGACTTAAGTCCACACCCCAGCCTCTGATGAAAGGGTAGATTCTTACAGAGGATATTCTCTTGAACCTTGACACAGTTTGTGCATGGCTGCAAAGTACAAGGTATCTAACCTGTTATTTCTTCTTCTGAATTGTTTATGTGCACTGAAAGAGAAGCAGGCACCTACCCAGCAGAGGCAAATTACCAGGCAGCAACAGATACAATACTGCACAGACACACAACAAACTGGCACATAGGCTAGAACCCTACAGAGAAAATAATAGTTTTAGTTCTGAAAACCTCAGAAGACCACACAAGGGTTTTGCACCAAAAAATGGCAACAGGAAACTAACTGTTCTGTAGCCTTTAACTTCTATTTGCCAGAAGAAGCTGAGAGCTTGGCTACAAATTACACATAACAATTTACTCAAATTTGCCTACAAAATAATGGATGTAAATTCTGAAGCCCTCCTGCTCTTTCATATACCAGGTTGAAGCTTAGCCCTTGAAAACTATGCCATTTGGATTCTCTTACACAGCATGTATCTGAAAGATGGTACAGAGGTATTACAGAGATTAAAGAAAGCCTCAGATCTTCAAACATAGCTCTTACCTACCACGGGGAACAATTTATCAGTTATGTTAAGTGAACACTGATGGGTGTTCTGATAAAATGTCATGTACGTAAGTGAGGTAGCAATACAGAAAAATCTGTGTGATGCACATGTGCAACACAAGAGTAAAGCTTTCCAGAATGGAATGTTTTAAGCTGCTTGCAGCTTCAGAAGTGTTTGGAAATTATTATCTTTTCCTTAATGGAAGAAACCCACATGTGCAACACACACCACTAAAATATATTAAATGTTTCTTAAAATTTTATTTTAGTGCAGATGCATCTACTGCTGCCCTAAGAGGACAGTTACAGCCTGGCCACCCAGGAACACATGCATTTGCCAGTAATGAAGCTGAAGGGTTTTGTTCAGATGCTTAAGAAAAAATATTAAATAAGTGTAGGGTCATGTGCGATTTTTTTTTCCCCAGAACATACATACTAGTTGTGTTGTGTGCAGGAATGAAAAAAAAATAGAACTAGGATCAGAAGAGGTTAAGATGACTTAAACTTTAGTGAGGGAAATCACCCAAATTATTTTCTTTCATAAAATTTCACATTTGACTTCTTTCAACAGTACACCCAACCAAGAACTCTTTGGGCAATAACAAGTAGGTTCAAAATTCAGGGACAGGTTCATAACTGACACCTGAAGTCCATTTTTAATATACAGTTTACATAAATTAAAAGGAAAAAAGGCCAAAAAAATCTTTCCTCTGAAAATTTTCGGTACTACGTGCAGTGGCAACATACCCAACTATCATATATAGCATGATCAACATGATACTGTTTTGTCAAAGAGGAGAAGAAAACCCCACCACTGAACTAGACAATAAAATGAGAGAAGACTATAAGAGTTTTAAGAAATATGTGGAGTATTTTTTATGTTAAAAGCCCTCATTTCTCATATACTGCATTGCCTAATTCCACTTACAAAAGTAAATTCTGGGAAGAAAGAAAGAAAATATTTTGCTGTAAATAAAACTCCTAGCACACATTTTTAAAGGTTCTTTCTAAACACACTCTAGAAACAAGACAGTGGTCAGATTAAGATGATTACGATTGCCAGACTGACGTTTTGAAATGATGGCATGAAAAGTTTGAGATCATACACAGTGCACTCAACATTAAACACTCTCTCAGATATGACCTGTAGCAAAATGGAACAAATATGAAAATAGCTAGCTCTGCTACATGGAAAAAAGCCATAATGAAATTGGGGAGAATTTGGGCATTTAGACTGTCAGCTGCTGTCCCTGGAATACATAAATACACTCATATGCTCTAAATTAAATCCCACACTTATCGGAGACAAGCTAGACAAAGGACTAACTTTTAAAAATACACTTAACCTCACAACTAAATGTCTTAAAACATGCCATGTGGTGATGCCTCTGTCACAAATGCAAAGATACTACAAAAAAGCAAAACCACTCAAAATTAGAAGTAAATTGAAACCATAAATCCACTTTATAAAGTCTCTATGTTATTTTCACAGTAAATCTAAGTATGTAACTGCAATTGCCACTGCCAGAGACTGTAATTCACCTTCTAAAAAACCAAAGTTTTTAGTGATTTTAAATTTACACTCCAATTAACGAGAAAGTAAGTTACTTCTCTTTAAAAATGACATTGTTACTGAAAGCAGAGAGGTGCAGTTGCCTTAACTGGACATAGTCTCTTCAAAGGTTGCTGTCACAGGTCTTGCCAAAGGCAGCTGTCTTTCCAGTGCAAGTGCATGAAAGCAAACATCAGAACAGGCAGAGGTTGCATTTCCCAGGCAACTGTTGCTCCTTTATGAGTTTCCTCTGGGAGATTCACCTGATCAAACACACCCAAATCATGTGCGATGGAACAGAGCAGCAAGGCAGACATTTCACATTAATGCTCTCTTTGTTCTTTCTAAAGAGACTGGATAGGCTATGGCTATCAGTGGCTATCAGTTAGTGATTCTCATTCTTTCATCTTTCCAGTGAATATTAAGCCTAATATTGATTTTTTTATATAAATATTCAGCTGTTCTGGACATTCTCTGCATAAGAGTGGCAATACATATTTGCATCTGTGGATTTAGAGGAGATCTAGCTTTAGCCAGATGTGATCCAAATAGAATTATAATCCCATCTACTTATTTCACAATAATAATAAAATACAACAACAAAAAACACATGGCAAAGTAGCAAGAGTTTATGGACCATCTCCCTCTGCAACCCTTGACTCTTTTACTTCTGGTATTTCTTCCATTGTATAAGTAAAGGAAACTAATGAAACCTAATCCAATCAAGAAATAAGTGCTATGTTATCTTAAAATACCTTATCCTGAAAGGATTAAGTTGGACATGGTGGGTAAATACCCTTTTCTAGAAAATAGTATCTTTAGTATAAACTCAACATAAGTAGGCAGCTGTCTAGAGCTTCCAAAAAATCCTCCTTTCCATGTAAATAGCATCAGGGGGATGGACTCTGCCTGCCATAAGAAAAATCTCTCCAATGAAAGTAAAAGACTGTCAAGACTCTAGGAAGTCTTTGGATTCAGTTAAGTACCTAAACATACAACTACCTTTTAACATCTGAAATATTTCCAGTGATGTGAGATAAATCAACTGTAATAACTTATATCAATAATAAAATTAAAGGCAATTACCATTTTTATGGAATACTTATCCTGTAAATGTCAGCTTATTTAATATACTGTACTAAGGCAACTTAAGTAGGCTTTATTGAACTGAAATATTTAAAATTCTTGTTAGATTACGAATAGTTCAAACTCAAACTATTGCTCAAGTTTAGAGCAAAGTATTGTTCTCAAGTTTACTAGCACTTCTTTCTGTTTTGTTTTTTTTTTGAAACCCCAGTATTACTTTACAAAGAAAGGGAGTAATAGTAAAAGGGTAAATTAGCAGTAAAGACTAGAGTTCTTTAGGAGCTAGAGCAGCAAATAAAACCCAAGAGTCCTATGCGCTCATCACTACTTAATGTGTCTGGCTGCTAAAAAAATAACAAGGGAAAAAAAAAAATCAAAGTAAATGTAAATTACTTTGCCTCAAATTAGATACACATGCTGCAATTTTTTCAAGAAAGAGAAGATTAAAATAGGGTGTTTTTTTTCAACACAATAAACAGTATTACCCCTAGATGAAATGATCTCAGTTTTAGTCTTTCTCTCCACAAATATATTGCACATAGATAGAACTTCCTTATATGTTAGAAATAATTGCTGTATGTAATGCCAAATGTTTGATCTAATAGTTTTATCTTTTTCACTTTATATACTATATATAGATATGCTTACAAAATCCATCTATACACTCAGAAAACTATATCAGAGTAAGTAGCTTTAAGTGATCTTACCTCACTTAATATTGCACATAAAAATACCATATCAATAGATGCTTTCTATTTCTTTAGGTTCAAAGAGGACTTTGTTCCATTTTAAAATACTGCTGTATTTTACTATCTTGCTCCTATCAAGATCACAAGAGTCCTAGATCTCATTCTTTGCCCTCACTTACTCATTTTCGTGAACAAAAATTATCATCATTAATTTGTTCATGAGTACCTAAACCTATTCTTAATATCTTATAGGGAAAACTGCTAAACAAGACTTATTTTCCCCTCTTTTTTAAGCTTTACTTTTGAAATTAGGCAACTAATAATTTAATTAAAAATGTGTCCCTTTTTATTATGAACACTAGTTTATCAGAACTGAGAAGCTTATCCTTTTGACTTAAAAATCATAGATTAAATAATTAATAGCTAAAATCAGTTTAGATGCTATTCATCTATCTTACTAATTGACAAAGACCTGCATTAGTGATTGAAAATGCAGTGGTCAAATCCAATGTTATTCTCTCAGAATATCTGGTTTTAAAGTGAGATTATCTGATGTGTATCTAAAGAAACAACGGTGATACTGTCTATCGTCTATGTAAAGGCTTATTTATGTTTTCTTGGGAGATTCAGGTAGGGCTGTTAAGTAAATAGCGTTTGGAAGCATTAAAGCACTATGAGTTTTGAATCAGTAATTGAAATGGAAAAAAACCCATAATTTATACAGCAAAGTGGATTAATTTTACAAACTTAACCTGAGATTAGCAGAAAAAGTACCGTCTATCTCTTTAAATTGCCATCCTACCAAATTCCCAAGTATCATTACGCAAAGGGAGAGCTTATTTGACTGCAGAAGAAAGGGCAGAGCAGACAGTGCAAGTTTCCCAGGAATCACAGCCCAGAAAACCTTCGCTGTCGAGGAAAAGCTGCAGACTTGTTTTGGACAACTCATAACAAACTTCCCTCATACCTCTACTTCCTACAACAAATGACTTTTCCAACTTCTAGACACATGCCACAGAGTAAGGACAGGATCAAGCCTATTCTCATGGCAACCTTCCTCCCTCAAACTAGAAAACTGACATGTGATTCTTCAGGAATTTCAGAAGGCAGTACCAGCTCTGCTACGCATTTATGGAAAATAGAACCTTTTGTTGTTTTTAAGGGAATACCACAGTCTGCTCTGGCCCCAGGTGGGGAGAACTTTTCGCAAACACACATGGACAAAGAGACTAATACTTGTTTATGACCTGAAACTAGCTATTGAGCTATTGTAATTTTATCCTCTTTATGAAAACAAGAAATGTTTTTTGAAACCACTGGCTGACACAGAAAGTTCCATTATCCTCATGTAGAAGTATCAATCTAATGGAATTCAGAGAAATTGATAAACTTGTTCTCTGCTCTAATGTGAAATCCTACCATATCCATTCTGGTTTGGTTCTAGGTTGGTTTTTTTGTTGTTGTTTGTTTTTGTTGCTGTGTTGTTTGTCGGGTTTTTTTGGAGGGCTGGGGTTTTTGTGTGTGTGTGTGCTAAGCTTTCCCTACCTTATTTAGGCTAGAATAAAGACCAAGAAATTGATGCTACATCTGAAGAGAGGTTTTGCAGATGTATTTTCGCTAGCAGTCACATTATGTATTACCACTTGCCAGCTGTGTCAATTGTTAAGATAAAATCTAAGAGACAAAAGGATGTAAATATCTATCTAAAAAATATACTAATGCCCAGGCCCCCAATATCTTGACTAAATTGATATGCAATTTCCAACTCAATTTCTTTTCCCTTTCTGAAGACAAGCATGAAGTTCATCCTTTTCTAAAGTTCAGTATATCCCTGAGTTCACAAAGATAATTCCCAAAGGGCCTAGGATTTTATTAGCAGCTGTTTAAGTGCTTAACCAACTGAATACATTTAACTTACTGAAGTGTTCTCTAACTGGAGATTGAATTCTTCTCCCTCCCTCACTCTATTAATTGCAGCCTATTCACTGTAGTTGACCTTATTTATGAAGATCAATGAAAAAAGAGGTTAAGAAACTTCTAGGCATCGTACATACATGGTTATACATTACTAGCACACTGAGCCTTAGAAAATATCTGACAAGGTGAGATCATAAAAGATACCATATATGGGGCACAAGAAGGTTGAGAAAGGTAATAAAAATCACCTAGTGTTTGCCAGTAGCATGTTCAATATTACAAATAAGCTTTGTGTAATGTGACCTTTTCTTATTTTTGTAGCCAACTATTTCTATAACATTTTTCCATAGTAGCTTTAAAGCAAAGTGCATCAACAGATATGCAAAACCCAATCTGTTGTTGCAACAGAATGTGCAATTTTTATTAGAAAAATACCACTTTTCTGTTCAATTAATAGACTTTTTTTCCCCTCCTAAGTTATATTTAGAGGTGTTTTTTTGTTATAAAGAACGTCTTTTGAAATAGGCCAAAGTTGCAAACCTATTGCACACATAACATGAAACTTTCTTGCCTCTCTTCATTGAGGGATGGAAATTACCAACCGGAGAGCTCTGCTCCTGCAGTACCCACAGAGGCCAACAGAGAGCACGCTCCCTGGTCTGCCAGGCTCTGCTCTCCACCTGCCATCTTGCTACTCTATTTTCTCTGGGCAGTGCTGCTATCCCCAGTAGAGGGTTCAGCAGTCTCTTCCCATTTCTAGACCCTGCTCAGCAAAGAAACAAAGACAAAGTAGATTTATTCATTCCCTAAATGGAACAAAACATGCAGGGCTACACATCAATCTACATCTCTGGGAATTTTCTTATTTATTTATTTATTTTTGTGGGGTTGGAGGGCTGGGAGAAAGGGGTGGGGGAAGAATGGCCTGATCCTTTCAAAATGCGATCATTTATACTATTCAGGAAAGAAAGATGGAATACTTTTCAACAGATATGAAAACTGGGGTGTTATGGTTTAACCCTATCATAGCCAAACCCAGGACATGGGTGAAAAAATCCACAACAGAAACCTGAAATTTATCTCTATGCATACAAATACAGCAGCTGAAGTATATTCCTCACTGTCTTTTGTTTAATAAATAGAAGAAATGAATTAGTATCTTTATGTCTCAGTCACAATGCTGTGTTTTTCAGGAGCAGCAAGCTGATATAGCTAGGTATACATACAAGGTTTAAAATTAGTTTTCTAAACTAATTAATTGTCTAATCACAATCTGGAATTGTCAGTCTGATTTTTTCACATATTTTTTGAAGTGTTTGTGTACAACCAGCTGTGATGATGTGCCATATACAATTTACATCCTTATTATCCATTCTACTAACAGGTAAATACAAATTAGAATGGCTGCTAAAAAAAGAAAAAAAAAATCTTTAAAACCCTTATTAATTGAGAAGCGTATAAAAACGTAGTGTAACCTTTCTATTTTCTGCAGTTCTAGCTGGTGAAATGTAACAAAATAACCCTCTCATGAGCCTAAGATTTTACAAAAAAAAAAATAAATTCCATAAATAGAGACATTCTTAAAAAAAAATTTAAGCCTACACAAAATGTACACATTAAGGCAGTTATTTCATAAACCAACTTTGTAACATTGCTATTACTCTAGATTTTTTATGTCAAAACAATCTAATATGTTACAAACTGAGATTAGCACATGTGTACTATTTAATAGGTTATGTGCATGTACTATAGGGGAGAGGTCTGATCTTTCCCAATGGTGAGCCATGACTTAACCAAACCAATCCACATTATATGCTAGAATTTACTTGAACAATTCTAAATTCACTGTTCGAAATTATAAATAAATAAATCTCTCTATGTAGCATCCATTTTTATTAAGATGTAATAATTATTTAGTCATGCACGGATTTAAGAAGTTTGCAAGATGCAATTACAAACTTTGTGCCTTGAATTTTATAGTACATTGGTGGTACTTTTTAAAGTACAAATACTAAAAATTACAAAGATACAAAACTAAAAGGACACCAAATATGATTATTTCAGATTCAGTTTCTAAAACGAAAGTTCTGTTTCACTATAATTTAACATTCTATTCCATATATACAATTCTAACCTCAATAAAACCCAAGCTACATGGTAAATACACAAGAATATTTTTTCACTGTCAATTTGCCACTAATATCCATGTGAAATGTAAACACAAAAATTAATAACACAAAAAATAAAATGCATTTCAGGGTTTGCAAACTCCTTCCTAAAATTTTCGATGTGCTTCATCCAGAATTATTTGGTCTTTATTTTCACAGATAACTTGTTTTCTCCTAGCAATGAAGATGGGGAGAATTACCAAAATAAATTACATGCTGGGATTATCATACGGTGTTAACTTGGCAGAAGTCACCTCTTATGATATAAAACCAAAAGATATATCCTGCTATGCAAAAGTACCATATTAAAAAATGAATACATGAATTTCTCTCAAGGACTTCATTCCTGGTAGAGAAGATAGGTAACCTACAACCATATGACCCCATTACATAGAATCATAGAATGTTCTAGGCTAGAAGGGACATCTACAAGTCATCCGGTCCAACCTCCCTACACAAGTAGGGACATCTCTACCTAGGTCAGGTTGCTCAGAGCCACACCAAGCCTGACCTTGAATGACTCCAGGCATGGGGCCTCCAGCACCTCTCTGGGCAGCCCATTCCAGTGCTCATATGTAGCATTCTACGCTATGAAATCTGAAAATGAAGCCATATGTATCTCTGTCACCTGGCTTCAAGTTTTGTTACAAAGTCAGGAAGAGACACACTAAACTGCTCAGCGGGTTTATTACTGATCTGTTTTATTTGGACAGATTTGTGTCTCAGAGAAGAAATTATGCTAACTCCTCAGCTGGATAGAACTGCTGCAAAAATCAGATAAACAGAAATAACCGCCATTTATTTTCATTCTGATTTCATTCAAATATGAAATTCAATGAAAAATTTATATGGATGAGCTGCTTTCTATGATATAAATAACCATATGGTACAAGACCTACCAATGGATTACACAAAGCTCTATTTACCTACACCATTTCACTAAGATACCCCAGTACTACTAACTACCCAGCCAACCCCCAGCTTCATCCTTCTGGGCACTCCTTGCCTCCATCATTCAGTACTGCACCCATACCACAAGTGTTTTCTCACTGGTTCAATAGGAGGAGAAAACTACTGATTACATGACTCCATTGAAATTTTGTCACTGGACAAAATAACATATGGTAGGGGTTTGATTCTGCAGAAAACTATGGCAACTGCAAGTACGTATGATAGCCACTGACGGTGACCCTGGTCCTACTCATATTGGTTGTTTTTCCCCTGACTTCAGTTAGAAGATGGACAGGGATCATCAATCCTATTTAATCCCAAAGTGATATCACCTGCAATTTGAAAAGTTTTGTCTTGTTTTCTTTTTTTTTTTTTAATGCCTCTGTGGCTATTTTGAAGATTGAATTTATTAGATAAGCAATTATTCTACAACAGGGTTTTAATTTAGAGCACCTGCAGCAGTCCTGCACAGTTTCAGGTCTCTGTAGTTGTGGCTCAGAAATTAAATTATTTCTAGTCCAAAACAAACACAAATGCACTGGGTACTTAGAGAAGCCTTTCAATATAAGCCAAGTGATTAAAACACTTCAAACTATGTGCTGGCCATCTGGAAGCACTGGCAAAAGCAATACAAACTCATTTTTAAGACAGTATTGAGTGAGTTTTAAAGCTAATCAAAGGTATCAATGGATTAGATTTTCAAGCTCCCTTACTTTCACATTCAAACTGAAAAGCAATCAGATTTTACTGTAACAAGTTTACCCCCTCAAAAGAAATAGCCTACTTAATTCATTCAAACAGACATGAAAGACCATCATAAAGTAATTGCTTGTGGCAACAATCAGCACTGAATACATGCAAAACTAGGACCATCAGTAAAATTCTCTGAGCTACTCAATTTCCCTCTTCAGTATCTTTTGGGCAGCATCATTCTGACACCTGTTCACAGTTATACCAGACCTGAGTCCAACGTTATCCTGTAAATGCTAAAGCCAGATGTCAAAAAGCTTTGTAAAACTGATAAACTGTGAAGAAAGCTTCTTTACTTCGGGATCAGATATTCCTGATCAGAAATAGGTAAGTATCAATCATACAGAACCAATGCAGCTAGTATCGTGAGTCTTGAAAACACCTATGAGAGTTTCATGGACATTTCTTGTATTCACTTCTGTACTGCAATGAACATCTGTGTGCAAGTCATGTTTTACTGCTTCAGGGATATCTGTTTCTGTATTGACTGAAAATTAAAATGGTAATTTATGTCCTGCTCTTCCATACTGGACCACTGCATTGTTTTGTTTTATTGATTTCCTGGTGGTTCTTCGCATACACTTAACAGCTTATGTGAAACTCTGACAGCAAGGTCATTTCAAACAAGCCATTCCCAGTTCTGCTCCCTTCAGCTCCCCACAACACCAAATCGTTAGCTTCTAATTAAATCTTGTACATTTGGGGCTTTTTTAATCTATAAAGGTTCTTAAATATTAAGTCAAAATTTCTCCTTGTCCTCTAGTGTGTGCCCTATTTCCCTCATACACTCAACCCCAGCAAAGCTTTTCTTTAAAGGATTTCCCTATTGATCGAGTGTTGGGGTTTTTTTTTGCCTTCTAAGCTTTTAGCTACTGTTAACCTTGTATGTCAGACCAACAATTTGTTACAATTAGGCTGACAAATTTTCAGCTTTTAACTCTAGTCTCAAAGCTCATTTACTTGATCTAATGTAAGCTTAACTACCTGAGTTGCTCATTCTGTTAAAAAAAAACCAAAACAAACCCCAAACCTGAAGTATTGTACCTGGCATGAAAAACCTTCCAAAAGTACACTTTGATAGCCTGATAATCGACAAGGCTTTGATTCTTCTGAGCACGTATTGATTTTGGACTCAAAGGACCGAGATTGAATGATGATTCTTTTAATAGCATGCAGGGTGTTTGCAGGGCCCACCCTTAGCAAATGGCTTGGACAAAAACATCTACTAAAATAAGAGCATGAAAGTAAACAGCACGTGTGGACTGAATACACAGAATTGACTGCAGGGTGTTTGCCTAAAACTTGTCATGTCAAAAGCGGCTACCATTGGCCCCTGAGTTCGTAAAGCAGTTGTGTTATACATAAAGACACATGCACACAGACATTGCACTTCACAAGCAACCTTTCACAATCACAATATCTATTTTAGCATCTTTCCTACTGTAAAGAAAAAAGTAAAAGCTTAAGAAATCTGCCATATAAAAATGAGAAATGACAGAAGTGCAATACCTAATCACATTTTGTTCGTGTTAAGAGATTCAGTAATTATTAAAACTAGGGATATGTTGTCACTTCACTATAGTGTTCACAGTCTGAAATTCAGCAACTACTCTTCACACAAGGAACTCTAGCAGAGAAAGTGTGATATAAAAGAATAATTAGATTGCTTTTGGATAGCAAAGGAATTATTGAACAAAATTTTCTCACGTTTCTCCACGTACATACTTCACAAAAGGGAATTGTTTTCTGCATGCAATATATGGGTATATTGCTTTATTTTATTACATAGTCTTACGCTACACATTACCACCACGAGAGATACCATTCTCAGCTGAAGTAAACTTGCAAAGTTACCATTGTAACTGAGCGCTTTTGAATGCTACCAACTGCTGAACTGTCCAATAGATACAGTGAAGGCAACAGATATAATGAAAAACTAATTGCAAAAGATTTCATGAATGCTCAGTGCTTTGTGATTATAATCTGCTTTAGAAACTACCTATAGATAAGACACAAGTTGAGCATTATAAAATTGTTTGAGAACAAGGCTACATTCAGTATCCACAATGAGGACATAAACAAACAAAACAGAACCCCAAGCCCCACTCCAGCAAAAGCTGAATTGCCACTGCCCAGAATATCAGAATATGACAGGAAAAATTGTTTGCCAATTACATACAGATCTAAATGTGACACATGCTCATGGAATACTTCACACAGTGAAGATGTTTTTCATCAGCCATTTCTTATCAGTTACATACAATAATTTAAAAAGATTAATATATTTAAATATATCTAAATAAATATATCTATATATAAATATATCTAATGTGTTTATATAACGGCATGTACAGAAAAAGAGTACGGAAATCTCTAACTCATCAAATAAAAATATTTTAGGCTACTAATAATTA
>VZZY01027462.1:0-13354 GCA_013400335.1 Eurystomus gularis
TTTTTTTAACTTCAGATTTGAAAAGAATACATTTGAGAGCTTTTCTGCACTTCTGGAACAAAATCAGTGTTTGCATGCAATGCTTTTAAAACCATGAAGGGAAATCAACTTGCAAAAAAATTCCTGATTGATTTTTTTTTAATGAAGCTTTTCAGTTTTTGTTTTGTGGGGTTTTTTCCTTTTTTTGCATCAGCAAATGCTAGTAATTCCTAGAGTGAGAATGTGGAATGTGTAGTGTACCCTCTAAAGCACTGCCCATGTGTATTATTTCAGGTTTTGAATACCAAAGATAGTGTAATTGCTTATTAACAACACTTTACATTACCTGATGAATTCTCATTATGAAGAAATTCTCTAACACTTTTCATAATACCAAAAATGTAGTAATTATTTGTTGCAGACTTTTAAGAAATCACTAGGTAATGTTTTTAAGTGTGCATTATCTAAGAAGAACCTACTCGGTTATTCTTTCTATAAGCTTTTTTAAACACAAATTCTTAATGACAACTAAAGCATTGTCTTTAAATACCTTGCACTACAGGCAGTGCAGCAGAGTGTCTGAACAGAAACTGCAAACGTTAAGGTATAAGAGTTGATGTGATATTTTTTTTTTTTTTTTGTCTGCTCTTCTCTAGAGCAATATGAGGGGAAACGTCATTTCGGTCAGGTTTGCGACAGGAATTCTTGGAAGTAAAACTAGGAATATGTGGAATTATCCTCAATGTGTTTTGGTTCTCTAGTGACTTCAGGGACCAATTTGACCTTCAACATTGATTTTGGCTTGTTTGAAATACTGTATTGTTGAACACTACTCTTTCCCTTTGGGTTATGTGCAGAAACACATGCTGCAACAAGCCCAGATCATTTCTACATCTCTCAAACTCCAGAGATTTCTCTCTTTTGCAGCATCTTCAGGGTTCTACCCCTGCACTTTCCTAGCTCCTGACAGTATAATTACCTTACACCTTCACAACCAGATGTGTGAGGGAACATGTGTTCTTTGGGACCCTGCATAGACTAACCAGCAACCTAAGCACCAGAGGCAGCTCTCAAGCTGTTCCTCAATGGGGGCTGCCTGTTCAGCTGGTGATGTGGTAAATTCAATATCATAAATATTCAGTATTTATTAAGAATGGGCAAAAGGTTCAAAGCAGTTGTGGAGAAATTGAAATAAAATGACTGCAGAAACCCCAGTTCCCAGCTCTGAAGCGGTGTAAAAACCCTGTTAAACATCCCAGCTCTGAAGCAGTGTAAAATAAGGCCTATGTTTTCCAATTCAGATACAGTCCTTTATAAGATTGAGTGCCATTAAAATGTTTATATATATATTTATCTTCCATTATTAGAATCACCATGTTATATTGTATGTGTGTTTTAGAGACAAGATTTCACTTTAGAAGAAGGACCATGAAAACCTTTAATAGACTGTAAACTCTAGCCCACTTTAAGTATCCCAAGTTGGGGCTATTTCAGAGTCTCACCAGAATTTCTTGTATGAGATCCAGTTTGTTTTGTAAAGGTCTGTAGACCAGATCTTTGGAGTTGTGAAACAAAGAGCTGTATATCTACTGGGTTAGGTGAATAAATGAAGTCATTTTCAAAGCATCATGCCCCTAAGGGTTGGTCCTTTCTAGGTTTTTACATAGCTACTAATGATATCTAATTTTCTTCTAAATCTTGGCTATAGAAAGCTTCCGACTGTTGGAAAAATTGGACAAATCAACCTGAAAGGTGCTTTTTTGTTTGTTTGTTTACACGCTTATTACTGGTTTGCACTAATTCTTTAGTTTGCTTCCATTTCTCAACTACCTACTTATCTTCATGGAGCGAAGGACAGGCAGGGTAATTTGCATAAGTATGGCTAACAGCACTTCCGGAAAACTCAATACTAGTCTATTATGGATATAGTACTTATGATATGTCATGCAATATGTCTGCTTAAAGGTTGCTAGAAATTCATTCTGAGTAAGATCTGGCTAAGGGATTTTCAGTACTTCAGCAAAAAAACTTGATACAGTGTTACAAGTTTAGGTCAAGTTTTGTAGATTTTAATGATTATATTTATACAAGGCTCTTCTAAAAAAATGTTTGTTTTTGACTTGAAACTGTTAGCACAAACCATGAAACAACTATGTATTTATGTAACTGAAAGATTTTTAAATAACGATGTTGTTTTCAGTGGTTGCTAACGGATAAGGACACATACTGTGGGAAAGATTTCACTAATTCATAGTTTTTACACTTACATCTATATTCACTTCAGATATTTTCTAATTGAAATGTAACTTTCTGATTAATTTTATTATTTCTGTATCGATGAATGTAAGTTTTATTTTAGTGGAGGGAACAGAAGATTTATATCTAAGTTCCTTTCAAATAGGACAGTAGTCCTCATTTCAAGATCAGTGTGCTGGGGAGACAGTCATGATAAGCAAAATACAACAACCTGAATGTTACATAAATGAGTCAGTAAAAACTGAGAATACAATACCTCAAGTAATTTCATTACTAAGCTGACTGGTTTATATTTCTTTTTCCACAACTTCTCAACAATACAGTTGATCTAAATATTGCGAGAGGATTTTTTCATATGTTTATGTCCTTAGTTTTGCTTTCTGGCTTCAAAACAAATTTTGTTGGGTTCTTTTTGTTGTGGTTTGGGTGGTGTTTTAGTTCTTAGTTTTCTTGTTTGTTTCTTTTTTTTTTAAGAGAATTTTTTTTATATTTTGATAGTATTTTTTTATGTAACACAGTTTTTCCTAATGAATTTGTTCTTGGCTTCTGCATATCATAGCATCATTTACCTTGATCAGCTATGCTATGTGTCATAAAAAATGCAAATAGCTTACTTATTTAAAGAATCTGATAATAACTTTTTATGAAGACATAAAGTGAGACTTCGAAGTATAGGGATCTAAGGCTGTGTCCGTGGGTGTGTCTACATGAGCATTTCCATTCAGGTGAGGCATATGCCTGTGAACCTCCTCACTTAAATAATCTCTGTTGGTATCCTGGAACAGTTTTGGAGATTACAAAACTTGAGCCGGAAGGAACCTTCCAGGGGCAGAGGAAATTCACTCCAGTTCTGCTGGGCATTCACACACAGCACCAGGCTCAGCTGGCCTGGGTAAACCCTCCTGAAGTGCATGTAGTGAGGGCATGGTTTCTTCAGCACTAGCCGTGTGTTCATCTGGTGTCATGCTTGGTATAGAGAGAGGAGGCATTTTCTCTCCCTCAATTACAGAGGTCTCCTAGGAAGGCTACCTTCTTAATAAAAATTAGTATTTCTGAATATTATCTCTTAAAGTGCTTGTAGTTATGGAGAAACATTATTTTTCTCGAGGAATCTGGATTTAAACATATATATGTCTTTGAAATGTTTTGCAATATCTTACTGTGCCACTGTCAGTAACCTCTGGTAGAAAGCTGAGGAACAGAATAACTGCTGGTTTGCTTTAGCATACAGTTCTTTATGGCTTATCTTTAGGCTGGGTGTAGAGCAGGATTGGTTAGAAGGGGAAGCAGATGGCAGTGGTTGCCAGGAACATGGATCTTTATATGGGATTCATCGGTAATCGTGGCAAAGATTTAAATGAACAAGGGGCAGGGTTCTCACAGTTTTGTCTGTGTATTCAGGCCCACTTGAAGTACCTGGACCCTCCAAGAGGGGTTGGCTTAGTGTCTGCCACTAAAACTGTTCTGAAAGTGGTTCACTGGGTCACTGGAAACTGACAGCAGCTCTAAGTTGGAATGCATCAGTGGAGAGGATGGGATGCTAGTATCTACCAGATTACTGTCAAGCTGCAGTGAACTGCAACTTAAGTGCAAGTTTTAGGTGCCAGAGTCATTTGCAGGTCTGGACTTGTCTGTCAGGTAGGGCATTGCAAGGGAAAAGAAAAACTAAACAAAACCCAAACATGTCCTCCCACCACTAACCCTCTCCCAAACCCCAGAACTTCTCAACTCAAGTGGCTTCCATCTAATTGAACTAATTCATAATCCCACAAAGGTGCAACTCCCCACTGCCAAGAACCCCCAGGTGACATGCACCTCCTTCCCTCACAGGATGTGTGGTTCACACACGCACCTTCTCTTCTGGGGTTGAGCTTTCCATAATGTACACATGCCTCATGTTGGAGATGAGTGCTTTTTGTGTGCCTGTGCTGTCGCTACAGTCCACATGCTGGTGAGAAAACACCCAAGCCTTCACATGCACAGATGGTGGGGTGTGTGTCCACCTACTTGCTGCACTATGTGTTGTTATTCCAGCTACTGGAGGCTGTCCTAGAGCCCGGCAGAAAAGGCACACCTAGGTGGCGGTGGCAAGGTCAGTAATTTCTGGCTTTGACAGGATTCAAACCAGGCTTTGTCCTCTACTCAATTGTTTTTTGTCCCTACTATTGCAAATACTTATTATTCCTTTACACTTCTTAGAGACGACTCTTTAAGACATCTTTGTAGTCTCCTGGCTAATGTTTAATCTGACATGTTATGCTGTAGTCTTCTCTGCATTATAATTTTTGGGCAAATGCACTAGTAGGCAGTTCTGGATTTTCCCTTTTCGTGTTTTTTTTTTTTTACAGTCACACCCCTGCCATATCAGCTGCTATTATTCAGAGACTATGTGGATAACTCCACAGTAGAGAACGAAATGATTTTTTTCTCTTCCGTATTTTATGTTTGGGAGGAAGAAGATGTTGAGATTTTAATTACCCAACTAATAGGGAACAGATTGAACTCTAAGGGTAGCAGCAAAAGTAGGTGAGAAAGGAGGTAGAACAAGACCTCTGTCTTTCAGGAGTGGAGACAATTTAATTATTTTTTTTTTTCATACTCTTCCCTGAGGCCCAAGTTCTTTTTCTGTCTCACAGGTTTTATATACTGACATCTACATTTACTGGTTTGGGGTTTTTTCCTTACAACATATTTAATTAAGGCTAGCCATTTTTATTCTTTAGCGCTATTTGGTCACTTTGGAAGCTTTCTAATATGTAAAACAGCTGTTGTCTTCTCACCTTCCAAGGGGCCTTTGAATAAATTCCTTTCAGTTTTCTAATAGGCTATCAACCAGTTAATATTTTTCTAATACAGAAATTTTTGTTAAACAGGTAAATATTATGCATAGTTTTGTATTTTATTTCATTAAAATGGAAACATGTAATGTGTCCTTGTGTTGTTTTAACAGTAAACTTCCAAGGAAGTAGGCATTTTTGGGCGAACTAGGGTAGGAGACAGCAAGGCCGTGGTCGCATAGAAAAAACGTCGGACTTATGTTAGAAGTTAATTTAACTCTCCAATAGACCTTATTATTTAATGTTTATAACTTGTCAGACTATTCTGAAGAGTGAAATCTTTAAGGTCTCAGCTGACAGTTACCTCATTTCTATAAATCTTCATGGATGCACCTGTTTTTATATTGCACTATCTTTGTCAGGAAGTGGAAGGCAATGAACCCCAAATATGCAGGTTTCTTCATAGAAAGCCATTGGAATGTATAACAAGGTGTACCCCAAGATGTTAATGTTATAGAGAAGATGCTTCTGTTCACTTCAGAGCTTTAAGCAACAATATTAATTAGAAATGTTAGTCAATGGTAGAAGGAGAGAAAATGCCTGGGTTCTCTGTGTTGCCTGTGGTCCTTGAGCTGTAATCTCATATCTGAAGTAATGGACTGAGAGGTTTTATCTTACAATGTTCATAGAATCATAGAATGTATTGTGTTGGAAGGGACTTCTAAAGGCCATCTAGTCCAACCCGCCGTACAAAAAGCAGGGACATCTCTAACTTGGTCAGGTTGCTGACCTAGTTCCTCAATTTGAGTTGGAAAATGCTTTCCAAAATGTATATTCTAGCAACTATGCCCCCCAAAAAGGAAGAAGAATAATTCTCCATCGTTGTCTGAGGCTGCATCCTTACTACTTCACTTCTGGGCTACCTTCAGAAAATCTGCAAAATAACTCACTAGTACTGCATACAACTGCTAGTAGTCTGGGAAGTTTTTTGAGCTATTCTATTGAGTGAAATAAACTCGTGGAAGAGATCCAGTTAGTGCTAGAAAAGGTCCAAGGAATGGGACAAGGTTAGGTATGTCAAAGAAGAAAGGAAGTAATAGCAGAATAGTAGTAGGGAGAGCAGGGAAGAGAGACAAGACCTTTCTTCTTTAGGCAATATCAAACTGCATGTTTGTTATGTATTAACAAGCTTTCAGGGAGATAAAATCTGTTCTAGGAAGGTTCCGGTGAAGCTATCAGAAGGCAAACTTGTGTGGCCTGAAGAAGAGATGAGAGGTGTTAATTGAGGCACTGCTCTTTCAGTGTTGTTGGGCTGTTGCCAGTAAAGCCATATTCTTGCTTTCCTCATCAAAAGGAGTATAATAGATTTGCCTTAACATTGTTCTGTGATATCACTGAACCAAACAAAAAAAGTTTTACCAAAAAGTTATTCAAGACTTCATTGAGGAAATACTAGGCAAGTTATCTAGAATTAAACAAAAGCAACCCCTTGAGGGTCAAATGCAACTTGAAGTCTGTATTTGTGAAGAAGAAAGTATCTGCTTCCTGTAACTTTATATAGGCAGATGTTGCAATATAAACATGTCATGATGTTCAGGTCTGCAGAGACAACAAAAGTAAGGATAGTCAGCTATGTTTGGTGAAAGGAGTATTAAATGCAGTGTTTATTATGATTAAAATATAAGATTAAAGGTAAGTAGACTTAAAAATAAGCTCAGTTCCATATCCTGCATATATTGGTCTTCATCCTCCCTCTCAATTCACCGAATACTTGGAACATGGGAAAACTAAGAACAGATTTACATAGTGCTTACGATCAAGTAGCAGAAAACTTAATACAGATAAAGTGTTTGGAGAAATGATCAGCCCTTGCATCTCTGTATGTGAACTTGAGAGTTTTTTTCAGGAACTTCAAAGGAAGATGGATTTTAACTTTTTTTTTCTTTCAGTTTTGTGTGGCATCCAAGCAAATCTAATTGCAAAACAAGTAGACACCCCACGGTCCTCCTAAAAGATTGTTTAATCACTGTATTTAAGCTATTGCTCTCCTCACCACAGTTAAATATTGGGCTGGAGCGTTCTTTATTCAGAAATGCGTGAAGGCTGATGGTAGCATACAAAACTTCAAGAAGAGAGATTAAAATTTTGAGGAGTTTGTAGGAACCTGCAGATAAAGGAAAAAACCCAAATTTAATTTCTTTTGAAGCAAATGATGGCTGATAAATGAAATGGTATCAGAATCTTCAAGGAGTTACATGTATATGCATACACATTATTCATAATAAACCAGAAAAGAGGTCTGAATTAAAAAGCATATCTAAATTGCGTCTGGTGAAATATATTTAGTTAGGTATTTAGGTTTCTCTTTCAGTAGGTGGCATTATAAACTGTAACTTCCGTACTAAGTAGAACACTTATTTGAATGTATTTGAAGTAAGCCTAGATTTGACAATAAAATATTTCAGAAAAAAATGCTAATAAACTGTAAGTCTGATTTACTAATGTGGCTTGAAAGTTTTTCCTAATTCCTATTTTTTATCTGACGTGTCTGTTCGTATTAGTTCTTATTTATCTACTCCTATCTCACTTTAATATTTTTCTATCCATATAGTTTCACAAGAAATTCACAGAAACATCAGTTTTGCAAAGGATTTGGAGGACATGATGTTTTTGCAAGTTTGTGATATTGTTTTATATAAATCATAGCTCATATGCACAACCGTTGGCTGTTTAACTGATTAGTGGCACTTTTTTGTTGTTGTTTTATTCCTTCAGTTCTGTGATCCAAGTAACAATAAAAAACCAAAAACATAAAAGCATCTTCCCAGCCTTCTCCAACCACTTCAGGTAACTCTTTACACTTACAGTTCCTGATAAGCTTCATTAAGACATTTTAGATCCCAGCATCTCTGAAGTAGAACAGGGACTCAGTCTAGTATTTTTAAATGCTTTGAGTTTTTCCTCTTCTGTGTAATTTCTGGTCATTCATTGAAGAGGAGTGGAGTCATATTGCCCCCAGCAGGGAAAGCACAGAACAGTTTCATTCCTCTATATCAAGCCCAAATCATAGTGCTGGATATTAGGTATGTGTGTTAGCAGACTAATTTTTCAGGGATGTATAAATGTAGCATATAAACAACCAGTCTGAATTTAACATGTTTTAATAAGCAAATTTATATTCTCATTATCTTTTTGAAACATATAGCTTGTTTCAGTATGTACAGAAGTAGTTCACATAAAGGAAGAAACTTTGCTTTCTAAATCTGTTTTCAAGATAGAGTATATTTTTCAGGGTTGTTTGGGTGGTTTTTTTAAGGTCTAGTTTAATCCTCCCTTATATATATGCAAGATTACTTTTTTTGTCATAGTGGCTAGAGTCTTTTTGACAGAATTAGAAAAATTTATGTACTCTTTAAAGAATTTTTTTCATTTAGGAGGTGGCAAAAGTATCCTCATAGGATATCATTTAAAGAACTATGAAGATAATTATTGGTTTAGTTCACTTTAGTTCATATATGATTTTATGAACTGAATATACTCAGTTTTGTGTTTGATGGCTTTGGTCATTACATTCTATAGCCATGTTGACTTTGTCCTATACTAGGATCTTATTTGGAATCCCTGTGCCATGATTAATAAACTACTTTTTAAAAAACATATGACACATAGCATGATTTTTTTTTTCCTTGAGTAAGATTATCTTTTGATACAATTTTATTTTCAGCTTTTTGCTTAGTTTTAAAGAGTTCACAAAGTCTGACATATCACTTAACAAAATCTGTTAGAAGTGATATATAGTAAACCTTAAACAAAATTTGCTACCAAATATCAAACAACATCAGCTTAAATTGCAAGGTTCATTAAAGCTTATATACCTTTTTTGAACTTCATTTTAATTAAATATCTTATCAGATATCAAGTATCCTAAGATTTTTTTTTCTATTAGCGTTAACGTAGTTGCATCTGTAAGTAAGACGTAACTCTTCTAGGACAGTGTCCTAGATCTAAAAGTTTAAGTATAGGTAGTTGGACTGAAATCTTGCTGTGCTTGATGTCAGGCTCAGGTTGATATTTCTCTTATTTGTTCATGTTAAGAGGAATAGCTTAGGCATTTCTGAGAATGTAGCTAAAGAAGACTGCTGACTTTGCACATGTAAAAAATTTGATTACGCTTTCTTTGTGACTGTGGTCACTGTGATTTAGTAGGTACTTAAAAGTTACCACAGTGCTGGGATTTATGCCAGGTTGTTTGTCTTGCCATTTTGTTGCTATAAGCATTGGGAAAAGAAGTCAAAGTTTGAACATGTCCTGTTGGCATACTCCTGGGACAGTGATGAGACTGAAAACTTCTTGTAACTAAAAGTACTTGTAAATCCTACTGCTGAGTTTTGTGCATGTGCTCTTCCATTCCATCATGGCATGTAACCAGCCAGACTGTGTGGTAACACCAAACACCTGTTTTTCCCTGAAAAAGGGCTAATCCACATTGTGTTTAAGGATTTGGTACAATGGTTATATGCTGGGTATGTTCAAGAAGCAGAAGTAATGTCTGAGACTGTCTCTCTGAAGATCTCAGTAGCTTTTTTAGCTATTGTCAAAATAAAGAACTTGGATTGCTTCATGCAAGAGTTATAAGAAAATGCAGTTGGAAATGTGTTGGAATGGTTGGTGACTAATGTAGGTGACAGATTCATTGCACTGTTAGAATAGGTTGTCAAATTACACTGCAACAAGTGTGGGAAAATACAGGAATCGTAACTCCAGTCATGATTTGCTATTCAACATTTAGCACAGAGGAACAATTGAATGTCAAGGCTGTAGTATAGTGTGTCTAAAATAATCAGCAAGGAACTCGGTTTCTGTAATTTTTCTTCTTCTTTTTCAAAAACAAAATAAATACTGGAGGGAGAGGGGTATGAATTAGGTGACTTAATTTCCCCTGTCAGTGCTCCTTTGAACTTGTGTTTTATGAAGCAGTAAGAATACCGGTTTAAAAGAGAAAATCATAGGAAAGAATATTGTGTCCATTTACATAGGTATCCACACAGGGAGATACATGCATATTTAACTTGTATTTATCCTGTCTCTGCTTATAGTGCTTGAACTCACTGTCATGCACTCATTTACATACGACTTAAGTCAGCTCTGTTGCTGATATAAAAAACACTGTTTTCCCTAAGTTTATAACCAGCCACAAGAGACCAAGTTAGACCATTACTGTTAGGTGCCACTTACTTAAAACTAATTTTCTACAGTTACTAAGCAGAAGTTTCAAGGAGGTTTAACTACACACAATATGAAATTGCAAATACAAGATGCTTCTGCACAAGTGCAATAAGCAAAAAATTACTGGAGAGTCTGGAACTGCAAAGGGGAATTTTTTTAATCTAGTGTTTTCCAATTTTTTTAACAACACCTGTGAATAAAAGAAAAATTGAAAAAGCGTCTACAACTTAGTTGCATTTTAATTGTTTATACAGGCTAAAAGAAAAGCAGAATACCAAATTTCAGTTATGGTATTTTTCTGTCCTCTTAAATAGGTGGACAAAATAAACCTAAATAAAAGATGCCTAACCAGGCCTAATAAATAGCCTAAAGAGATACTGTGCTGAACAGCTGAGCCTTCCTATTTGTGCTTTTCATCACAAGTCAATTATTTGAGCAGAGATGATTGCTGAAATACAGAAGATGCTATTTCATAATCCATTTCTAAGGATAGTAAGTAATTCTGTTAATTTTAGAGCAGATTGTTTGTCCAAATACTGACAGCTTGATACCTAAAGAAGTTTGGTAATAGCCAAGTGGATTTGTATACTGATAAATAATTACTTTCACAGGGTTTTTTGTTGTTGTTCATAGCTGTTAAGCAAGGAATTGTATAGCAAATTTTTACCAGACTGATCTTCTCACCAGAATGATCTTCATTTACATTCTCCCTTTGCTCTGAGTCTCCTTACAGAATGGTAGGCATTTTAGCTGGATGGGGCAGGGAATTCCCTAAATAGACTTAAACCTTCAGTGACTCATGTACCATTCCTTGAAGAAAAGGGATGTACAATATTAAAAGCCGAGTTCATGTTTTGCTTTTGGACTAACTTTGTGTAGTACTATTGTAAAAGGATTTATGCAAAATTAAATCTTAGATTAAAATGGAACTCCTTACTTATGGAATTATGGTGTGGTCGTCTTCAGTTTTAATGACTCTCAGTGTTAGTTAAGCTGTTTCCTTATTTCACTGTGTGTAAGTAGGTTTGACTATTTAAATATAATCAGGAACATCTTTCCTCTATGCAGTTAAACAAGAACTTTTAAAAATTAACTTGGGAAGGTATTAGTCCACAAAAAACTTTTAATATAGACTTATTGTACCTTATGGAATCTAGAGAGGAAATGAGAGGGGAGAATACTGGAGCATGTATTTACTGCAAATCATCAATATTTAATGAAAAACAAAAAAATCTTTGTGAATTCTCCATCCAGTTAATTCTGTCAGGCAGAAAAGCAGAATAGTTTACTTAATTTTTGTACAATTTCTTAATATGTGCCTGGAACTACAGATTCATAAATGCTACATTTAGAAAATTTCTAGGTCCTCAGGGGCTTCATTTAGCAGAGAAGATTTTAAAGTATGATGGATTATCATAACAATATTCACAGATAAAATTTAATATACTGTCCAGGTTTATTTGAATAGGATAAAACGGTGAAATACTGCTAGTAGTGAGAGACCAATTTTAAATGCCTAATGAGGATCAGGATAGAATGTTCACGAGTAGCTTGAAAAATATGGGTCAAATTTAAACAGTGATTTTTTTAACAGTGATAACAATTGTATAATAGAATGCCCAGGTTTACCTATATGTCATATGTTTTCTTTAATATTTTTCCTTTTTTTTCTTTTGTGTCTTTGTTCACCTCTTAAATATTCTTTCTTTGCCAACCCTATCTGGTAAAGATTAGGATGTAATAGGTACTTCTAAAAAAAAAAAAATTTGAAAAAGTTTTGCTGGATCTTAGCAGAAATTGAAGAGTTTTGTTATAATTAGAGAGGGCAAGCAAAACCTGATTTACTTACATTGGCCATTAAAGCCGTGTTGATCTCAATCAAGTCTCTTTTCTACTTGGTTCAGGACAATAAGAATACCCTGCGGAGGAAGCTGTGCCTGTCTGTGCTTCGTAGCCAGCAGAAAACTACCCACAACACACAGAGCTCATGGGAGTAATGTGCTTATGGTGGGAGAAAGTAAAATGAAGGGCACACTATTGCTGAATTCAGCAAGCAAAACATCCGGTTAACGTGAAAACAGCACAGTGTTATTCCACTTCAAATTTCTTGTCTCATAGGGATACATAGAAGCAAACCCAAAGTTCTAATAGTTATCTATATATGCAGAAACAGTGTAGAGAAATTTTGATAAGCACGTACTAGGTAGGGGGTTAGACACTAAATCCAAGTCCATGGGGTTTTTTTCTTACGTACTGAAAAAACTATATAGGGAAAACTCATCCTGAGGATGCATACCCTTAAGTACTAGCTTTTTTCTGCAATCTTCATAAATTCTTAGAAAATGGTAGAGTTGGTTTCTCCAGCACAGCAGTGCTTTTGTATGGCCTGGGGTGTTTTTTTTGTGGTATCCAAGCAAGTCAGTATCTTCCTTTTCTAAACTTTTAACTTCAAGAAGCTATTTGATTTGTCTGTTTGCTTTTGCTACATTTTCGAAGTATTGTTTAAGGACAGATTCTTGGAATGACATGGCTTGGAAGGATCCTCTAGAGACCGTGTAGTCCAAACCACCTACCACATCAGGTTCATCTAAAGCAGGTTGCATGGGATGGTGTTCAGGCAGCTTTTGAATGTCTCCAGAAATGAGACTTCACCACCTCTGGGCAGCCTGTTCCAGTACTCTGCCACACTTGAAGTAAAGAAGTTCCTCCTTGTGTTTAGGTGGAACTTCCAGTGTTCAAGTTTGTGCCTGTTACCTCTTGTCCTGTTACTGGGCACTCTTGTTGCTGAAAAGAGTCTGGCCCCATCCTCCTGACACGCATCCTGTATCTATAAGCATTGATAAGATCCTCCCACAGTCTTCTTTTCTCTAGGCTAAAAAGCCTCAGATCCCTCTGTCTTTCTTCATAAGAGACATGTTCTGGTCCCCTAATCATCTTTGTAGCCCTTTGCTGTACCCTGTCCAGCAGTTCCCTGTTCTTCTTGAACTGGGGAGACCAGAACTGGACACAATACTCCAGATGGGGCTTCACCAGGGTGGAGTAGAGGGGAAGGATAACCTCACTCAACTCATTTGCCACGCTCTTCCTGATGCCTCCCAGGATGCCATTGGCCTTCT
>VZZY01027508.1:0-25024 GCA_013400335.1 Eurystomus gularis
TTTCCCCGCAGAAAGAAAACGGGGCGGGGGGCGGGGGGAACGATGTCCCGGTCAGGGTGCGGAGCGCGGCCGCCCTGTCCCCGCCGGGACCCCGGCCGGGCTGGCCCGGGCGCTGGTGGTGGGAGCGAGCTCTGCCCTCGCAGAAAAGTTCAGGGACTTGATGGCAGCCCGACTGCGATCCTAGAATAAACCCGAGCCGCTCGCCGGGAGGAACGTGATCGGCTTCTCCCTGGGGATGGCATGCTGCTGCCTCCGCCCTGGGCTTTGGTCAAGGGTAGAGCCCACGGCGAGCTGTGGGATTTTGGGTAATAAGTGTGGGAATCTGCAAGAGGAGTAGGTCTAAGAGCGATGTGTTGTTTTCTTACTGCTCATGAATAATGGCCTCTAGCATTTTTTTCTTTCTTTTATTTATTTATTTTTTTTAAACCAGCAGGCCAACGAAATAGGCACGTGGGAGATTTGTAGGCGTTCAACATCGCGATCATCATCATCAACAACAACAATAATGCAGTAGGGGTGTCCAGGAGGACGGTGTCTGAGGAGAACTGTTTTCTCTGAGAAAACACGCTGGTACAGGTAGCTTTTGTTATCCTTGCTACCGCTTAACTCTTGTAAAAGGAAAACCAGCAATATCCTAAAAGTAGAGAGGAAATTGGTTTTGTTGTTTGGGGTTTTTTGTTTGTTTGTTTTTAATAGAGCTACATTTTGCTCCAGCTCTGTCAAAGAATGGGATTTTAACTTTGGTTCAAATTTTGAAAAGGAAGTTTGATTCCAGCTGTAGTACTCTAAGATAATGTGTCCTGGCTTTCCTCCTCCAGTTTAAATACAGCTAGCCTGGCTGCAGTGAGCCATGCAGATTAAAAAGCAACTTTTAAAAAATGGGGAGGTAGTACCAAGTTCTTCATCAAAACGTTTTAACACCTGAAACTCACCTGAGAACAGCTACTTGTATCTGCTGCTATTTTTGTATCCTCTTAATCCTTCCCAGCACTGGAAAATACATTATTGCCTCAGAAACAAATTCTTCATCCTGCAAAACCCGGCATCTTTACAACTGTTAAACTGGGATTGCAAGGGGGGGATTAGGTTTTTTGTTTGTTTGTTTGTTTAATTTAGCTATAAAATCTGGCCAGGTCATAGCAAGCTTTGTTTTATGAGGTTTCTTCAGCTGAAGAGGGAGAGGCTGGCATCAATGTGTTGCATTTTGTGAACGTGTATCATGTCTATTCTGACAGGATTTGAACACGAGAACCCAATAAACACATGGGCATTATGCATGGAAAGCTCACAGCAGAGCTTTCTAAACTGTTTTGGTTGAGAGTTACACACTATAAGGAGTACAAGACTTGAAAGCTGCAAGTGTCTTATGTAAACAGATGGACATTTGAGATGTATTGACTGTTCCGAGTTAATTCAGTTAACATGTGGGTGCACATGTATTTAATTTAGCCTCGTATCAGTTTTTGTAAGTGATTGAAGCTAATACATGCTTTTTAGAAAGAAAATAAAAGCGTTTGATTTTGTGTAGTGTGTTGGAGCTCCAGCTGTAGACGTTCTTAGGGACGGTGATCGTCCTGTTGCCATGATCTCATGGTACCACGTGAAACTTAACAGAGAGCTTACTTTTTTTTTCACTTAAGTATGCAGGTAGCTTGCTAATGAATTTGGAAAGGGTAAGGTACCCTTCTGAGGTCTCTGTGCTGAGAAAATACAAAAGCGCACACACGTACATCTTGCTGCAATTTTATTGTACGTGCTGCTTGCCAAAACCAGTTAGGTTGAGCAATATCATTAAACTGTCAAATGCATTGTTTACCATGGGATAGTTCCTCAATGGTCAGGATGAAGAAACAGCAGTTTTCTGTTATCGTAAAAACCTTCCGCTGCCTTCCAAGAAGGTTTGTCCATGTCGTAGCTAACTATTGCTGCATAAAGCACGGGAGGAGATTGAGCCTTGGCATCTCTGACAGTGCTACTGTAATGCAACGTGTGTACAGGAGCTGGGTTCCTGCCCGCAGTTCGTACTTACCCTGATATAAAACACTCTGATGTGGGCATATGGGTACACCAAAAACCAGAGCGTTTGTTGAAAAATAGGAATTCCGGCATTTAGGAGAAAGTAAATGAACAGTCCTTCTAAAAATACAGCAGTATGCTAAAATATTGCCAAAGCACTGCTGTGCACGCTGTTGTAAGCTGTCGTTTTTTGACCATTATAAATAGATTAGTAGTATTATAAGGATTTTTTTCCTATTAGCAGAGGAGGGTTTTTTATGCCATTTTCCACCTAAAGGATCCTTGCATGTCCCCTGGACGGTCAGAGCTGTGCTCCCACTGAGTGCAGCAGGAGTGTTGCTGGTGAGGAAGCGCACAACTGGGCCCCACACCTTGGGAATGGCACTTGTAAAGCCTTAAAATCTCCTTGCTTATTTTTTGTGATCTGTTTTGCTTATGTTCTCCATTTATTCATTCAAGACATTAGAGAGGATCCAGTTAATCACTTATGATACATTATGTAGTCACATTCAGATCCCAGTTTGGTTTAGACAGCGTACGGATTGAAGCCTGAAATAAGAATGCACTCCTCTTCGGTGGCATTGAAGTGCTGGGGGCTTTTCAGAGTATTCTTCCTTCTTCGCAGTGTGCTCAGACCCAATTAGCAAAATTTTCTTTCAGATTTGTGACCAAACTGTAGGACCAGGGGAATTTGAAGCCAGATCTTTTTCCTTTTGTGAAATTTAGTAACAGATGGGAATATTCAGGTCAAGACCAAAACATTAAATTCCCATCCTACTGCTAGCCATGCTATGGTTACACCTTCTTTGGGCGTTGTGTGGAGAGTGGAGGCTACAGGTAAAGTTCTTTCTGATAACTCTATGCAGTCTGTTAAAACAGCTCAAGCCCATGTGCTGCTTGCTCCACTGATGGCCATCCTAGATAAGTGTAAGGTGATCGCTCTTGCAGTACCTTTCCGCATGTCTCCAGCCTCTTCAGGCATGTGGTGGACCCACATGGGCACAGGCGTGTACATAGTACATTCTGTATATGTAAACCACATTGTCTGAACAAGTTTTTGTTCCTTGCAGAGCACACGTCTTTTCTAGTTGCACGTGTTTCTAGGTGAGGAGACCATACGCTTCATGACAGCTTGAGGAGGGTCTCCTCTGGTATTTCTGACCGCTTTTATTTTCTGTCTTCTCCAGCCTCTCCTTTTTCCTTTGAGCTGCAAGCGTAGATTGAAACTCAGGTAATTTATAAGAGGATCCTTTAATATTGGCTATTTTCAGAGGCACAAAGGACAATTACTTTTTCTTCCTACTAACCTCCTGCTGGCTTACTAGCTGCTTGGGAGGCTGGTGATTTTAAGAATGCCACTTTGCCCAGTGCATCAAATATGGAGCAAATCTTTGCTCACCAAGATCCCAGTTCCTACACCCGGTGGTAACACCAAAATTGAACTTGAGTGGCCCAGAGCGCCAGCTCCTACTGTGATGACTCATACAACCATCAGCACTTTTTAGAGTTAAATTTGATCCATTGGTCCTGAGCAGTGCTGACAATTGCCAGCTAAAAGACCCTTCAGGGAATTGTCCTTTAACAGAAGTATTCTCTCCCCCCCTCCCGCCCCCCATTTCCTGTTGTTCTCTTAAATAAAAAGAAATCCTGGTGACAAAGCTGAAGTGTATTCTGTGATTATTGTTTAAAGAAAGAGTATTTACCTGTATTTCAAGGAAACTAATTGCCTGAAAATTGCAGGTCAATGTTATCTTATATGGATAGAATTCTTCACTACTGCAAAACCTCAAGAAAAAAAACTCCCACTATTTATATATTTATGTATGAGTGTTTGATCCTTTGAATGGTCATAGTTAAAAATACATGGGAGATTCTGTACTGTATTAATACTGCACTAGTCTGAACACTTAAACCTGTCTTTTTTGTTTGTGAGTATGTCCTGGGAGAAACTGAGCAGGCTGAACCGGCCAGTGTGATTTGATGACGTTTTGTACCTTCTGCAAGGAGCATAGTTTTACAGAACACAATCTAAATAAAACCTCATCCCACAGACAAGTGATTTCCATTGTAGTGTCCTGGTCCCTGCCAGGGTGGTCTGGGTTTTACTTGAAATAAGTCTAAAAGGCCTTGGGAAAGCTGACATCGTGTTCAGTAGGCTTAAATTTGCTGGTCAAAGCCTAAGGAGATGCTTAAAGTACACTGGAGTATTAGTTAAATTGTATTTAAGGTCCTGCTCTTAGTGGCAGTGATGTAATGTATTTCATTTAATTTAAAACCAGATTTTCAAGACCGGCTTTTGGCTTAGGCAGGGCAGAAGGGTGGCTAGTAGAGCAAAGAAGTGGTGGGATAGGGTGAAGTTACCTGCTCATAGCTGGGTAATAAGTACTCTTCCTCTAAGAAGTTGCTTTGCCCATGTTTTTGTGGAGAGAGTACAAAATTCGGTGAAGCTTGCTCTGCTCTGAAGCATTGAGCTGGCTCTGAAAGAGATGTAAATATGATTTGCAGTATCATCAGTTTCTATCAGGTATAAGTAAATACAACAGGTTAAATTCGACTGAGTGCCATACTATATTTTGTAGCAGTCGGTTGTAAAGACACGTTTAATTTAACTGGTTCAATTTTTAAACTAGGTTTATAGAGTCTATCTTGTACGCTGCTGTAAAATCCTTTGTGTATGAGTAAGCTTTTGGCGTAATGAAAAGGGCTGGGGAACACAGTTATAATCCTCATCTAACCAATTTACTTAATAAGGATCTTAAAGTTAATTTTACTGTCCATTTAAAAAAAAAAAAAAGCAAAATACCTGTTATATGGCTAAGTCAGTGCCTTTGGTCAGTGAATGGAACAGTTGCTTTTCTTAGCTGGGAACACAACTTTAATGTCACATCTGACCTTCTAGCAGGAGATTAGTCCTAATGGACCGGGTTTATACCGAGAAAAATTGAGAAACTATTAGAGGAGAGAAGAAAATTAGAAAATGAATGGTTTTCAAGTGATTTCAGAGCAATCTGAAAGGCAGGTACTGACTTCTGTATTAAAGAATTCTTTACAAACACAGAGAAAATACCTATTCTGTAACAGTGATTCATCCACCAAATCACACTAAGGTGGAACTTCTCCTTCTCCGCTGACTCTGGAAGGAGCCTGGGGACATGGAGGTTCCCAGAGAAAGACAGCTGTTGTGTCTCTTCATGTGCTGTCCTTACGTGTGCCTCCAGTAACATACAACTGTGTTTTCACCGAAATGAGATTACTCCTTATGCCATGGTATTCAAGATCCTGCTTCTCATGCCAGAAAGTAAGCAAATGCATAAATAATAACAAGAAATGCAATATATGTGTCAATTACACGTCTGTTTAATAATAAATTGAACGCATCTGTTATGAATGGTATGCAAAATATATAAAAAGCGTATTCAGTCACAGAAAAGTGATTGTGCTAATGCAATATTCTGCTTTCCGAATTCCAGTCTGGAAGAAGAGTGTGTTTAGCAGGAGATACTGTGCTCTTTGCTGTGCTTCAGATTGATTTTATGTTTGTAATTGTATGCAGGCGGCCGCCAGAAGGAGGACAGTCTGATTCTGGGAAAATGAAATGATTTGTTCCTATTCCTGCAAATGCGAGTTTGTTTAGCGGCACCATGGTGCATTAAGTGCCTTGTGGTTGAGATTAACAAATGTGCGACAATTAATTAGTTCAGGTTTGCAAGTCATGTAGATTACTCGGTCAGTATGCGCACACATAGGGTGAGCTTTTTAGTTCTCCATGCAACTTGTTGCTGAGATCAGTTTTGTGCCTCCTGCTGATAGTCAGGAAAGACAGAGCTGGAGCAGAAATACAGAAGTAGTTGTCACGTCCGTAAAACAGTTTCCGACTGAAACCTGAAATTATATATAATGAGGCATTCCTATAAAGAGGGTTGCCGTAGGTAAGTAATAGTTTGCATGGGCTGATGGAAGTTGTATGACTGTAGAGGAATAGTATTCTCATGAGAGATTACAAATGAGTAAATGCTGATGAATATGTACAAATATGTATGTGTGAATTTAGTGCTTCTGAAATGCAATTGACAATTCTGGAAACTGAAGGCCTCTCTCTGCCAGGAAAGTGCTCTAGAGGAAAGCAGCACCATAAAAACCAGTGCGTTGCATCCCCAGCGTGACCCAGGGTGTGCTCTGTGGGCGGCCCCTTCCCGGGGTGAGGAGGGGAGCCAGGTCTGCACGCATTTGAGGTCTGCTCAGTAAAACTCTTTGTGGATGCAATTCTCTAAGCAGGTGTGTCGTAGATTACCAACACTTTTACAATATGTGCTTGGGAACTTTATGTGGATGCTTACCTCCTCCCTCAGTTGCAAAATGCCATTAGACCAGTATCTCACTTTATGTAAGACGTTTTCTTTGAATGGTAGCAATATGTGTGTTTTTATGAAGAGTAATGGTGGGGAGGGATGTAAGAGAGAGTCTTGCACCTTCTACTAGATGTCCTGCTGTTCTTTTAATAACTAATGCATTATGTTGGTAGAGAAAGTGGCTCCTAGTGAGAAGTAACAAGCTGAAATGGGGTAGAAAGTGGAGAAACCGAGAGATTCTAATCCTTAAAGGTATACTGGAGATAAACATGTGGGTACAGCAGCATGAATAGCAGCAGCAGTTATATACCGAAGCACCTCTGCAATGCACACAAATATAGCATAGAGAAGTAGCAGTAAGAGGCTACATGGAAGAAAAATGCTGTTGCACAACAGTGTAAATTATTAAGAATGCAAAATTTTTCTTCTTCCTTTGCTTAGTTTTAAATCTTCTGTTTTTATGTATGAGGAAAAAAGAAAACATTTTCTCTCATAACTGTGCAGCTTTATATAATTATTTTTATCTCAATACCATAAGTGCTTAGAAATGTTTCTGTGTCTTCACTGTCTGGTTGTGATTAACTCAGAATATATCATGTGAGTTCTAGAGGTGTGGTTTATGGCCCTGATTAAGAACAATATTTGAGTATAAGCTTAACGTTAGAAATGTGGCTTCGTTCATTTAAATTCAGCAAAATGTGAGTGTTCGCATAAGTGCAATATTCAGTTAGAAAAGTGAGATTTCAATGCAGCCAAAGCCCCATTTTTGAAGGTAGCGCAGACAGTGCCCGATGGATCTTCACACTGATTTAGGTGCCTAAGTCGCTCTACTGAAGGGAAAAAAGAAAAAAGGTGGTTTCCAGAGTCACCTGCATTGTTAAACATTGTTCTGAAAGCCTTCAGGGACTGTGACAAGGGAACGTGAAGTGCTGGGGCCCAACTTGTGGGCCCCAAGTTGGAGTTGACCTGTGGATGAGTCACAACCTAGCAGTGTTTTGTTGTTTTTGACTTCATGTTCCAGAGGCAGAACTTGGCCCACCTGTGTCTTTGTGGCTCCACCCTCACCCAGGTGGTCATGGTTGGGGTGGTGGGAGAGGCCAGGATAATATTAACCAGGAGCCAGTTTGTTAGAAGAGCTTCTTGTTGGGTGTGGCTTCTATTGGGGCTGGCTGCATCTTGCTGAGTTCTCATGGTGGTGTTCTTCCATGTGAAGGGCCACTGAGGGAGCCATCTCTGTCTGCTGTGTCCAGCAGGTGATGCAGGCACCATGGTGGGCAGCAGAGGAACTGGGCCCGTAGGAGACTATGGCAGGACTGTCTGAAAGAAGACTTCTGAGGGGCTGTTGCTGAGTTCAGCATTGGCCTGTGTGATCAGGTAACTGATGGCAGCATAAAATGATGGTGGCTGAACCAGCATAACAGAGTGTGAGAGGTGTCTTCCAGGAGCTCCTGAGACTGCAGGATTTATGTGGATTCCAGTTTTAAGGAATGATACCAAGGGCACTTAAAATGGTTAATAGTAGCAGATATCGGCTTCTCTAAGTCCTTGTACAGTTCTGTTTTCTTTCATAACGCTAGGAATGTTGGTCAGGTTGGATCTCAGGAAGCCACTTGCATGTGCGGGACTGATGCTAGCAGCAGATCAGGTCAGCTGTGGTTTTGTCTAGTTGAGGCTTGAAAACCTTCATGAATGGCAGTGCCAAAACCTATCTGTGCAGCTTCTGGTTTGCTTTAGTGTGTTGTCTTTCTCTGATCATATTTCAGTTTGTATTATGTTACTGTTAAGTACATTTGTGTTCATTTTATGATACTTTCTGGTCTTTTTTCCTGGTTTGATATACTAGATCAAGAACGTGAATATATATAGGACTTTGTTTATAATTTACATACAAAGGGTAGCTTTAACCTAGTAAAGCTGATCCTTCATGGCTTCCCCTGTCAGTAGAGAGATGGAGGCTCCTGCAGAAAGTATTGCAGAGGAAGAACTTCCATCTCTCTATTGACTATAATAGGGATGACACATCTCATGAGGCCAGTGTTGCTCATGTGAGAGTAGAGCTTAAGACGCAGGAGGTAAGCATTATAGGACTGGTTTTGTATCTGCTGCCATCAGGGCAGACTTTCCTATTTGTTTACTCTGTTGATGTTAAAACGGTGAGGTGGTGAGCCTTCAGAAGCAATAGCCACTAGAGTATGCATCCACATGGGATTTCCAAAATTGTGGAAGGAAGTTCGGTAGTCAGTGTTCATTGGTGTTTGATGGGCTTGGGAATGCAGCTGTTTCCAAATCCAGCTGTTTCAAAAAAAACCCAACCCAGCCAAAACCCTTTCAAAAAAATGAGTGATATGTTGAGAGTTCTCCTATTAGTTTCCTTCATTTAGTGGGACAAGATTTTGCCCTCTTTTTGCTGTTCAGAAAGTGTCTTAATAGGTTTTGGTTCAGCCCCTTGTACTGTTTCCCACGTCGAGCTTTTGTTTATTTGTTACAGCTCCAGCTTTGGAGAGCAATGAGTGGGGTGTTTCTGTGGAGCTGGGGACTTCTTTTTATTGGCTCAAACACATAGCTAAAGAAAATGGGGATGTGTGTGGGGGGTCAAATGAAAGTATATTGGTTTTTATAAAGTGTCACCTGCAATGTGCTTTTAAATAAACCCCTATATAACCATGTATGGGTTTTTTTTTTTTACTTGAAAGACATTATCTCCTCCTTCTAAACATTTGCACAGCAAAGTAATGCATTATTGCATTTTCATAAATAATTGAAAAGCAACTTAAAAGAAAGTAGGCCAACATAAAAAAAAAGTAAGTGTCGGTTTCAAATTTGAGAGAAGAAAAATGTTTCCTTCTTGATAGCAAGTCAGTTAAATGTTATTAAATCCCATTCTCCCACCCCAACATGACCAAAGACAAATCTGACAATTGACAGTTTCATTAAAAAGAGAGAGAAACAGGGAAAAAGGTTTTGGAATGCCAAGTTGGGTTTGTTTTGTTCCTTCTTTTTTTAAATTTTCTTTTTCCCTTGGTAAGAAAGGAATTGTGACCCATTATCAGTTTGCAAGTGACTGAGGAGCAAATCTCTGGAGGTCTGCGTGTTGGCTTTTTAGCGCTGTTCTCCGTGCTGGGCTGTAATAATGCAGACTATTTTAGAACTGTGCATACGTTAGTGTTCTGGCGCGGCATGATACAATAATGTGTGAAAAAGCATAAGATCACACCTTGGTAAAACTTGCAGATTTCCTGCATAATCCGACAGTGAGCTCTTGTCAGGTTTTGACTATATGTAAAGTGAGAATAAAGTTTCCAGAAGCAAAGCACAAGCCTTGGATGCATTTTGAATGGCTATGCAGGGATTTTGGCCATGACGTGGTTACGAATGTGCCTGACTTTAAACACTTCAGTCCCACCATAGCCAGCAGGCCTCCTTCAGCGCTTGAAATTTGGCAAATGCTTTAAGCCCTTTCCTGAATTGGAGCTTTATTTTTGCTAGCGCTGAGGAAGATCAAAGAGCTAATGTAAATAATTTCTTTTAAAAAAATCGGTAACATGAACAGTTTTTGTGCAACATACAGTACGATGTATCTGGCAACAGAACCAGGTGTCATCTAGGGGAATGTTTTATGGCTGCGGGTCTCTTCACTGGGCTGCTGGCATGTTGTTCCTGAGCTGGTGTGGCTGAGGGAAGATGGGCAGACTGGAAGCAGAAATGTATTGGGTCACAAATGCTCTCAATGCAAGGTGAGGACCAGGGCCTTTATGCCAGCAGGGGCTGTGCGCAGGCTTTGGCCATCCGTTTGTGTTATACCAGAAGTTACAGGCATGTTGTGGGAATTGCTGGATGAGGTCCTTGCATCAGGCAGGAGGCCTGACCGGCAGGTCATAACACTCCTTTCTGGCTTGGAGATCAAAGGTCAGTGATAGCTGGTATTAATGTGTTGCTGAATGTGCTTTAAGATTAGAGCTACTCAAAGAGTAGACCCCAGTGAGGGGAAGCTTCATGCAACTGATCTGTCCTGCAGAGGAAAGAATGTCAGCATGTGCATTCTCTTCTGCTTTCCTCCCAGATTTACTCCATCTTTTTGTTTTTTATAACTACTGTTGCTGTATTTTAAGTCACTGCCCACCACTTCCAAAATGTGTGATACATTTGTTAAGGATGTGGAATTTGGGATACTGTCATATAGCTTTGTGTAGGTTTTATAGAAACACCTGACGCGTATGTTTAGTTCCTAAACACCTTCTGTGCTTGATTTATCCTCACAGCTTGTCAAGGTACTCAGATGACCTGAAACTGAGGAAGTGAGAGGGAGCTCAGCTGGCAAAAGTCTGACATTGAGTCTGACTGCGGCTCAAATTTGTTTTGCAGAGCCGAGTCCAGGCTGTGTAGGTGGTGAAGAAAGCCTTCTTCACCTTCACCATTGTATCCAAAAAACTCTGAGCAGCATCATTTTTTGCAGGTGATGAGTAACCTATTTAGCTCACCCTGTTTCAATCCAGTGACAGTTCTCTGAGAAGGCATGGTGGTAGTTCTCAATAGCATACTCATGTTCAGGTGTAATGGTGGAGATGCTGTGGTGGCTCTTTAGTACGTTTTCTCAGCCAGAGAAGCCACACTGTCAGCCATCTACCATGGGCCACCATGCACTAGTTACTTCTGTACTTTAGCCGCTACTGTTTAATATGGCTCAGCAGGTTGGCTTCTAGTAAAGCAGGCTCACAACTTTTAACCTAGAAAGGTATTTTCAAGATCCTGTGGCAACTGTGATCACCAGAGACATGCAGATCTTGAGATTAAATGTGGAGGATGCTCATAAAGCGGTATAATTTTCTGCTGTCACAAAATTTCCTTTCCCTTTGGCTATCCTGACCAGTGTCTCTTAGGGTGTAAGGTCAGGCCTGTCTATCTTGGGAGGTTTCTTGTATGGGTTGAAGGAAGGCTTTCTGGGCAGAAGGCAGAGTCATTTTGTTGACACAGAACAGTGTGCATCGTTGTTTGTGTTATTACAGTTTTACATTTTTTGTATTTGTAAGAACAGCATATTGATGAGTGCTTGTTAAAACTCTGTCTTTTAGTGGCTCATTTTCTTTCTGAAAAGGGAAGAAAACTACATTCTTCTAAGAAAACCCCAGAATTATATGAGAACAAGTGCTAGTGCTGTGTTCATACATGATCAAATTCAGGAAGATTAGGGCACTGTGTATAAATTGCCTTCATGTTCGTTGGGTTAGCAGCTGTCAAATAAGTGATTACAGGCATTGGCATAGCTTTTCTTTCCGTAATCGCTGTGAAACAGGGATGGAAATGTAACAGATGCCGTTGAGTATGGACCGGCACCTAGGTTCTGTTCTTGGGTCTGGCTCATTATTGCCTTGTGGCCAAAGTTTTTTAGCATCTTTTTTCTTTAATCCCTTGCTACTTATAAATGGAGATAATAGTACTCCCTCACTTTACAGGAGATTTTTGAGGCTATTTGTTAAATCGTTTGAGGTCTTTCATGAAAGATATAAAATATATGCAATAGCATTAATGATAAGTTAAAATAGAGTAATTCTGTTGAGATTGAGGAAAATGATTACTCCTAGATAAGTTTTACTTTGCTGCGTATTGTTAACCTTCTGCAGGAAATAATCTTGGTCCGAGACTGTGTTGGAGTTTCATTTCCTGGGATTTTTTTATTTGTTAACTGGCAAGGCTTTTTGATACCAGGCACTACACTTGAAGTCCTGTTGAAGAGCAAATGAAGCGTTGTGATGCTATTTTTTGCAGCATAGAAGTCTATGGTGACTCATTTAGTTTTTGTAATGCCTGTGACAGATTAAAAAAAATCAAATCAGTTGCTCCCAGTGAGATGGATACACTCAGCCAGACCCTATTTGAGAATTATTTGCTGCACTGTTAAGACCAAAGTACACATCTTCCCCCTCCCCCATGAAAGAATCCAGCTTATCATGAAATGTTTATCAGAGCCATATAAACATTTCTCGACTGCTGAATTTCGAAGGGAAATTCTTTTGGTCTAAATGTATTGCAAACAAAAATCTTCACAGATTAAAAAAAAATAAAATAATTAGCTTGGTTACAGCCCTACATACTACCAAGCATGCCAGCATCTGGCTAGGGTATGGCGATCTGGGAATTCACTGCTTGAAGCCATGGAACAAAGTGTTCTGATCCGACCCCAGGCAGTGAGTCCAGGACTTGAACTGGAATCTTCAGGAGCAGAGAAGTCTTAAGTGTCTGGAAAATTGGCCTGTTGAGTCACCACGCAGGCACTAAAACAAAACTAATTTTAAGCAGGTCAGAGTTCAGTGATTCCCTCTGGAATCTAATTTTTTTCCCTTGAAAAAAAAAAGTCTCATGTTTTAAGTGAAAAGGGTCAAAGTTGATGCACTGCTACAATTTTCGAATGCTTTCCCTTAAGAACAGCCACCCAGGCTAGGATTAGCATGAAGGGCTGCTAGGCTGGCACTTCAGTGTCTGGGTTAAAAATATTTTAAAGCAGTAAATGCAGTCAGAACGGAGAGAGGGAGCCCTGGGAGCCTTCCTATTCAAAAATGTGCGAGCTCAGGGCAGCAACTGCAATGTAATTTAGGGCAGTATATGCTTCATAGCTTTGGAGAATATTGCCTCTTGTTAATGTTACATTGGAGGACAGTGGGATAGTAGTAATTTTGGAAAGGTGGTAGTCCTGTTTGTTTTACATTGGAAACTTCAGAATAAATAAAAAGAAGCATCAATTGAGGAAGAAATGTAACTGCCGAAAACCAGCAATGAATCCACCTCTGAGCAGACTATAGAAACAACAGGGGAAAGTGGGCACAGAAACATTTTCCTGGGAATACAGCTGCAAAAGGAACTTAGCAGACAAAGGCAGAATCAGGTATGTACTTTAAAAGGCATGTGGGCAAACTTTTGTCTGAGAGCCCAGTGAGGAGCCTGCTTACATTAAATTACAAAATGTTTGGGGGGTTCAAATGACAAAAAGCTTGTATTGCTTTTCCATTGCCAAAGAAGTGGGACTGTCTAGAATCAGGGATGATTCAAATAGCTGTTTAAAAAAAAACCACAACATTTGCAAGAGTGAGGGAGATTTTTCATGCCTGTTCCTTTATTAAGATGATTTCCTTCTTTTTCCCTTCGGATCTTGCAGAGTTCTCTTTCCATTTGCATGAAATGGATGGGGTCTAGGCTACCTAGGGAAGCTCGAATCTGAACTCTGTGTCAGGCATGTGAGCTTGGTGATCTCTGTTTATCTCTTAGGAAATAGTCATGCTTGCACAACAGGGCAAATGCAATGTGCAGATGTCAGAACTGCTGAAACAAAAAGGGCTGTCTAGGAAAAACAATGCCAAACCTAATGGTTAGAGTGGAGAAGCAGCAGCTAGAACTTCTGGCTTCTTTTCCCCATGCCTCTGCATGGCTGTAGGCAGATCTCTAGGCCAAACAGAAAGCTCTTACTTGGCAGTGAGTTGTAGCTCATGCAGACTGTACTGTTGATAGGAGGATGTTTGTGGGAATGCTTGTCCACATATGGGTGCAAAGATTTGTTCTGGTCATAGATGCAATAATCAGACTGGTGTGCGAAATAATACCTATTCCATGGGACTTCCCCTTTGATCTACGCAATTGCTAAGTATGTGGCTTTTTGAGTGAAGGAACCATAAAGCTTAAATTTATTAGGAGAACCTCAGTCTGCCTTACTAGTACACAAAGCTATTGGAATGCTTCTCCTTTGTATTCCTGCAGCTATACGATGCGTGGGGATTTGAATGAGAGGATGTGTGAGGCTCTGAGATCCAATTTGTCTTCCAGGTTACGGCAAGGCTCCATTTTTCTCAGGCTTGATGAGTGACCATAGTTTACTAAAATACTTATTTAAATTTAGCAGAAACTTACTGACATGCAGTTGCTTTTGCATTTAAGATCACAAAAGTTGGGGTTTTGAAGTCTGCATGTTTGAAGGGAAAAGAAGTGCTTAGGATAAGCTGAACTTGAATCAAATCATGTAGGCAGATAACAGATTGAATTTGCGGTACGGCTCGTTTTGCTAAGGAAGTAAGTCAAGCAATGAGTAATGCTGGGCCAACTTGTTTCACAACATGAGGTGGTGTAGCTTTGGAGCAAGGTAGTGTGCTTCACTGAATCTAAATGATGGACCAGTTCTCATAACTTCAGCAATGATGGTGCTTCAAAAGACAAGAAGTTCCTTTACGGTTTGTATAACTTCATGATTCACACTTGTATAGCTGGGATAAATCACACGGATTTCTAGTCCTGGTACTGCCATTTGCAGTGATTTGAAACTTGAAAACTAGAAATTTTTTAGAGATTTGGATTTATTTTTTTCCTTTTTGAACGATATATTTCCTTTCACTAATATGTGACCTAGTGGAAACTTTGCAATAGAGAAGAACTTCAAGGAGCTAAGAGGCAGAATGTGTTTCGGGTAGTTCCCAAATATAGTACTGATTTATTTGTTTGATCTCTGCATTTATAATTCCACAGTTGTCCTTGTATCCAGCCCCTTTTAAATCTTCTCTTAGCGCAAGAGAGCTGCAGCATTTGTGTGCTGTACTGATCCTTTTAGTTTAACTGGTGATGCCTTTGCACTCAAACTAGCTATCAGAATATGATGGGTCAACAGGATCGTTCTCTTTATCACGAAGCACACCTGAAATATCTGCTTAGGTAGTGCCTGTGATTTCTCAGCAAATATTCAACCCAGTGGGGAGCTGCAAGACTCACCTCCATCTCCCAAGGGTTAACAGTAACCTATAATAATAATCTTGTGGCACAAAAATGCTTCTTTTTATGCATTACCTATTTCCAGAGGCCTAATTTAGGTTTTGTATCAAAATGGATATCACAAAGTCTTGAGCTTCCTGCTGAGAAGGAAAGTGCTACTGAGAGACTTCATTCTCTGTTATTCTCATGGTGTCCGGGAGGGGTGAGGAGGCAAGGAAACAATTGCTGATATCTGTAGCAGCAAGTATAAATAGTAGCAGGATGGGTTGCAAAGGTAAAATACTTTGACAGTATTGTTCCTGTGAAAGCCTGGCCTTTGCTCTTGGTTAGAATACACGTGTGTGTGTAAATGTCTTCATATATGGGTCAAATCTACATATCAACAAGAAAAAAAGAGCTTTATTTTGTAACTGCGCAAAAGTTTCACCTGTTATTAGAAGAAAAGAGTATTGTCATGGAGTAAAATGAAATTGCTTATTCACACTTAAATGCACAGATAGCTACGCTGGAACATCAGCATGTATGTGTCGCTGCCTCTCTGTGTATGTTACTTCTTTCCTCAAGGATCTGCTTGTTCAATGTTTTCACATACCAAAAAATCGTGTTTGAATTTGTTGTTGTTGTAAGAACTAGAAAAAAGGAAAACAAAAGCTGAATTTTAAAAAAGTTGGGGTTTTTTTGGTGTGTTGTTTTTTTTTTTAAGATCAGAAATCCTTGCTGAGTGCCCAGATAGTTTCTTCCTCCCTGGTATTGATTTTCCATTGGAAGTGCATGTGGGAGGAGAAGAAGATTTTAACAGAACCTAAAAAATACTTGTGTTTCTGAATTTCCTGGTAGTTGCTAAGTTTTCCTGCTCTTCTGTACAAAACTTGATTATATGGAATTTGTCCCAAACCTGTCCTCCTCTTTATGCCTGTGCAGATGCCCTCAGGGATGGAGGAGCTCTTGCCTTGGAGCCTGCATCCTGCCCAGCCTGTGGGTATATGCCCCCTTGTCTCCCTGACCCCAGCTTTGGGTGGGAGGGCAGCTCCTCTTGGGGAAGCTGTTGTCTTTGCTAATTCTCTGGAAGGAAGGGGTTCCCTGTTGCTCTAGTCTGGCAGGTTCAGATGCTGAAATGTGGGTGGAGTTAAAGTCCTCACCTGGTCTGCTTGTTCCAATGAGTGTAGGCACAGTGTTTTACACATGAGAGCTAACAACTGAGCACAGTGGTGGGGTCTGGTGGGGAGAGGTCAAGAGTTCTGTCCTGTCCAGTCCCTGAGGCATATTTGCCTTGGTGTGCTGGCCAGTCAGTAGGCCTTCCATGTTGGATGCACGGTGAGTGTGCTTGGTGAGAGGGGTTTGTGTGTACTGGCTTATGTGCTGTGGGAATAGAGAGGGCAAAGCCAGGTCAGGTCTGTTGGGATTTACTCAGTTTCAGGCCTGCGCACGTAGGGTTTTATTGGCTTTGGCCCACAGTTGCCTGACTGAGCATAAAAGTGGTCCTTAAACAGAATGGCATTCACCATCCCGAGTGTAGTGGATGTGAGTGTATAGCAGAGAGCATGAGCTGCGGCCCCACTCTGCTGCTGAAGTGCTCTGGTGTGCTGGATAAGTCTCTTGACCTTTTGTTCCTCAGTTTTCTTGTGTTTAAGGACATACAGACTTAACGTAAGACATAGGTGTTGCAAGAATTAATTAATTACCATTTGTACAGTTTTGAAGACTTATAACCCTAAATAAACAAGAACTTAATCAGTTATTTTTCTTCACATTTATACTATAGGAAAAAATCTACTAATTTATTTCTAAGCGCGCAACACAAACTATCTTCACACTTCTAAGTGGAGCTGGGGCTCGATGCCAACACTTTTTTTTTTCCTAGTGAATATGGTGTACTTGTACCCTCAGAATGGTACAACCTTACAGTTTCACTCAGGAGGTGAAATTTTTTTTACTGTGTTTTTATACTTACAAGATGTAAGTACCAAGTGCTTCTCTTTGGTCGGATTCTTTGTCTTCATGACTGCACCTATTGCCAGTGTCCTTTAGTGTGTGAACTTCCTTCTTTTGAGTAGCTCTTACTAACTAGTAGACTGTATGTCTTTTTCTCCCATATGTTCTGCTGTCTCCTTATACATTAATTACTGCACTTAAAGAATCTGGGCATTAGGGAACGAGAACGGAGAGAAAAATCTAATAGGGATAGTTGTCACCTTTTATCCTCCTTCCTCTGTGTCTGGAGAAGCCTGTTAGTGTATTGATTTGGGAAGGAGGAGTAACACGTGTCCCACTCCTGATGCAGCCCTACAGTAATGCCGTACAGCGCCCTGGTGTAACGTGGAACATCTAGGCACAATGGGGTGAAGGAAGTTGAAGTTCGTGACTGTTTCTGCATTTGCCATCATAAGGGAGTTAAATCAAAGCTAAGATTTTTTCTTTTGTGTTTTAATTTACTTTGTTTTAAGAAAGTATTTTTTTAAATGAAGTGGAGGAGGAGAGTGATATGCCACTGACATGCTTTGGGATCTGAGGCTCCTCTGGACCCCATAGGATGTCAATGGACTCATTAAGATTTAGCCAAGTTTTATGCATTATTCATAATATACATTCACAGCATGCACCCTAAAGACTGTCTCCTGTGAATGCTTAGTCAGAATCATTTGCATTCTGTATTATGGATCCATAATACAGAATACATTTAGCTACATTTTGTGTATTATCCTTTACACATATTTCCAGCCTTTACTGTTCTGGCATATGCAGCAAATGTGTTTAAACAATAGCATCCAGTTTTGTTTTGTTGCTCCATAAAAACTAATGCATAATAAGGACCCTGATGAAAATTAATTATTGCATAAGAGCAATGGATGGGCTTTTTCCCCTTTCTAGTTTCAGTGACATTTTACATTTACTTTTCTAAGATGTTTAAGTAGTGTTTTAAATTCTGGATGGATATTTTGTAAGTATTTTGTTTCAAACACAAAAATATTTTTTGATGTGGAAGGTTGGCAGGTAATGAAACATCAAATTGAAGCTGAGATGCTTAATAATCGTAGGAGTTGTTTGCTGTGAGTTTACTCTAATCCTATGAACATTGTTGCTGCTGTATATGACAAGACGAAAGAGTCAACAAAACACCGCATCAGAAAATTAATTATCTTCCTGTCATCCGAAGCATTGAGGCTCCTCTGTTTTATCTTCAGCTGCCATTACGTCATGGTGATTGGTCTGATCTCAGCTTTGTGACAGATCCACAGAGTGGCCCAGGAGTGTTCCTTGGCACACCCCTGCCTTGGTTTCCCCATGGGAAACAGTGCTCTTAAAATCCTCTGTAGTAGCTGTCTGCTTAGGTTTACTCCTTCAGCACCCCAGCGCTGCCAATGGACAGCATTCCTGTGGGAAATACTGCTTTTGCGAGAAAATGGGATTTCATCTGGGGCCAAAACTGCAGTAGAGTGAAGTCAGGGAGATCCGAGGATTATCTTCCTTATGCGGAATTGGTTAAGGGATCATTTTTATGAAGTGTCTTCGAATTCAGGGACCATAAAAATATTTCTGGTTGCCAGTCCCTGTGCATCAAAATGCCAGACAGACAAAATCCAGAATCTTGTGGCATCTTTCACAGATCCATTTCCTTTAGGGAGCAGCCCCTGTGTATCTCCAGGAAGATGCAGGGAATGTCAGTGTATTGTCCGTTTTTCTTGTTTAGGGGAGTGCTATGAAGTTGTACAGGTTACAAAAAAGCTGTTAGTGTGGTGATGTCCTTGTCTCAGGAGCCTGGCTCATAGTGAACAACAGTGGTTCCTTGAGCCTAGAGATACACAATATACACGGAGGATATCAAGTGACTTACTATGTCAAGTTTTTTGCAAATGTTGTAATACTTGATTGAAATCCAAAGCTTATGAAAATACTTTAAAAAAAGGTCTTGATATCATGTAAGTTTGAAATGTTTTTTTCCCATCATAGGCTTAACACAGGAGAGTATTTTGGCCAAGTACGGTTGGGAGGCAAATTGTTGGTATAAAAGGAGTTTAAAATCCTAATGATTTTTTTTTTCCCACTGGTTCTTCAAGTTTACCTTTAGGTGGCATTGATACATAGATGCCCTGAAGGTACAATAGAGAGTTAGGAAGGATTTTGCTGTGGCCTAAGCAAACTGGAAATATGCTGTCCTTTGGTCCCAAACTGACCGTCAAGCTCTCAGAGTAATCTCTGAAATAGAAACATTTTATTGCCTCTCTATTCAGAAGAGATGAGCAGTTTTTCATGAGAAATTTTCACAAGTGAATTGTGGATTATAAATTTGTAAATATATGTATTTCACAGTATGCTGTTGCTGTTACTTTTCCTTACATAGCAATTGACAGTTCACGATGTTTAAGTCTGATGCATAAAAGCAAAATATTTCTTTTATATAAGATGTAGTGCAGTGGAGCACTCATCTATGCATAGTGTAGTAATAATCTATGTAGAGTGTAGTAAAGTAAATGAGAGTAATTATTGTAGAGAGAGTACCAGGTTTGACAGCAAATGTTACTGGATACATCGCATGGTGGCTTTGTCCACTGGAGCAAAGCTACTTTTCCATCTTTGTTGCTTATGTTACTGTTGCATATGTGGGACAGGGGACAGGACAGAAGCTCAACAGGTGTGAGGCTGAGGTCCAGGTTTCCCCTCAGCTCTCTGCTGAAGTTTTTATTACCTCCCTTGAATCCTGAGCTTTCCTTCCTTGTCCGCTCCTGTTTCATCTTCCCCCCCAGCTCCTGTTGCAGCTGTATTCCTCCTTGCTGTATCCTGAAAGCTCTAGCATAAAACTCAAATGCATGCATCAAAGATACTAGCTTGGTGTCTGCTGCATGCTTACAGCACATACATTGTTGCTGCACCTCAGCAGTGGGGCATCAGCATGTGGGACCAGTGAGAACATTTTTTTCCCATTGCAAATCAACAGAACAGGAACATAAACAACACCCAAAAAACCAAGACGTCAAAATACCTGTTTCAGATTCATCAATATGTTATAAGCCTAACTTCTGATATTTTCTTCTATTCTCATGAATATCATTTACATTTGAGCAAACACAAATTAACTTCCACTTTTGATACTCTGGAAGCTGCTTCTGGAAAGTGAATAGAACACACCCTTCAGTTCATCTCAGTTCAGGCCCCAGCACTGTGTGTACAACACTTGGATCTCCAGAGCATTCAGAAGTTCTGCTACATCTGTTTTTCTTTTCAGCAGTCTAAATTAATATTGTAAAATGTGTAGTCGTGCAATGAGCACGCTTTTTGTTAGAGATATTAGGCTTATGATGTGGAAAATAAAGAACTTGCTTCCTACTGTTTAGTGAAATTTCTAGGAAATTTCTAACACTTTTATTTAGTATTTGCAATAGGTAGCTTTATCTTTCTAAATGATTTTAAACAGGCTTTCTTCAATGAACAGCTGTTTAAATAGGACCTAGGGTACATAGAAAATGGGTATTATGCATTAGCTAGACTCACAAGGGATGGTAAGAGAAGGAGGTTTTTTTCCTGTATTAATCTCTGTACCTCCATGGTAGTATCTGAGCCAAAAGAGTACCTCTATACCAGATTTCAGTTCAAGACTCTTCAGGTACTGTTACCATTATTAAGAATTATGCTATAGAAGCAGTGGTTCAGATGGATAGATTTTAAAGGTTTTTGATGGATTGCCTACTGTATTGTTATTCCATTTTACAGATGGAAAGGTTGTGGGTTTGTACTTCTGACTCAGTTTGTGACAGGAAAGCCAGACTTTCCAGTTAGCTGATAGCGTTGTACACTTTATTCTCTTGGTGTTCTTTGTCCAAAATATACATAGTATTTCTGTCCATCCATAGTGTTAAAAAGTCTACTGTCAGAACCCTCATGCATTGTCAGGTTTTAAAAGTAACAGATTCTGATTTTCTTTATATTAGCTCTGGTTCTCAGCCTTTATAGTTCAGGGTCTTTAACTTTGCAACAGTAAAATTCAGCGCTTTAGAAAAAGCAGCTGAGATTTTCATATGATCACAAGCATTGAGGCTTTGAGGCAAGCACCAGGTATTTCAAGATAATAGAAAAAGTTCATGGGTATTTGCAACCCTGGAACTTCCTGGAATACACGATTAAAAGGGGCCACAAAGACTCTCAGGTTCTGTGTTCCTCCCACACAGAAGATCTTTCACCTTGTGGTGCTGCATGGGGTGCATAATATCCAAAGAAAAAAGTGAGACACTGCCTCTCATATCCCCATTCTCCATGCAGTAGAGTTGGGAGCAGAGGGATACTGAGAACCATGAACTGCTTTTAGTGAAGAGAACACAATCAGGTTGTTTTTTTACCTAAGCAGAAAGTAGCAGAAGAATAATTTTCCCAAAAATTTAATTGAAGGAGAGGTGCAAATTTGCACATATTTATGTAAAGGGCGTTGCTCAGCTGCTTTGAGAGACCCTGAAGGCCTGTGCCTTTGAAAGGAGTATTCTTCTTTAGTACTCTAAATCTGGCCCCTTCCACTGGCCTTTGCTTCTTTGCTCTATCATCAGGACGGCAGGGAGCAGACCCTTCTCTCCTACATCCTTGTCTCCTTCCTTAAAAGAACTGCAGCAGTCAGCCACACTCAGCCAGCAGGACTCTTCACCTCCCAGTGTCGTCAAGGTATCATCATATTATGGTGGTTTTCTTTACCTCTGGTAAATGATATGACTCTATTCAGAAATAGTTTTCTCAGCTGTTTTTCTGTAATGTTTTCTGTGTGCATACAAATTTCTCCTAGGAGTAACATCAGAATTTCCCCTACCCCTTTTCTGGTGATTGGTAGTAAAGCTTGAAGTCATCCTGAGGCATGCTGTTCATGCTGAGCTGTTCCTTTGCTTCTGTTGCATCTCCTCAGCCAAATTAGTAAGATGTACAGCAGCCTGCTTTTTACTTGTTCTCGAGTTTAAAAACCTAAGCTTGGTTTTCACCACTTTCTCATTTTTACCAGTTTAGCAACAGTGGTATTGCTCTGACCTTACTGATTTGTTTTAGCACTGAGATCATTATGGAGTGACAGATGAAAAAGCAAAGACAAGAATTTAGACCTACATTCATTTATCTCTTTGTTATTTTAATGCTAAATCTCAATGATAAGTATTATTGTTAAATTATTGCTGATTAAAATGTACAAGAAAGAGTCCTATTTTGAAGATCAGACTATTTTACTGAGTAGAGGGGATGAGAGCCCTGTTGAAAAGGGTAAAAGCTGAGGATCCTAGTAGGTATGTCCATTTTAAATGTGTGCCATGTGTGCTGAGGGTGACTTGGTTCACACAGAATATTTGCAGTCAAGTCAAAAATAGAACTCATAACTTGCATGCTTGTGCTTCCTCAGTCCAATCCCTTCAGAAACAAATCTCCATGTTACTTAAAAGGAACAGAACTGAAACATGACCACTGGCGTTTGCATCAATTGCCCGTTGTTCTAGAGTGAGAGTGAGGAGGAACGCAAGGGACAAAAATTGGGACGATATTTTGGAAGGCTTATGCAGACATTCTGAGTGCTGTACCTCCCATGCTGTGTAGTACTTTGGTCTTCATGGATGTCAGTCCAGCATCTCCCTTAAGTACTGGATTGATACAAGTACTTCAAAAGTAGTGCTAGTACAGTGATGATGTATTATTCTATTTAGCCTGGAGAAGAGAAGGCTGAGAGGGGATCTTATATACATTTATAAGTATCTGAAGGGTGGGTGTCATGAAGATGGAACCAGTCTCTTCTCAGTGATGCCCAAGTAATAGGACGAGGGGCGACGGGCACAAACTGGAACACAGCAAGTTCCACCTCAAATGAGGAAAAACATCTTTATTGTGAGGGAGCACTGGAACAGGCTGCCCAGGGAGCTTGTAGAGTCTCCTCCTCTGGAGACTTTCAAAACCCGCTTGAACGCATTCCTGTGTCGCCTGCCCTAGGTGAACCTACTTTGACAGGGGGCTGGATTAGATGATCTCCAGAGGTCCCTTCCAACATCTATGATTCTGTGATTATTCTATTTCACCAGGACTAGGGATTTTATGTAGTAAATAAACTGCAGACTATTGCAGTCTTGGTTGAGGCTGGCTTATTTCCTAAATATTAATGCTAATACAACACTGAAAAAAGTAATACAATTTAGAAGAACTGCCTGGAATATCTGTACAGGTGTAAAAGTTAAGCATATGGCATTGGAGATTGCCAATGAAAATGACAGATGATTAACATTCATTAAAAGTTTCAATTAACACCTTGAAAAATTCCATAAAATAATACTGCATGTAAATAATGTGTGATCTCTCCAAGTATTCTTCTACCTGTTTTTAAGGGAAGGGAAGAGAGAGAGGAGGGGAAGTGTATGCCAAAAGTACTTATTACAAAGATTTTTTTAGCCCTTGGTTTGTTTTGGAGTTCAGTGGTCTAGTGATAAATCATGTTTGAGCTGTCAGTATGGGAAAAGATTTGGCCTGGATAAAAGTTAGTCCTTTATGTTCCCAAAGATGAGCAAAGATTTTTCTTATCCGTATTTTTACTGTGAGCATGAGAGAGAACCACTGAGAAACTTCAGGGCAATGTGAAAGATGCTCTGATCAGTTAGCTAATTACAGAAATTAGTACATGGCAGTATCTGCAGTCTTGCCTGTCTCATTCCACATTGCTCTCAGCTTCAGCAGGTTCTCTCCACATTATGGAGGATTCTATGTGCCTTTTCTTGTTGGTGCATACACATGAACTAAGAACATAAGATTTTGCTCATCTAATTAAGCTTTGCAACACTATGTTAAAAAGTCATCATTAAGAGCTGACTTAGATGTTAGTTCTTAACATCAGCTGTTAATTATACTGAAAAAAGCTTCCAAAATTGGACAACTCTGGCTGCTCTGACCCAAAGAATTGTGTTTCTGGAAGGAAAGAAGCATCTTGGTCTTGTAAAACCAGGTGTGTGTCTTTAACAATGCAAGTAAATTCATGTGAATATTATCTATGGATTCTTTGACCTTTAGGATTTGACTTGTTGATTTCCAAAAGCATCCATTGACACTGACACTTGCAATCTTTTTTCTCTTTTTCATTACTGAGCACTTCTGTGGTCCTGGCTAGACTCAAGTGCTGCAGAGCTCTGGGGTTCAGGGGGTCCAGATTTTAGGCTTGATTTCCTCTATTCCCTTCCTGTTTGAAGTTCTTGCATTTGTTCCTTCATCATCCTTATCTCCTATTTATAATTGTGTCCAATCAAGGCATGAGTGTGGCATTTTAAAATGTAAACCGCCCTTTTCCTTCCTTCTTAAAATGCTATTTCATAGGTTTAGAGTCCATGTCATAAAACTACCATTTGTTTGAGGTAGCTGAGGAGTCATGAAGAAGATGTGATGGCTACTAAAAATAGTATGAAATAACTTCATTTGTCTTTGGGTGTTGGGAGGGATGGAGGGTAAGTAAGAAGTCCTCTATCTAAAATACCAATTAAAATGTTCAGTACCTACTCAGGCCACTATTTTATACGTGTTAAGGACTATTTTTTCCTTTTTTAAACTTAACTGTCATTGTGTTCCTCTTGCCACCACCTGTAATTGACTAGACTTTGCCATATCAAGACTGCAGCTCCTTCACCACCTAGCTGCCTCTGCACTCCAGCATGGGCTGTACCAGGCAAAGAGCTCTGGCCCTGACACCAGCTTCAAGGGTTGTTTTAGGTCCATTGTGCTTACAGCTAACGGCCTCTGCATTGAGCTAGCCACCTCTGTATTGCAAAGCTTTGGGCCTACATTTTTTTTTTTTCTTGGTTCTTGTGGTGTCCCTGGGTTGGTTTTGGGGCATGTTTTGAATTGTGGCAATTCAAAATGCCGGAAATACTGAGCAGACAGCATGGAAGAGTGTTGGGGGGGGAGTTATTTTTCTATAACATAGAATCATAGAATGT
>VZZY01027512.1:0-13059 GCA_013400335.1 Eurystomus gularis
TTTTAGAATAATTCCATTTTACTGGAAGTCTTTAAAATCAGACTGTCCTATTGTATATTGTCTGTTGACAACTGATCTCAGAATTTTCAGTAATGGCTGAAGCTGTTAACACAGTGACTTTCTACCTGAAGAATGTACCGTGTTGACTTTTTTGATGAAATGAGTAATGTACTGCAACTAACTGTTTCATTATTTATACAGCAATAACTGATAAAATCCCGTTTTTCAAGAGAGCAATTGATAAAAAATTTTAAGGCCCTTATGTGGATGCTTACAGATTTAAAGACAAGAAACTGTGTAAAGCTTTCAGTGATTATTTAAAATTAAAATATTGAAATGAATGAATCTAAGAAAAGGTAGATAAACCCCACACATTTATTTAAAACAGATTTTGCAATCTGTTTCTTTTTTTTCTTGAAAGCACTGATTGTTCTTTTCTGAAACAGACTAAATTGTAATGTAGAGTCATAGAAAGGGTTGAATAATAGTCCTTGAAAAGTTATTTAATGCCTATGACATAATTACTTTTATCTTGTAGTAGATTAGTTTTCATTATTTTCGCCCAGTCTGTGAGAATAACAAGAAATTGCTAGCTCAGCAGAAAGTAAGGGTATTAAAATATATCAGTGCTTATTAAAAGCCTTAAGGGGAAGTATTTGAAGGAAAAGTCTGGACTGAAAGAAATTAGAGTGCCTATTAAAATTACTCAAATAACATAACTAGCTCAAAGTTCAAAAAGTCGAGTGTTTCTTGAGAGTGCAATATACCTATGTTTGCCTGTAGTGCCAAATTAAGGTAAGAGATCCACTTTACTCAGTGCTCTTTGCATCTGTGGAAGAAAATGGATTAATTCAGCAGGTTTTTTGGATGTGTTCTTGTTGGAAGACTCGGTGCTCAAAATGGCAGGGAATTTAACAGAGAGGTAAGAGGAATGGGTTACTTAACTAGTGAAATGATAACTTTATAAAATGGGTTGTAGGCTGGTAGGAAGGTCTTATGTAGTTGGCGATCAGATATCAACAATTTTTGTTGAAGGGAGGCAAAAAAAAAGGGGTGGGGGAGTGGATGTGAAAGGCCAGGGAAGGTAGAAATCAACAGTAAATGCATGATACCTTTCTTTTTATGTATTGAATGTCTATAACAGGCTTTTCTCCATGATTTATTTTGTAGGAATCTGCTTCATAATGGTAAATACTACAATAGTAAATGCTAAATTCCAGTGCAGGTTACAAAATTATTTACATGTTTGAAATAGTACATTGACACATAATTATTCAATAGTATTCTAAGAGTGAAGAAGGCTGAGGTTAGGACTTCCGGTCCTTTTTGATATTTTTATTAAGAAAGAGAATCAGTGCTCTTTCTTCTCATAAAGGGAAAAGTTTGCTTCTGTCATATCTGTTACATGAGTGAAACTATAAATGTCCTCCATTACTTCCAACATCTGGACTTTTTTGTGGATGGATGAGTAGACATTTAAGTTTAAAGAACCTTTAACTGAGTTTCTTAATTCCTTTATCTACATGATGACAGCTAGTAATAGAAATGGCTGAAGGACAAATTTTTAATAATATACGGACAAAGATAAACAGTCATAGTAGGATGGCCTTAAAAGGTAATAATAGCAATGATCATAAATCTGGGAAAGTCAAGAAATTATTACCATCAACCAGAATAGGTCTTATGGTGTCGTTGGCATCATCATTCCTGGTCTGACTGTTGTTTGTATCATTATGTACTGTCAATATATGTAAGTAAAAGATCCTTCAGTAGAGCATCTGTGTTCTCTGTGTTACCTGCAGAAGTCGATGTGAATAAGCTGCCCAACTTCTAAATTATCAAACTAATACTTTCATACTGCTCCGTAAGGATCTTTACACTTTGCTGACCTTGTCATGACATCCAAACACTTTTTCCTCCAGTTTTTGATAATTTGAGTGATGGTTCTGATTTCTGCTATTTGTTGAAGCATCACTAACAGCACAGGGAAATGACAGGGAACCCCCTTCACAATTTTAATGTCTTCAGGCACAAGAAGGACCATTAAAGTTAAAACTTTCCACACCTCCTTTAGAGATCCACCACCCCTTCAAATGCCTGATACGCTGATTGTGTGGGCAATCCAATATCTGCCTGCCTTTGAGAGAGCCAGCACCCTAGTTCCAGAGGAGCCAGTTTTCCAGAACAGTTTATGTGCAAATCTCCCTTGCTCTAATTTTTAAGATTCTTTGTGTCTGTCACCTCTGTGCTACATGTAGATTGTGTGTCAGAGGGCTGACACACAAAAAACCTCAATCTCTTAAAAAGCTGCCACTAGAACACCTAATAGACTGTCAGTTTGAATGTTTAAATGAGACATAGCAAGGGAGGGCGTAATGCTTTTAACAAAAGGGTGGTGGGTAGACTAGAGAAAACTCCCTTAGCTCCACTGACAGGATAACTGGAAATGTACTTGTAGTGGGAGGGAGATATTGATGAAAGCATCAGTAACAGGTGAAAAATGGTGCTCAGACTGGGGCTACTAACAGGACATAAAGCATTTACGGCTGTAGAGAGAATCAGGTAAGGAATCAGGCTAGGATTGGAATTAAACAGGCTGGCTCTTTTGTAGGATGCAGTGTTGTGTGCTGTTTTAAAGCTACATCTGTATATGTAATACAGATTTGTGCATGACTAAGCCCTGCAGATTACTGTTTGTACATCTTGCAGATGTTTTATGCTCCTAGAGGTAGGTGCGTCTTCAAAACTATGCATGGCATTATTTGGTTTAGGGATTCAGAACTTAATTCCCATGTCAGCAGCATCTCAGATTGTGTTGCTCAGAAATGAGATGGAGAAAGTTAGAAATCACAGGAAAAGTTCTGTTCTACTTTGTGCAAGTGATATATTTGAACATTGACACTATGAAAGCACGTTTACTTTGTTCTTGTTTCTTTTTCAGTAATGCCTTTTTCTTTTAAAGCTGTGGAATCACAATTTGATCCTAATTTTTCACTTGCCACATGTACCCCTTCTTCCTGCCCAGAAATTCTAAACAAATACACTCTGGTTTTAGGTTTTTTGTAATGACTGTAACCATAATTATCTAACCCCTACTCTGTGCAAATACAGTTTCACAAAGTGGTGGATTTCTTTTGAACTGTATGTTTGACTTGTTCACTGGTGCTAAGAGATGGGTTACATAAATTGCATGTGATCATTTCAGCTCTGCTGACTGATAGACAGCATTCAAAACTTGGAAGCAGTAGAAAAACATTTCTACTGTGAGTAGAAAACCACTGTTTAAGAACAAATGAAAAATCTGTGGGAGGAAAAGTTATCCTCCGTGATCTGTGGGTTCAAACTTTTGTTCATACACTTATAGAAAAGTGTCTGAAAAAGAGCAGAGGTCAGAACTACTTGACTCTGTCATGATGTTGAGAATGTGTCACAATTAAATCATATGTTGCTTTTTTTTATACTTTACCTATCTAATGTGGTGTTAACATTGAGAAGGTATTCATCTGGGATCTCTCCAAAGTGATCTCTGCATCTCCTTGTATCATAATTTAGTATCAATTTCATTCATAGTGTGGGGCAGTTGAAAAATGTTTCCAAATTTCATTTGACAGGAATGAGTGCTCTATATATAATTATATAGAAACTGTGATAATTAATTGGGTAGAAAATGCAATATGTAATCTGCATTTACAAAAGAATATGTTAATACAGAAAGTTTTTTAGAGGCCGGCAATTCCAGAGCTGCAGCCTTTTGACAGCCTTCTTGTATTTGTGGCATATTTCAAAACTTAGTGGGTTTGAAAAGTCTGTGTGGGCTCCCTTTTTAAAAACTGCTTTGTGTAATATTATTGAAACCTTTTCTAAAGATTATTTTCTTTGTTGCTTTCATATGCATTTGCAAAGGGGAGAGAACTCTGAAATAATGGATTCTTTAGTCAAGAGTAAGAACTGGTGAACAGCTCATGTCTTGAGAATTCAATTTGATGGTACCCAGTAGTCAGTCCAAAATACGCATTCTTATTAAGCTGGAGACTTGTGTGAATTACCTTTTTATTATTTTCACTATTTTATTCTTTTTGTGAGAATTCTCTTATTTCTTTACTTTGCGCTATGAATATAATCATGAGTGGATCTTTACTTTAAAAAAAAAAAGTGCATGCCCTTAATATTGTGATCCAAGATGTTTTATAGTATGTACAAAATAATACTAAAGGAAATATTAGAAGTTTTTTAGGCTTGCATGAGAAAGGGCATATAAAGCAAATATTAGTGTTGCTGTTCAGAAAAGTTCAGAACTTTTAAACATTTTCTAGTATGACGTTATTCGTCAAAGTAAATATATTCAAACTGATAATTTACTTTTTTAGGTATCTACTTTCCTATTCTGTGTTCAGAGCAAGAAGTCTAATAAATTCCAGCATTTAAGTTTCAGTGTATTAGAGGGAAAAGATGTAATTAAATATTTTTCTATACAACTCTATAAGGAAAATGCAAGTAATCTTCTGTACCTGTGCTGCTTCTGTAATGCCAAACATCAGTGGTGACCAAGCTGACTTTGCAGTATCCCATCAAGCCATCATCTGGCCAAAGACAGCTAGATGCTATGATAGTTAAGTAACTGTGCTTGATTTATTCTTGCACCACTTATTACCAGCACCAGAGGGGTCTGCACTGGCTCTAGAGAAAGTTTTAGGCTTCAAGAGTAGATGTAGGTGCATTTCCTCAGCTAGAGTAGTCCAGTGCAACTCTATCTAAGCAGCTACAGGACTGTAGGAATGGTGCTTTTGTTGTAGTGAGGGGTTTGATGTTGGGAGACAAGACAGACAAGCCTGGATACAATAATGTTGCCCTGTTTATTGCTGTTTATCCAGTTTGGGTATTAGAGCTTTAAGACTGAAGTGGCACGATGGAAATGCAGGCAGAAGCTGTTGGTTGGTTTGTTCTCTAATAACTTAAACTCTACTTACAAATGTAACCTAAAATCCTGTCAGGGTTTCTTTCCTCTGACTTGGTTGCAGACAGAATTTCTATACAGACACACTGTATATTAGATCCTAAATACATACCTCTCAAATGGAAAATCCAGTTTATGCTCTGTTCTGTGCTATATCCTTTTTACTGGCCATCTAGTTTTGTGGGGAGATTTCTGTGTTTGGGACACTGGGGTGTGAACACATAACATGGATCATGCACTTGAAAGGATTGGTTTCAGATGTGTTTACTACAAGAAGGCCTTCTCAGAAAATGTTTGGCCTCGGGGGGAAGTTAACTAGAATTCACACACCATCTGATGGAGTTGCTCTAAATTGACAAACTTGTTTGAGTGTCTCTTTATACTTCTGTAGGTTATTGTGTGCTGGAGAGGCACCCATGCTCTCAAAAACTGGCATCACTGGTATGTGGAGCTTGCAGTAGGTCCAAGCTTTAGACTTTTTTTTTAATGCATTCATTTTGGAAACTCTGACCAAAGACTTTTCTGCTTTCTTCAAGAAAGATGGAAGGAAGAGGCCTGTTTCTGAGACAGTAAAATACCTTCACAGTGCTCAGATTTATTCTATAGGGATTTTCAATAGAAATTGGACTGTTTTTTGAAAAATGAGTGGCCCTAAAAAGAAGCCATAGTAACTCAGTCTCTATCTTCTTCCTTCCTAGCCCTGAATGCTGGATCTACTCATACCTTTGGCTACCTGTTTTGCTGTTAACTTGCCAATTAACAAGTGGCAAGTCCCATGTTGCTGGATGTTATGAAATAAACAGTTTTCCAGATGGCTATAATACTACATCTTTAAATAAAAGTACACAAGCTTAGTGTCAGCATCTTATTTATGGAATGCTTTTGGCTCCTGAACTGCTTGTTGAAATTGTTGTAAGCCATTTGGTCACTGAGAAGTAATTGTGTATTACTGTAGACAACAAGCTGTTTGCATTAATTAGCAATCAAAGCATATTGCCAAATGGGGAATAACATGTCTTTGACATCTCTGCAGATCCTGGTAACTGAAGCAGTGCAAAACCATGGATTCTCCTTTGCTGCATGTTTATAGTATGAACTTCCAGTCCATCTGCCCATATGGCCATCTGCAAAATCACTAGGGCAACAGCTGGTAGAAATAAAATCTAAGGTTGGGGAAAGAGCATATGAAGGTACAAGGGAGTTTGTAAAAATATATTCTTTTGCAGTAAAAGTAGCTTTTGTGAGAACTTCATGCAGTTTCCAAAAGGAAAACTGTGAATGTTGTTTTGTTCTTAAGCATTCTCTTTCCACCAGTTAAGGAAAAGACGCAGCAGATGTGATGACAAGTAACTTGAACCAGCTTCCAGCTTTAGGGAGACACAATAAAGCATGAGAGAAGGGCAAGTCTTCTGAAGATAGCACAGTAAGCTACCTTAGATGAGGCAATGTACAGACAATGGATGCTACTGGTCACATGGAATTATCTTCAGAAAGGATTAAAATATTGCTGTTCTCTGTCTCTCCCACTGTATTTTTGAAGGCATTAAAGCTGTTTGTCTCTGGACAGCAATGCTTCCACAGAAGCACATTCAGAAGTAGAAGGTGCTTGAACAGTTAGGTGTGATGTCCTGTTTTTGTAAAAATAGTTGAAAGTGCATTATAAGTTAGGAAAACTTTGCAGGAGATCGGGACCTTTGTTCCATGTGGACAAAAAAGGGTGAAGATAAAAAAAAACATCATCTAGAATTGACATTACAAATAATGCTATGATGCTTCTCCCCTTTAGCCAATCAACTTCCCCCTTCCCTTGTAAAATATTATGTAATATCAAGTGCATTCTAAACAGAAATTGTATACGATATGCACTCGAAAACCCTGAGTTTCTTAGTATTTCTAAGCCGGTTTTCTTCCTTAACAAAGCTTTTTGAAGATGTTCTTTTTAGTAGGAAAGTTTCATGTGAAAAATTAGGAGTGGAGAACCCAGACTAGTCTGGACCTAGTGGCAGAATTGTTCACATGGAGGCTGGGAGCTGTGAGTTAAAAGTTTAGAACTCTGGAGCCTCAAATGCCTTCTTGCTTGGTAGTCCTAGCTACAAGTTTTGCTCAGGGGTTCATGTTTGCCTTTTTGTCTGATGACCAGAGAAATCTTTGACAAAGCTTGTCAAGATTTGTATGTTCATGGGAAAAAAAAGTAAATATTAACTACATACTCCATCTGTTTGTATTTTAATTATATAAGCTTAAAGTGGCTTTCAGAATTATCTTCCTGGTCCTATGCAAAATAACTCCATGTGCCACTGGGAACTGTTATGCTACCTGGGGGGGGGGGTTGAAATAATTTTCTCTGTGTGTTTTGTAGTGCAAGAGATGAAACTGCTTCTGACTCTAGTGATTTGAAATATTGTGGCATTTTAAATTCTTGAATGAATGAGACTTGAGTGCTAAAATGGTTTAGAGGCCTTTTATATAGTTTGGGAGCTATGTTTTGTTGCAGTATGTGCCAGAAGCCAGCGAGAACAGCAGTACACATATGAACCTAGGCGTGCGTATTTGTACCTAGCTAGTAAACATGGTTATTTGAAATCCAGCTGTGCCTGCGTGGTTTCTGCCTACTCTTTTGTCTTGTATAGAGGGCAAAGACACAATGGGAGAGAGGAAGAAAAAATACAGAACTGCACATTCAAGTGCAGATCAGTGCTTTGCATTTTGACTTTTTTTTTTTAAGGAGTGCATGTATTTGGAAATGCATTTATTCATTTATGCTATGCTTAAGAATTAAAAATATTTGCTACTAAAATTGCCAGGTTCTCTGAGTTATTAAGCACAGTATAATGAACCCTTTGCAGAAAATAACTAGAATGTGATCTATGTCTGCAGAGGAAGCAAAGGAGCAAAACACATTAAAAAATAAATTAATGTAATGCAAAATAACCTGAGTTCCACTGCACAGAAATTTATAATTGCACTGATCTTGTTAAGCTGCTCTTCCAGAAGATGCTGCACATTCTATGCAGAAGTACTGTATGATGAGGAGCATCATTCAAAATTAGAATCTTTCGTATTCAGAATGTTTTGCAGAAAAGGACATTTCAATGAAGCAAAATATCTTCTAGACAGGAGCTCCTAAGAAACAACTCCACCAGGGTTTTGGGGGTGTACTTTTGTAGCATTTCTGAGTTTGGGCTTTGTTTTTCCCTTCTTTTTTTTTTTTTTTTTTTCCCCCTTGAAGATATATTGCTTTTTTGCTTACTTTCAAAGAGCTGACATAATCTTTCAGGATCATATTCATGCCTCCAGGGTTACATTGAAAGCCAGGGCTTACAAGGGAGGAATATGATTGACTTGATTTTGGAATAACTAAACAAATTTCTGTGACAGGATAAGCAAAGCTAAAGCATCTTCACCAAAAGGTACAAAAGCAGCATAACTGGCCAGTAAGTAAATAACAAAAAATCTCCCCTGTCGTCCTGTCTTTCGGGATAGCATTTCATCCTAGAATGTTTTCCACAACTTCAGACAATTCACAAGACTTAGTGTCTTGTGACTTTAGTTACAGATTCAAGACGTGTTACTCTTTCTTAGACAGTTTCTAGGGTAAAGGGGTGTACTGTGTACTCCCTAGGAGAAGTGAAACTGTGAGCAGAGGAACAGTGTGTGATGAAGAAGAACATTTGATAGGGGGTCATTTACAGGGAATTTTATGCCAGCAATGGATCCATCTGAAAGATGGTGGATTCAGGCAACTTTCTTGCCTGCTCAGGGAGAATTACAAAGCCATGTATACACCTGTGAATCTTGATTAAAAGATGAGTATGTAGCTCATCACCACGGTGGCTGCAAAATGATAGTAGTAGTTGAGAAATGTGGGAGGCACAAAGGGAGGCACCTGGAAGGGGAAGGGTAGGCAACTTGGATCTTGGTGCTGGCTGGTGCCAATGTGTTTGGGGGGTGCTGGTATACTGGTAGGCTGTCCTTGGATGTGAAGCACCACTAAGACCTCTGTTTATATTCATAGGTAGTCTAATCAAACTAGCAATCCTATCATGGTGCTACAGACATCTATTCATAAAGACAGGTTGAATTAAGAATGTCATGATGTCTGGAAAAGAGCACCTCAATGTAGGTCTTTTTCTGAAAAGAAGAGGAACTTGGGAAATTTTTGTTGTTTGAAGAGATGTTTACCTTTTTTACTTTGGAAAATGTTGGACATTTTCAGAATGAGTTCATTTGCTCTGCATTTTTGTTGTTGTTGTTTGAATGATGATCTGAATAAAAAAGGAGAAAAAGTTAAATAAATGGATTTTAAAATGTTCCAAAAGTAAGCAAATGGAACTCTTAATTTTGGATAAAGTGGAAGTTTTAGGCTTTGTTTCACTAAATTTTTGACTGTGCTCATTTTGTGATTCATTTGCATGAAGGCTGAATTGTAAAGGGGAAAGACGTGCTTAAGAATGAAGTTGAGCAAGATGCTTTCAGCTTGCCTGGCTTTGATTACATATCAGGAGCACCTGTTGCTCTGCCACTGAACCTGTTAATGTCGTTGTTATGTCATTCTGCTCTTCCTTAAAAAACAAACAAACAAAAAACAAACAAAAAAACCCCCAAAATGAAACAAACAAAACAAAACCAAAACTAACCAACCAAGAAAAACCTGAAAACCTCCACCAGGAATATTCAGATGTCCTCTTGGATGAAAAGCCAAGAACTAGACAGGAGTCCTGCTGCTGACTCCTGCACTGTAGAGTGGGTGCAATTTTGATTTTTGAACCTGGTATGATATTTTAGTCTTTTATCAATGTAGTGTTTTGATCTTATGCTAATCTTCTTGTCATTGTTCCTCAGACCTGAAGATTTAACAATTCATTCAATATTTGAGATTTTATAAAACCAATACCTTCGTACTTTTGTTCTCCTTATGTCTTCTTTCTTGTCACACCTCATTTCGGTGAAAAACAATTTATTTGCTGCTCTAACTAGGATATGTTGATCTGGCAGTGAAAATAAGATGCTGTTTTCAGTGTCTCATTTCATCATCAACATAGGCAGCCATCAACAAAATATTTACATTTTTCAGTGATGATTATGGATGAGGATGCATAAATCAAGGATGCTTTACATTTTATAAGCTAAATTGACAAAGAAGAATTGAATCTGAAGCTTCATTAGGGCTAGAAAGTGCCAAAATGATTCTGCAAACTCTAATCATGGCAATATACATTGGAAATAGTCAAAATCAAGGCTTTGTCTCTTTATATTAATTTCATTACTTTTTTCAGTTAATTTGTGCCAGTACCTCCCACTAATGTTTGATGTAAAAGAAGGTAAAGTGTACTGGTCATCTTTATATCTAGACCAACAAAAATCCTCCATGTTCCAGTAATTTTCAAAAAATGTGTTCAAATGAATTGTTAAAATAGTGGTGGTCTGCATCACTTGAGCACTGACATGTTTGGGCTTTAACTTTTTTTTTCTGTATCTAAATTTCTGGATTGGACATATTATCAAAGACTTGCTGAAGGGCAACATTGAATCTGCTTTTAGTTTTCCAACACTGTTAAACAGTTTAGCCAATTTATGTATTAGCTACAGTTTGGCATATCTCTGTTATTTCCAGTAAATTCAGTCGTGTTCTTAATTCTTTTACATGAGGTCATCTTCTCTCCTAACTACCTTGGAAACTTTGGTTTAAGACCAAGTGTCGGTTTAGATGTATATTCTACCAGACACTGAGTTACTAGACACTTGTGAGAACTTTGGTGATTGCAATGGTACCTGCATATATGATTTATAGTTATTTCATGTGTTCTCACAGTTGTCCTAATGGCATCATTAAAACCTTGGGCTCCTTTTTTAATGAGATATAAAGACGTAATTGTAAATTGGTCAAAAAGTACATTAGAAAAGAAACTGAAATACCATATAAATTAGTCTTAAAAATTATTTAAGGATTACTGCCCACTGTCTTCCATTCAGCAATCCTGCAGCTGCCTCTCGTAAGCCAGCTCAATTTTTCGTTTTGGTGACGGAAGTTCTTTCTCACAACAGAACAGCAAAGTTTTCAAGCACAGATGTTTGTGTAATCATGATACAGTGCAGTAAACACAAACAGTGTGGAGTGGCTGTTCATCGTTTGTCAGGCTAATCTCTTGGTCTTGTGGGAGGTGTAGAAAAACAAACCAAGCTGAGTAAAAGTAACTAATGTTTTTTACACATTAGAATTGCCACTTTTTAAAATTTTACTTGTGTTGTTGGTTTTTTAACCTGTATTTTGATGCACAAGTTGACAGTGTTTTGCAAGGAGATGGCTAAAACGTAACAGCAGCTACTTGCTTCTGCTGATGGGAAAGCCTGATTAATGTAGTTACACTAGTGCTGAATAATAAGTGGTGCACATAAGCAATACATGATGTTTATGCAAGATAGGTTTTACTCCAGTGTGACTCACTTCAGTCCAAATAAATGGTGACACAGAGTGAGCAGAAAACTGCAAGGTTTTGAGGGTGACAGACTCGTGTACTGCATGAGATGAAGTGTTGAATTTTCAGACTGGTGACCTATTTCACTGGGCAGGGAGGGGGGATTGTAAAACCTGGTATTTTTGCTCTGATTACCTTTCAGAAGAATAAAAAATCCCCTTTAATTGAATAAGGAGAAATGCCCTTCTTAGGTTTTGAAATGTTCTACATTTGATTGCACACACTAACTTAGAAATGTTGCTACAGAGCCAGAATGCCAGGATTTCTCTGAAATTATGTAGAATTACTTTCAATATATTTTAAAAATAAGAGATCATATAAAAGTTTCACCATCTTTAGTTAGGAGTGACTTCTCACTGCTAGTAATTGTATCTGGTAACTACTGTCAGGGAAATTAAAAATGCGTCCTGTGTTTTTTGATTACAGTTACGTCTTCCAATATGCTCCCTTAATGCTTCCTCTTTTTTCTGTCAGAGCTCTTTAGTGTGGAAGCGGTATGCATAGGATCAGTATGCCCAACATGCATAAGTTTTCTAAAGTATATAATTCATGAGCTACATTATACTCTTCAAGAATTTGGGTTTCAAACACAGAGAGAACTAATATTCTTTAAGGAAAAATAAAATTATTTTGGTATGCTACAATCTCTGGCAGGCTATCTTCTCTCCTTCCTGCAGTAAAATAATGGCTGTTGTCACTTGTTTTTAATTTCAAATTGGCGTGCTGGAAGTATCTGTTTCAAAGATGATAGAAAAGAAAGACAAAAAGAGAATGTTACTTTCCCCAAATCAGTTTGATTTCTGTCATTACAAAACAATACCTTTACAGATGTCGTCTTTGAAAACCAGCCAGCACTGTAACAGATAAGTTATAGCTGGTCTGATTATTCATGCAGATATCAGCAGGTTATTCCAGAAGGGCTTTATTTCGTATTGTTAAAGCTATTCTCTAAAAGAAACAGTAATCTTTTTGATGAGTGTGGAGAACAATTTCTTCAATACTAATCCAATTTATTTGGACCCTCTGATTGGTGCTTTCAGCTAGATCTCCAAGCACAATATTAATTATTCATTAAGGTACTTGAAGGGAGCATATTTGCATAACCATACTGTCAAAATTGATGAAGCTTTGCATATGCACCATAGGAATAGCTTTCAAGCTAGTGCTAAAACTAGAGATGATACTAATAAAAATGTTTAAAAAATTATCTGAAAAGCCAAGAATAATTTGAACTTTCTCATAACCACAGCACATTTATTTTTATAGCACCCACGTGTCCTGTTGAGAGATCATGAAAATATTCTCCCTACAACTGGTCATATGGGCATAAAATAAAAATAAAACAACCCTCAAGAACATTCATATAATAAAGGGTCATAATGGGGATAATAGTAAAAAAGAAGAAGGAGGTTTTGTGTGATTAGGAGGAAGGGGTAAGCCTGGCATTTAATATACATATTTCCACTTGGGAACACACAGACTGGTTTTATAAGATATTATAGTGTTCTATCAATATATGCATAGGTGGGCCAGAGGGTCATCTGGGTGCTGCAACTGGGGTACTTCTTCTGTGTGTGCATGTTAAGATGCAGCTACTTCTAAAAAGGTAAATGGAAAAAAAAAAAAAAC
>VZZY01027513.1:0-10660 GCA_013400335.1 Eurystomus gularis
TGTGGCCTTTGAATACTTAAAGGTGGTTTATAAGAGAGGTAGAAAGAGATTTTTTACTAGGGCCTGTGGTGATAGGATGAGGGGTAATGGTTTTAAACTGAAAGAGAGTAGATTTAGATTAGGTAAAAGAAGAAATTCTTTACTAGAACGATGGTGAGATACTGGAACAGATTGTTCAGAAAAGCTGTGAATGCCTCATCTCTGGAAGAGTTAAAAGTCAAGTTGGACAGGGCTTCAGTAATCTGCTCTAGTGGAAGATGTTCCTGCCCCTGGCTGGGGGATTGGACTAGATGATCTTCAAAGTTTCCTTCCCACCCAATCCATTATATGATTCTGTCTATGAGTGTGTGATTCTGAAACATTCCCTGGAAGAGAAAGAGATGTGTGGTTGTTGTGGGAGATCCAGCAGACGACAGTAAAATAGCAAGCCTTTTGAGTCTGTTCTTAATTTTGGGGCAAAGAAAATACGGATACCTCTCAGAGGTTATCTGGGTCATGTAAGTTTACATGCAATGTATTTTCCAAGGATTTTTAATAATAGAGATATAATACTTTTGTGACATATCTGAACCGTTGTCTTTCTGTCCTTAATTGCCTCTTTGCCGCAGGAGGCCAAAGCTTTTGTTGCTAGCAAATCACTGTGTGATCAATATTTTCAAAATAAAATTTTCCCTGTGAAAATAAAATATGCCTATTGGGAAGAGATGTTGACTTTATTCAGTACCTGGCCTTTCAGCAAATTCTCATCAGATTTGCTTTTCTACCTTACATTGCTTCCCGTGAATCAGTTCTGGCATATCAGACATCGCCACCACCACTATGAGCTCCTCATCAAAAAATATAGAAACCATGCAAGCCCTACTGAACACTGCATGCCTCCCCACAAAAAATTTATCAGTATGGGAACACACTGAAAAATGTGACAGAATATGGCTTCAAAGTGTTATACCTGTTTCCAACACGATTATTCCTTACTGAATAATAATCATGACTTCGTTTTCATTCCCTGATATACCCATCTGCAATACCTAAGCCTACTTATCTCACATTTTAAAAAATGTTATATAGAAAAATTAAGATAATTCACAGTGTCATAAGGGTTTGGTCTTATGACTTCCAGTGTACAAATCTTCCAGTTACTAGAGTTTTCCAACATGTAGTCACTTTTTTAAAAGAAAAAACCCACTCATTTTCTTTTAATCCATGTCATTAGAACATTTAAAGTCATTACTTGGTTTAAATTGTGTAATTTTACATTTTCAGTGCTTAAAAACTATCACCCTGTGGATTTCTTCTTGTGCAAAATCTCCAAGTTATCAAAGAAATTACACAACAACTTTATAGTCTAAAGTAAAAGCACTTCAAATGCTCTAAATGCATATATAAACTTTCTTTACGGACATGACACTAAATACGCTGTCAAATTTATGTGGGAATAAATGAGAATTTAAGAACACTAAATAAAAGCACTAGTATATAACTACTTCAAATGAAGTATGAATATTGTATATGTATTTTCTCTTGCTGTCAGACAAGATGGAAACCACCTGAGGCCAATTTTGTATTGGAGTTCAGCCCTATTTTATCTGATTACAATAGCTGCTCAAGGCCCATAAAATAATTTCTTAGGGAGAAAAACTCATTCTCCTCACACAGGCTTCTGATGAGTGATAGCAATAGCAAGAACACTGCCAGTGGATCAAGGGCAGTGATCTTTCCCATCTGCTGGTGTGACCTCATCTGGAGAGCTGGATGCAGTGCTGGGCTCCTCAGTAAAAAAGGGCTGTGGGCATACTGGAGCAAGTCTTGCCAAGGGTCAAGAAAGTAGTTTAGGGATTGAAGCATCTCTCTAACAAAGGCAGGCTGACAGAGCTGGGACTGCTCAGCCTGGTGAAGGCTCAGGGTCATCTTATCCATGTGTATAAAGATCCAACCAGTGGGAGTAAAGAAGACAGAGCCAACACCTCTCTGTGGTGCCTGGGGAAATGGGCAAAGCCTGAAATACAGAAAACTCCATTTAAACATAAGAAAAAACATTTTTACCATGAGGCTGGCCAACATTGAAGCAAGTTTTCCAAAGAGATTGTGGGAGTCTCCATCCCTGTACTTATTAAAAACCTGACTGCACATGGCCTTGAACAAGGTGTTCTAGCTGACCTTGCTTTGAGCAAGGGAGTTGTACTAGACAATCTCCAGAGATCCCTCACAACTGTAGAAATTCTGCAGCAATACAAACAACTCAGACATCACTTGAATCTCAGTTCATTATAAGTAGGATATCTCCCTTTCAAAGTGTGAGCATTCATTGTTATGTTAAATACAGGAAAATCAACAAGATATTGATTTGGGGGGGGCGGGAACTGCACTACCCATCAAAATTGTAGATCAGAACATGTTCAGATTCCGAATTACAGCTCTGTAGGTTACTGGACAGGCTGTATAAACAGGGAGTAGATGTAGATAGAACCAATAGGGAATTCAAAAATTTAACTAAATACAAATAAATGCATTTGTCTCAGACCACAAATTCTGGGATTTTTTATTTGTTTAAAATATAGTGAAATTTATATGAATCACAGTGAGAAGGGAAGAGAAGATCAGAAATTTGTGATAAAAAACCAACCAAACAAACAAAACAACCAACCCCAAACAAAACTCAAGACACCCCAAATTCTGAAATTTCTCCAAATGTGTTACCCTCCACACTGGAAGGAGTGTTTAAATTGAATTTTACTTTTATTTGTGTAACTCCTAGATGTGACAAAAAATGCTTTTGAAACTGAGAACATTGCCTTCAGCTCCTCAAGTGGAATAGGAACTGATGCTGCCCAGGGACATGGGCATCTGGTTTGACACAAATCTACTGTGCAGTAGTATGGTAGTGGTGAGCATAACCCTCAGTTCCTAAAGCTTGCTATAGTTTCCTGGAAGCATTTCTCTAAGCAGTTTGTTTTTATAGCTATAAGGAACTTTCCACTCTGACCACTCCAAGGCTGCTCTTAAGCTTCCTTGCCATACCCAAAGTCACCAGCATGCAAATAAAATCCTGTCACCCTATGGTCTACCATGGTCAAATGTCTCAACTTGAAGGCAAATAGTCATGCTCAGGACACCATAATCACAAGTGTTTAAGGGGTGCTGTCATCTTGAGTACTACAACACTGCTGTAGTAACTGGATTAAAATACTGAATGATCTTTGTTCTTTCATGGTTCACGGTGATTACTTTTGAACGGTAATGGCAGCTCTTCTGGAGAGGGGCTGGTTAGACCTAATAGATTTATTCATCCACTAAAATCAGCCTGGAAATTTTCAGCCTGCAAACAAAAGAAATTTAAGTAACTTTTCATGCCTCTATGTACTAAAAAAGCTAAACCTGGCCCTACTTCCACAAGGCACCAGCCCACATTCTTCCCACTATCTTTCAATATGCTTGGGCCCTGCAGCTCTTTTTATCTCTGTGCTTACTCAAAGCAAATCCAGTTCTCTGATATTACCTAAACTGGGAACAGCTTTTGTTTTGGACTACAGAGCAGAGCAGAGGTCCTGTAATTTTGTCAGTAATTCTGATGCCAACCCATGCAAAACTTCCTGTTTTATTTCTGTGATTAGTTAAAGGAAGTCAGTTTTAGAGCTGGTACAATTACGAACTATCCTGAGCATCTTTTTAGTGCCATGCATGCACTTTCAGTTCTGTGCAGACGATGCTCATTTTTGTGACTGCTGATGTCTCTGAGCCTAGCTCTGAGTCTGGGCCCTGACACTATGTTACTGCAAGTGCCATTACTGACATGAACCATGGTCATCTGCTGGTGTCCTGTGGTTTCTAGCGCTGCTCAGAAACTCAGGGGCTCAAATATGACATTCATGTGGAGCTGGATGACACAAGACAGTAGTGAGAGGAGAGTGCTTTCATTGATATGCAAATATTTCCATGGTTCACATTCCTTTCCCAGGACAGGATTGTCTTTCAGGTGCTTAGAGATTTGAGAATGATCATTGCCATGCTGTAGGAACAGCAAATATAAAGGTAAAGCCATAATAATATATATACAGTGTAGTGCACTGCTCCATGGAAACTGACAGTAGGTTTCCAAGGCAGCCAAATCACAAAAAGAACAAGGCTAAAAAAGAGCGAAGTGTAAAGAACATCAACCAAGAGCTTGATGTGTTAGGGGGTAAATTTTGGAAAGTGCTTAAGCTCCACTGGAAGTCAATGGCAGTTGTGCTCTTAAATCAATGAGGACCTTTCAAAAAGCCCTGCCAGGAGCACCACCGCTTCATGTGCGTGATTGATTACTCATTGTTGTACGCAGCTGTCCGGCAGCTACACTTTCACTTCTATGCTGTACTCTGCTCTGGAGCTACTCCCCTCTTTTCACTCTTCCACAGAGGCTGTGCTTCAGGGGACTGTCATTCCTCTTCCTCCTCTTCCTCTCCCCAGACTCCATGCAGCTGTATATCCAACCAAAACCAAAATATTTGTATGGCTTTTGTAATAAGCAGGAGTGTGATGCCAAAGTAGTGCCTGTCTGCTCCCACGGCCACATACCGAAGAAGGTTTGGGCTGGCAGGGAACAGGAGGGATGGTCCGTTCCTATCCCTCATGAAAGGCAGATATGTCTGCATAGCAGCCTGAGGCAAGAAAGAGAAGGAAGAACCATGAACTGTGATAAGCATAGCTAATGCAATCCCTAACAAGAGCTCTGAGAAAATGAAGAAGCAGAACTTTTTTTTAAAAAAACAACTCAAGAGTGGTTGGTTGTTACTGTGGAATCTGGTCCTACCAAACTGAACTGACCCATCTTGAGCACAGCATTGCTTTCCAAGCTTTCCTCCTTTCCATTTACATTAAAAGAAAACAAAACACTCCAGCAGTTTTTGCCTCAGTGAGCCAGGGTGCAATGACATCTTAGTAGAAGCTGCAAGCAACCTACAAGCTTCGGTATTTCTCAGCAAAACAAATGGAAAATGCCAAAGTAATAAGAAGTCTTACTGGAAAAAGTTCAAATAAGGATGTAGGTTTAATACACAATTACATAATTATTTTTGTAATACAAACATGCACTAGGTGAGATTGGTAAGATTATTAACCTCTAAAACCAGCAAACAACCCCCAAAATACAACATACTCTTTGCATTGATATATCTGAAAGCCTGTAACCTATTCTATAGGAGAAGCCATTCTTCAAGACTTTGGTAATAAAATGCAAACAATAAAGCTAAGACAGTATATAATCAGTTTTATGAAGTTTTTTTTACACCCTTTCTATGTTTGAAAATTTCCAGGTAGTGAAAGCTCCTCAGAGATTAAAATGTAATAACTATTTTATGGAAGCTGCCAAAGAAAAATGCAAACCCAATATACTGACTGAAAGTATTTTGAGCATAGGTAGAGACGTTTCCCCTTACACTTTTAACAGAATGGGAGCTTGGTTTTCAGTGGATTTGCCACGCTAGATGTAGTCTGAAAAAAAAGTATATAACAGTTTAAAAACCAAACTCTCTCAGTATCTGTAAGGAAATAAACATGTCAAGTGTTCCTTTGATTTTGAGTATAACTGAGATTTAAAGCTAGTGATTTAGATACCTGATTTACAGTCGTCTTCTAGCTATGAAGATTATTTTTTTTTTAAACTGAGAAAGATAAATCCGTATTTGCCTTCTGCACTTCAGCTGAAAATTGATCTCTCTTCACAAAGTTCACGTGAACCCTCCTTCAGGACACTGACCCAGTGAGACCTCCAAGGACAGGCCTTAGCTACAGAGACATCATGCAGATTATCTTTCTCAGATACAAAGATTTAAGCATTTAATCAGAAGTAATGGAGAAAATAGCTAAAATCAGGAGGCTTGACTGCAGCACTGGGAATCAGTGGGTGATGGTAGCTCCTCTTGTTGCTTTTAATAGTGAGATTTGTCACTCCAAGATCTCAATTATCTAAAAGGATCCAACTTATTTCCACAGTAATATTTTCAGAATTTTTTGAGGATGAGAGGTATGCTATACACATTTATTTAACTGATTTTGAGAGATTTCAGAGGCAAATTTTTAGGAAAAGAAAAAAAAAGAAAAATCAACAGATATTGGATATTTTTTATATTAACAACAATAAAAAACCCCCAGCCAGCAGCTTAACAATCTGTAGTTAAACCTCAGATCTTTAACCCAGGATGTTTATGGCAATGTTCTGCACCTCTTGGCAACCTACTCCACTTACATGTGAAGGTTATGTCCACAGCCCATGTCTTCAGTCTGATCTGAGCAGCAGATCCATGGCACCAGTGAGTGAATTCAGCATGCCTGAAATCCCAGATCACTCTAAGCTTTCACAAAGCAGAAACTTTCAGAAGTCTTGCAGCCGCAACAGCTTTTATTGCGTGGATGACATATTTTCTGGGGAGAGGAGGAGAAGGGAAAAGCAGAGACATGGAGGAAGGCATGTTCTGTGCGAGGCAACAGTGGAGCTCTACGGGACAGGCCAAGTGCTATTCATCCCAAATAGTGGGCAGTAATATCTGTAGGACTGGAGACCAACAGAGTCTTCTTGTTCCAAATTATAGATCCGCAACACTGCACTCCTGTGCCTGGCCAAATAAAAACTATTACCAGACTCAGGGCAGGAAAGCATCCAGCACTGAATGGGAAAAATGGCCCTGGGACGACAAGGATGACTTTTCTTCAAAGATGTTGAATGAGATCAGTCAGTTTGTATGATGAACAAGCAATGGGCACTGAAGCAGAAGAGCCAAGACTACCAGAAAGGCCAGGCTATGGATCACCAGTCAAGTGAGGCAAAGGACACAGAGTCATGAGGGAGCGGGCCAAAGGAGCCTAATAAAATTCTGTCTCCTCTATCACTACCAAGCCAGTCTGGAACAAGCTGCACTTTTTGTACCTCTAAGTTTCTTTTGGTGTTTGATTAATCACATCCTGAAGGTCTTATCATATGAATAATCCCCAATCTGGCTTTCTGTGAAGGTCATACACCCTGTTTTCACACTTTACCCTTGAAGTCTGGTAAACTGTAGTTATCAAAGAGAACTTATTTATAAGCCTCCTTGTTATTTACAGTTATAGTTCTCAGCAGGCTTTTGTTCACCTTTTTTTCAATTCCTGCCCATCTTCAGACATTATCTGTGAGTTGTGATGAATTTGCCTGGCAGAGAAAATAGTTTTGTCTAAATTTTTAGTACATTTATTTTGGCCTTTTTCTTCAAGCACTGATAAGGCACTTACAGTAATCTCCTCTGTCATACATTACCATATTTTCAGAGAAGTAGTTTTGAGAAGTGAAGTCAGTCATGGTATTTGATGTCACTCCAGCACTTTTCTCCTGGATTTTGCTCTTTGTAGTGTTTACAGCAGAATGGAATGAAGTTGTGGCAAATCTTTTAGTTCATATTTCCCTTTAAATTGTTCAGTATGAGGTGAGGAAACTAGCACACTGTAAAAGCAGACTGAATTAAGTATGTAGAAGCATCATGCAGAAAAAAAAAAAAGGAAATAAAAGCATATCAGCCATTGCAGAAGTTAGAGTCATAAAAGCCAGGAGAAATTGTTGATTTCTCATGTCTCATTGATTTCAACTCCCTGGCACTGTGAGATTGTTTTGTATAAAATTTACATTTTTTAATGTGGGAGTTTTTTTCTATTTAGTTTAAAATTACATAAGCAGGGAGGTTTTTATAATTTCCCTGAGAACTTAATTCCACCTTTTTTCCTTCTCAAACTATTTCAACTATTTGTCATCTGACTTTTTTCCACACGTATTGAATTTTTTTTCCCACTGCTTCTAGTATATCGGAGAGTCCTGCATCATGTTTGTATTCCTTTGCTAAATTTCTCCAAGTGTTGTTAGTTCCTCACTTCATTCACTTGAAATCTCTACATTTGAAAAAAGTTACCCACCACAATAAAGTCTCTGATTTTTCCTAACAAACTACATTTTCATATGCTTCTCTGCCTCTTTGGAAGCATCCAAAGCAGATTTAATGCATACAAGATAGAAGAAATAGGAATAAGGCACCCATAAGAAAGCAAAGGGAATCGGGGATCCAACTCACATTGGCTGTGGTGGCAAAGAACTGAATAAAGAGACAAAACCTGTTCACTTGGTGTCATTCAAAACCACGTTGTGACACTGTATGAGGAGTAACTTGAAGCAGGGCTCTGTTCTAGTAGCACTCAAGAGTCTCTCAGGAGGTCCCTGCTCCTGCCTGCCCATCAAATCTGACCCTGCTTATTATATGGACCTTCACCACCAGCAGTGTGTCTGCAAGCAGGACACTGTGAAAAATTCATTAGCTGCTGAGAGGATCGCAGCTCCAGAAACATGACAGGTATAAATCACTTTGAAAACAGTCAGACTGATAATGCAGGGTTCAGGTCCTTGCTCAGGCAGGGCAGGATCTCAGTTTTGTTACATACTGCATACATTACCACGTGGATACAAAGCTTCTTGGCAAAGGAATGTATTGGAAATCAAAAGAAAAAAAAGTCTTCTTCTGGAAATACTGCATACGGTTAATCTGGCTTGTAAATTTAAATGGGCAACATTATACATTTTCTAATTTCAGAGGCATTTGATATGTCAGTGTAAAAAGTCTATACCAGATACATATGTTGGGCAGTGCAACACAAAAATGAATGCTTAAACTTACTAATGGATTTTTCTAAAGGTTGCATATATTATAAAAATATCAGATCTTTTGGTTGATTAATTAAAAATTATTTAGATCCTCAGAGGAATAATTCATTTGCAAAATACTTAAAATTTGCACCAGCAAACGAAGGCTAGTATTTTCCCATAGCTGTCACAATGACAGCTGGCTTAAAGTGTTTTACTGATTTCACTATAAATAACTTTGAGCTGTGTAAGAAATACACAGCATGTAATGTAACTTGGCTTATAAAATAATTACATAATATTAGAATGAGGACTCAATCTGCTGGAGCAGCTTGCAAAACAGAATGACCAAATAATGTTTGAATAAGGATCTCTTTGATAAAGTGGACTGATTTAAATTTGTAAAAATGTTTGGAAAGCAATAGTCTGCAGTACGAAAAAAGAAATTACTATACTGTAGACATGCTCTCTTCTGTACTGAGTTGAGCCACTGGATGAGGACTTTTGCCTTAACCTCCATTATTCAAGCATCATCTGAGTGGTAACAGGCACCAGTATAGTTTAAGAACATAAAAGGGAACAAGCTTCTCTTTGAACTTTTGGTGTGTAAATTCTTCTCTGGGTAATAAAATCTCACCATAACCTTTGAATAAATCCCCATGGCCCAATCCCCCAAGGATTATCTTGCATCATAACTCAGGCATTATTTTCAGCTGGGCAGAATTGATTGATCAAGTTCAGCACCAGATCTCTCCCAATACAGCTGCATTGGGTTCATGTGGCAAGGTTTTGGTACTAGGGGACCTGCAGAGGTGGTTTCTGTCAGAAGCTGCTAGAAGGTTCCCCTATGTCTGATGGAGCCAGTGCCAGCAAACTCCAGAATGGACCTGCTGTTGGCCAAGGCTAAGCCCATCAGCAACAGTGGTAGCACCTCTGTGAGAACATATCTAAGAAGGGGGAGAAAAACCTGCTGCACAAGATGGCAACTCCAGCAGAAGCCGACAACTACTGTGACCCAGTCATGCCCTCAGCGCACTTAGAGATATCTACTAATCTTGACATTTTTCACTATTATTACAAAATAATTTGTGCCACAATTGTTACTTTACTGTTAGTCAGATGACTGGTTTAGGCACTGCAGGATGGGCAGTCAGCAGTAACTGGAAAGCACTCAAGGGAAACTCCAGACTCTGAAGAGAACTTGATATAAATTGTCTTAATGTTTTAAAATAGGTATTTCAGCTAATGCCCTCAAGCCTCTCCAGGAACAGCCTTGTCCAAATTTTCCATTTGCTACTGGTTATTGCAGCCTGATGACTGGACATATGTACAGACCCTCAACTACCATATTGTAAAAGCAAAAGCAAGAAACCCTGGAACAGGCATCACTGTCAGGAGCAGCTGCTGCTCTGCACGTATTTTCCCCCTTCTACATTAAAATGAAAAATAATAAATGACGTGACTCATAAAAATGAGTCACAAATGTGTGACAAGGTGCATACAAAATGGCTACACTGGCCCAGGAAAGACTGGCCTGCCAGCCTGCCCCTGCATTGAACTCTAATCCACCAAGTCCTAGAAATTCTGACTTTGAAACATGTTAGAGCACTGAGGCACCAGAACATGTTCAAAAAGATATTTTTTTTTACTTCAGAGAGAAATGGGGAGAGGAAAAAGAATGCTACAGGGTGACAAAAGGAAAACAGTCAAGGGCCAGGCTGTGCTGAAAAGCAGCATTACATTCATTTTGCTGAAACTGCAGTCCTAACTTATTACTTTTCTAAAATGAAATAGTTACAAGATCTTTTTGTTTGTGGTGCTAATTGTCTCTTTTCCATATCTTCTGATTCTGTTCATTGAAACGTTTCTCTCCTCCCCATCGGTCATATAACACTCTTCCCTGCCTTGGGTAGATCTATCCTTCCCTTCCCATCCCTCTTTTTTTTTTCTTCCCTGATTGTGTTTAGTGTGAAACGTGTTCACCCGATTCGTGTCAGTGTGGAGTAACGCTGGGGCCACAGAGTGAAATGT
>VZZY01027521.1:0-16468 GCA_013400335.1 Eurystomus gularis
ATACATCTCTACTGAACCCACAAAACCCCCTCCCTCCCACATCCAGCCCCAGGTTGCTTTCCAGACTGTAGAGATAAAGACAACAGCAAACCTGGGCTCTGCTGACAAGAGACAGACTTTCTCCACCTTCAGGTAGATGAAGACCAGGCTGGGCTGGGAGGACACAGGTTGGGCCTGTTTCTTCCTGAGTGCTTGTGGGCTTTATTTTAAATAAACGAGTCAAGGTCCACTCAGTCCTATTTCACAGCCGGTTGTAGAGCTCAGTTAGCCCATGGCTGGGAGTGTGGCACAGGCAGCCCTGACTGCTGTGCTTATCAGCATGGTGGTAGTAGTCACACATTGCCCACAGCTGTTTTTTTTCCTAGCTGTGCTCAGCCATGCCCTCAGGCATGGAGGACACACCCCCCCCCCGCCATAATGGTACCAGCATTAATTTATTAAAATTAATCCCGAAAAGTAGCCATACAATAAATTTAAAAAAAATAGAATCTTGTAAAAAAAAAAAAAACAAACAAACACGTGCCCCCCCCATGCCACACCTCCAGCTGGCAGCACCATGGGGCAGGGCTGGCTGGGTAGGGAGGGGGACAGCCTCAGCAGCAGGGCTGCAGGGGGACTAGAAAAGCTGCTGAGACTCAACCTGGCAGGGCAGGGCCAGGCACCGCAGTGCAAGGCAAGGAGAGGGGCTGGTGAAGGGCAGTACAGGGCTGGTGGGCCCTGCTCAGCACTTGACCTCCTCTCCCACAACCAATCCTGCTGGCTCCAGTGCTGGGGAACCTGCCTGGGCCCAGCCCAGCTGGGGCCCTGGCTGGCTGGGGAGCTGGCCTGGCAAGCGCATCTGGGGTAAGTAGGGCCCAGAGCCCTTTCTAGGTCCCTGCTGGCTGGTGCCAACCCTTGTCCCAGTCTGCTACTGGGGGTCAGGGGAAGCAGATGGCATGGTGCCCTGGCTGGTGTTGGAGGGTGCATGGACCTAGTCTCACTGCCCTCACAGGTCTTGGCCCACAGGGAGTGGTGCGGGTGTGGTTATCTTCCTCTGCAGAACAGGCATGGGCTGGGCCACAGAGGAGAGGGGTTAAGAGCATGTCCATTTCTGGCTCCTCCTGCAACCCTCCACAGCTCCATCCCAAGGCTGTGCCCAGGTCTCACACATTCTTTGAGTAGCCAAAGATGCCCACAGGGAGGTACTTGACGTGTGTTGGCCACTGTGCTGCCAGCTGGAAAAACTTCACATCATTCCACTCCACCCCATCTATGGAGACTGAGAGGAGAGGGTGCAGTGAGGTGTAACTCCATCACAAGCAGCCTGTGCTGCTTGGTCTGTCCCACTACAGCCCTGTAGGGCTTGCACCTCCCCTCACCTCGCAACATGGTGTTCTGGTGCTTGGCTGTGCAGATGAGGCGTGTGATCCCTTCAATGACTTGGCTTTTGGGCTCCAGGTCCTTCTCTTTTGGTTTCTTGCTCAGGAACATCACTGGGAGCCGAGGACAGACAGGACCAATGTTAGGATGTCCCCACCTGGTCCTGGGTAGGAGCCCTCACCCCAGGGCTAGATGCACTGACTGGCCCCTGCTAGGCCAAGTCTCAGCCCCACCCTCCTGCCCTTTTTGCAGTGGACTATGGCCCCCACAGCCAGAAAGCATCCCTGCATGGGTTTGATTACCTTTTTTGTTTTTCTCCTTGGTGACCACGGTCATGGCCATGGTGCTAGGGGGCACCAGCTCCCCTGTGCAGGGGATGCGGCTGACCTGGAGTGAGCGGAAGTTGCTCTTGAGTGTGTTCTTGATACCCGTCTCCCGTTTCTCGCCCTCCTTCTTCCTGTCAAGCCCTTGTATTGTCCAGTAGTCCACTTGCAGGCCCATCACCTCCACACCAGGGCTCAGAGACCTGGGCAAGAGCGGCAGCACCATGCAGCACCCAGGTGCTGTCCTTGCTCCTCTTCCTCCCTGCAAGCTGCAGCCTGCCCTGGGAGCACACTGGCCCAATAAGCCCAGGATGCGGCAGCCTCACCAGCAAGCACCTCAAACCCTCCCACCCCAGCACCTACTGCCTCAGTCTGAGTGGAGCTTCCTTACCCAGCACCCGAGAGGCCACTGCTGACAGATGGGGAGGGTGGTGGGGTGCTCACAGTCTCCTTGCCATAGGGTGCTACTCCACCAGGGGCTGGCACGGAGCTCAGCAGGGAGGGGGTGCAGACTGTGGCATCATCTGAATCCACTGAGGAAGAAGAGTATGGGTCAGGGGAAGGCTGGGGGACACCAACAAGGGCCTCCCCATGCTGGAGAAGGGAGCCAGGGACTGTGGGCTCCCAGGGACTCACCAGAGGCACTGAAGGACTGCTCCACCAGGCCCACCTTCACCACCTGCAAGGTCAGACAAGTCAGATGATCCACAGCATCAGCAGGGCTGTGCACTGCCCCTCTCATCCCAGCTCCAATTGCCTGCTGGCCCCTCAACACACTCACCCCCACGAAGGGTACAAACTTCTGGCAGGAGTCGTCGTCGGGGCTGCACAAGGAAGAGATGCTGGTCAGGATCTGGGTGTGCTGAGCACCAAGTGCCATGCAGCTAGCCTTGTGGCCCAGGGACTCCCACACAGGCAGGGGCCAATGCTGGCTCACAGCCCCTGGGACTGTCTCCTCTGCCCTCCCTTCCCATGGGATCCCCTGTCCCCAACATGGCAGCACAGGGCACACTACACAAGGAGGCAAGAAGTTAGCCCCTCCAGTGCTGGGAGAGGGCTTGCATGCGGGAGGGCAGCCCTGCCCCACTTTGGGCTCAGGACTCCTCTGCACGGCAAGAGGGATGGATGCACATGGGGGAAGGGGGAGGGGCGCCAGGCAGCGGCACAGCAAGCACAAACCAATACCTGATATAAAAATCAAAATAGAGACTTCTCTTCCTTGGGTGCCAGAAACCAAGAGAAGGGAGAGGTGAGAGTGCAGCTGGAACATGAGCGTCAACCCCCGGGCAGCAGTGCCAGCTCGTGGCCCCCAGCCCAGCCCTGGCAGCCAGTCCCCACCACTGGGGCTGTCACAGCCTACAGTTGCTGGAGGGGCTGAGCACACCAGGGGGTGGAAGGGGATGGCACTGTAGGCCTGTCACTGTGGAACTCCAGCTCCCCTCAGCACCACACTGCTCATTGGTGGAGTACAGCGTGGGGCCTCACTTGTTTGTTCCCTTTCTCCCACAGCCCTGTCCCAGGTATAGCCTAGACAGGGGCCCCATGATGCAGGACAGGTGCCCCAGGGCCATGCTCACCTCTTCTGCTTGTATGTCAGCATGGCCTCAGAGATGGGGAGCTGGTGAGAGAAGCTGGCTCCAGCAATGAACTGGGCAACGCGGCCTGCAATGTCCACAGTGTCTGCAAGCACAAAGAGCAGTGAGGGCCTTGGTGGCAGCCGGGCTGCCCTTCAGGGCACTTCTGGCCCTGGCCTGTCCCACTCCTCACCAGCAATGGGTGGCTCAGCCCTGCTAAACAGCTCCCGCCATGCTGTGTCCAGGAAAAGAGTGCTGTATTTGTTATCCACTGAGGCCAGGTACTTGGCCAGAGGGTGAGAGCCTGCAGGTGGGAAGAGTGACATTGGCTCCAGGCAGGGGATGCCAGGGTGGTGGGAGAGGACAACCCCGGGGGCCAGGCTCGCAATGGCTCTCACCCAGAGGGACAAGCAGGAAGCGAAGGTAGTTGAGCCAGTCAGGTGTCTTGCTAGCCAGCTGCTCCACGAAGAAACGGAGGACAACGCTCAGGTAGCTCTGGTCCCCTGCCACCACCACCTTCACCGGGGGAGGCATGTGGGAGTTACAGTTACAGCTGCCAAAAGGAGAACAAAGGAGACTGTGAGGGACACACAGTGGCTCAGCAAGTGGGCTGGGGGGGACAGGGCATGTGCTCTGCCAAGCCAACCAACCCAGCATCAGAAACCCACTGCTGACAATTTCCAGCTTGCTGAGCACTGCAACCAGCACTAGGATCCCCCACTTTCCTCAGGGCCTGCTCCTATAGTTGTGTCCACAATCCCAAAGGGTCCTAATGAGCCCTGGGGGAGTCAGGGCCCTTCCCAGCCCTTCTCTGCAACCACCAGGCTGAGCCCAAGTTGTACTCACTATCGCTGGATGCGCGAGACAGTGGTGTTGAAGGCTGCCTGGATGTCTGCCACGGAGCATGTGGATACAACCAACTGCTTGTGCGCCTGGAGCTGCTCACTCACGTACTGCCAATGCAGAGAGCTTTGGTTAAGGCACCCTGGTGGTGCATGGCTGTGCTGGCCAGCACCAGCTCGTGCCTGCCCTGGCCCCTGTGCCCCCTGGGATAGAACTGGCACCCCTGTCCCCAGCCATGCCATGCAGGAAGGCTGAAACCATCAGGTCATCCCTGGCTCCATACCTGAGCATCCCAGCTCTGCTCCCTGGGGCTGACTGCCCTAGCCCCCTGCTCTCAGATGAACAGCACAGCAGTCATCACTCTGAGATGGTGAGGGAAAAGCTGTCCCAAGAACCAGGCTGTGCTCCTTGAGATAAAGGGTGTGGTCCAGAGACCCTCTGATTTAAATCCTGCCATCTCACAGCAGGGCCCAGCTCTAGGTTCAGTCCCCCTTTGCTCATTTAAGAAAATGCTTGCTCTCACACTGTGTGTCACAGGCACCGTTTCTTCTGTGTGTCTGTGCACACAGGCAGCTGAAGAGTGGTAAAAGAGGCAGTCGTGCTAGACAAGGAGGGTTAGAAGTTGCCATGAAAAGGACTGGGGATGAGCTTTGCTCCTTTCTTCCCCATCAGGACAAGAGTTAGAGCAAGAATATGTCAAGGATGCATGGCTTGGGTCAAGACTCTGACACCTCTCACTGAGAAGCCCTTTCTTCAGCCACAAAACCTGCCTTGATATTCCAGCACTGTTTCTGGATGTCAGATGTAGCTGCAGGATCTCAAAAGGGGCTCACCAGAACTTTATATAACTGCTATTTGCACATTTGCAAATACGTACATGGCCCTGCTTACCTTTAGCAGTCAACTCCTCCATGCATGGGGGAGGCAGATGCTCATCGGGGCTGAGCCCATCCTCACATAGACACAATGATGATCAGCACAAGGCAGGAAGGCCTCACATGCCTCCCTGCCCAGAGACTCCAGCTCTGATAACGTGGTTAATGCTCCCTGGGAGTGGCAGGCTACACTCTCCTATCTCTGAGTAGGAAAACGGCACCTCTGCTGCTTCCCAGGGCCTAGTGCCAGCAGAGGGAGTCTGGCACCTTTGCCAAGGCATACAACAAAGCTCTAACCAGTGTGGTCACTGGGAACCAGGATCAAGCAGTGAGGGTATAAGGTACAGTCTGTTAACCAGGCTCTCTGGGACTGCTCATGGTGTCATGCTTTAAGGGTCCAGCAGTGCTGGTGTGTGGCACATAATGGAGAAGACATACCAGACTCATGTATGTAGCTCAGCACCATGCAAATGCACTGTCTCCCTGAAGGAAGGGCCACAGTGGGGGAAAGGAGGACACAGCTGGTACCAGTTTTCCTAGGACACCCTGCCATGGTTGGGAGAATCCCCTGGGATCCTGCTTACAGTTCCCCCCATGCACTGAGATCCCATCACATCTACTCACCTGTCCCTGCCACTCAGTGACATTCACCAGCACAATGCTCTCGGGGAGCTGCTCATCTGAGACCAGGATCTGGTTCAGCTGATCATAAACAGACTTTCGGGGCACCTATGACAGCATCACCATGAAGGTTAACCCCAGCCCCCTGCCTTGGCTGCTCTGTCCGTGGCTGAATGTGAGAGAGAAGCCGCCAGGTGAGGTGGCTTCCAGGGCCTCACCTGGGTGCTGTGCCATGAGTCTGGAGAGCTCTCACTGTCCAGGCTGCTGGCACGGCCACCCTGTCCCTTTGAGCTCTGCCGGTCCTTCACAGAGGTGCTGCGGGGACGCCACAACTGCTTGCTCTCTGCCTTGCTGTGAGCAAGAAGCAGGAAAGGCAACACTGTTGAGGAAATCCCATCTCCACCAACACCCACTCATGCTAGGGAGACAGCATGAGCCCTCTCAGCCCTGGTGTGGGTCGCAGACCTGTCTTACCTGGGGGACACGGCACTGGGGAGCTCGGCTTTGGTCCCGGGGCCCAGCTGGGCCAGCCTGTCCACACTGCCCTCCCTCGTGGCAGCCTCTGCGGGGGCCAGCCATGAACATGGCTGCTCTGCGGCCAGCTCCTGAGGGCCATATACAGTTACTTTTCCTGCCCTGCTCCCTGCACCCATGGGTGCCCCCATCCAGGGCAGGCCTGGTGGCCCTACTGGAGAGCCAAGGCTGCAGGGCATTGAGGGGGCTGGGCTGCATCTCCCGCAGACCATAACCCTCCTTCCACTCTTACTGCTCTCCAGCCCAATCTGCTTGTCGCCCCCAGCCCTGCTCCTGGGCTGGTGAGCACCCCTGGTACCCCAGAAAGCAAGGTGGAGCATGAGGGAGCTCCAGCTCCGCTCCACTCCACATCCAGTAGCGTAGACTCACCACTGCAGAGACTTCCACTCCTGGTTCTTCCTGGGGTTGCAGTGCTCCTGGCTTCCACTTGTCTATCTCGCCCTGGGGGACAGGGAGTGGAGTCAGAGCAGGACGGAGTGCCCCCGAGCGGGGCAGCTGCCAGTGACCCATGCCTGGCCTCACAGAACACACACTCCCACAGGAGAGCCCGGCATGTCCCTGGGATGGGCCCCAGAGGATGCCCCCCATTGCTACCTGTTTGCCCGTGCTGGGAAAAGAAAAGGAAAGAAGGGAAGGAGGAACCCCAGGCAGGTCCCACCAGGAGCTGTGGTCTCAGAGGGAGTTGCGGGCACTGCAGTTGGGCTGGATACTGGGCTGGCTGGGGAGGGCAAGAGATGGTGGTGGTGTAACTCACAGGGCTTCTCGACTCTTGATCCTGCCCTTTCTGGCTGTGCAGACTGCCGATCTCAGTCTGGGAACCAGAATGAGAGACTCCCTCAAAGAAACGCCTGCAGAGAAACAGACAGACGAACGGACGGACAGACAGACAGGAGAGAAAAAGGCAGGAATAAGAGAGGAAAAAAGTCATCATGACCCAGCACACACCCACCAGCCTGTCCCAAGCACAGACCACTGTAGAGAGGTCCCTGGTGGGACACAGGGCCAGAAACCCATGTCCAACTCACAGCCCAGGAGCAGACCTGCCAGCAGACTGCCAGCCCCACATACCATGGTCTGCTGCTACAATGCTGGGTGCAGTGACAGAATAGGGCCACCCCAGACCAACAGGGCTAAACCTATGACCCCAGTGATTTGGAGACAAGGTTCCTGTCTCCCAGCCAGCAGCGATTTCTCTCTCAGGTGATTGCCTACCACTGTGGTGGAGGGTGAAAAACTGCCCCCTTGTGCCATCTCACTGGTATATGGTTTCTGTCAACACCACAACTTCAATGTGCTGCTGAACCTCTCTGCCCCCTCTGCAACATCACAGCTTCCACAGATTTCTGCTGACTTCCCTTCTGCTCTCTCTTTTCCAAGGAAGCCTCCTTGCCTCTGACTGCTGCTGCACACTTCCAGCAGCAGCTTTCACTGTCCCTTTTCACTTTCCGCTTTCCTGAGGTTCTGAAGATTACAGTGTTGCACACAGAACCACATGTCAGTTAGCACAGTAGCACAGCAATGTCCAGTTTTGTCCCCTAGCACTTCTATTTGCTCTTTTTTTTTAGGTCTCTGAGCTGAAGTTTTGATAGAGCTGCACAGTGCAACTCCAAGGTCCTGTTCCCAAGTCGCAGTGGTCAATGTAAGAACTCCCTTGGGGCAGCAAAACTGTCTCTGCGACAACTGTGAGCTTCCACCTTTGTTTCCCCTTTTTACACACATTATTTGCCAAGGACCCCCTTCACATCCTGTGAGCTGCTCAAAGACCAGTCTTTAGGAAATGAGCAGGCTTTATCACTGGATCTCAGCTGCCAAGCTTTCCCAGGACCTTTGCAGCAACTGCAGCCCATTCACAATGTGTGACTTCCCTGCCTGTGATCTGAGCTTAGCTTTCCCCTAAGCTTTATGTACGTATTTGTTCACTAAACTCCCGGGAAAAGTTTCTCCTAATTAGGAGAGATTTGCTGTGCAAATGGGGATAACAGGTTGCAGGTCTCCAGGATGGCCGCAGAGGTGTATGATACAGAACAGTTCTTCTGTTAGGACACTGCCAGAGTTCCCATTGTTTTCTGTTGTCCTCATCTGGATATACCTGCAGCTTTCTGCAGGATACCTACAGAGCTCTGAACATTCTGTCTGCTCCCTTTACTTTCCTTTTAACATGTTTCCTCATTTGTATATGGCACACTGTACTGCCAGGCACAATGGAGTTTGTCAGGTTATTTGCTTTTACTGCTCCTACAAGGACATTAATCTCAGTAAGTGATGGTCCTCACCGCAGAGCAGCTCTTCCACAGCAGTGTTTATACAGTGTCTGAGAGAAGTCAAGGCTTGATTTTCCTCTCACTGGCTCCATGACATGTTCATTTACCAAAGCTCCAGGTTTAGAGCCAGAATTGTGCCCTGGTGGGACATTTCTCCAGGTTATACAGGGATAAATGATGTCTCCTGTTACTACCATGTTTCTGCTCTCTCTACCCCTCCACTCTCTGCTACAGGATCTTGGGCATTGTCACCACCCTGTTCAGTCATTACTCTACATTTGCCTTTTCTCAACCAGCAATTTCAATCCATACAGACTACTTTAATAACTTAAGAGTCAAATCAGAGAAACAAGTAAGTTTTCTAATAATCAGCATCTCTCCCACACTCCTCTGTACTGTCCCAGTAATCCCACCAGAACATGACACAGCCCTGGTACCACTGGCACCTCATCTTCCCCTTTTTCTTAGACATTTGATGCATCTAGATTGTATACACTTGGTCTGGCTTTCAACACCCCACTTAAATGGGGCTGTCTCCCCCTTTCTCATGGAAGCTGTGTCAGTTTCTGCCCTCTCTCACTTGCAATTCAGAAGCTTTCATCCCTAGAAGATGTGCCATGCTGAGCACAGAGCTCTTCTGCTATTCTCAGCTTTCCCTGTTCTGCAGTTCAAAGGCTCTCCTGTAGGCATGACTGAGTCTGAGCCTCAGGAGGTTGAGATTTAGGTAAATCCCAGCCCTTCTGCACAACATCCCTCTGGTTTCTATGAATCAGCCTCTCCTTCCCCATACATTTTCCCAGTCACCTATGGAGACATTTGCTCCTTGACCTCTGATCTTCAATCAAAGGCTCTGACTGTTGAGGTCTTACCTAACAGCCTCAGTTCTAGCTCCAGTTTTGCCTCAGTGCAGGAGCGGCCTACAACTGTGTGGCCTCCCCAGCTTATAAAAAGGAAGGCTACCTGCTCCCACCACTGGCTCAATGCAGGGCACTGGCCACTGCTCACCCTTAAGGTCTTCCTTAATAACTTTGCTCCACAGAGACCTTCACAATGTCTAGCAAGGCTATCTATGACAATAAATAAATCCAACATGAGGATCACCTCTTCAATTTAAAGGCTGGGCTGGAAGGTCACCACCAGCCGAGAAGGCTAGGAAGGACCTTGGAATGGTGCAGTCTACACAAAAGACCTTGGCAGTCAGCTCCCACATCTCCTTTGAGAAAGCACAGACCCAGTAACGTGAATTCAAGAGGATACACTAAGCACTGCCAGAAACTGAGGCGCTATAGAGCAAACCAAGATAAGGACACTTTGTGAACAGGCTGAAAAGCAGTCCAGGGCCCAATAGGCTGTCCTACAAGAGACAGCAGCAAACGTCCAAGGAAGACTGTAACGGCAGGTACAAGCACAAACCAGCACTTACTCTAGCACGCTCTCCCAGCGACCAGATGCTTGCAAGCAGGCACTTACAGAACCAGGGTGAAGTCCTAAATACTCTCAACAGACTTTCTTTACATAGTTTACAAACCAAAAATCAATATTTGACCACAAAAAGATCTTTCTCCCACAGCGCCTTTGTTTTCTTTGATGAGAGATCATGTGAAACTCCTTTTGGAGTCCAAGCAGACCACCTAAGCAGCAGCTCCCCCTTGCCCATGTGCCTGCTCTCTCTTTCACAAGGACTGTGGGTTAGTAGAAAACTTTACTTCTGTCATGTTCGTGTTTCTTCCCCAGTGCTGCACGGGCTTCTGAATCCAGCAGATTTAATTTCAAACAGTTTGCCTGTGGCAGACCAAGTCTGCTACCCCAGCCAAGTACCTTCAGCAGGGATTCCAACTAATCCAAATTATATTTAGATACCAAACTATAGAAACAATAATGACAAGTAAGCTTGGTTTGGCTAGAAGAGACTCAACACACCGTGAGGCAGCCAAGTAGAAAGACGATAAAAAGGCAACTTTCTCACAGAAGGACAGCACAGAAACAAAACAGCCATGAGCAGAGAGGCCAGGTGAAAGCAGATCCCATTGGAGAAAAGCCTGGTTTCACTGCATGTCCACTGGACACCTCTGTGCCAAGTCAGCAGTGCTTGACAGAGCAAGTCAAGCCGCTGGGTGCCTGAGGAATAGGGTGAGGAACATCGCTGATGGTTGCTAGTCACCTGTGTCCAAAAAGAGTGGGAACACAGCATGCAGATCTCACAGGGACACAAGGGCTGGCCCAAACAGTCACAAAGTGCTCAAAAGACAGGCATACTTCAGTGTGAAGAGCCCTGAGAAGGGCAGGACTGTCAGTAGAAAGACATGAGAGCTGGGAACAGCAGAGGCTTAGATCAAGTAGGTACTTTTCCAGCAGATCAGTGGTCAGACGCTGGGCTGGCAGGAAACTAATCAAGACTAAATGTGAAGGAAGCCAGTTTGAATGTGCAGTTCTGAGTTTATTAAACAGGATATGCAATTGAAGAGCTCAGTGATGCCAACAGAAGATGGCAATGGGGGTGGAGATAAGACAATGCCTGCATTAGTCCAAGCAACAGAAAAGTGTCTGAGGGCATTTCTCCAGGTCCCATAGATTGTGCTGTCGGCCTGTGACTTTCTACAACCCTTACCTCAGAGTGGGCTTGGGTGTGCTGTGCACACTCTCATTGTCCTCAATCTCTGGGCCACTCTCACTGTTGTTGCACTCTTCCAGGCTGTCATAGAGCAAGCCCAGGTCTTCCTCCACCTCCTGGGTCTGGTCTACAGGGTCAGAGTCCAGGACCTGTGGGACCAAGCCCAGAGGGCCATGAAAAGTCACCTGTATCTCCCAAGCCAGGCATGTACAAGCTCCCTCCCAGCCATGAGGCACATCACAGCACTGTTCCCACCTCAGGGAGTCAAATCCAGCCTATGGAAGAAGCAACACTGTCATTGGGCCCAAGGGGGGTGCCATGAACATGACATCCGAAGGAATCTCAGACATCCATCATGTTTATTGGAAGTTAAAACACCGAGGAGGACCTCCAATGGCTCTGTTGCACATGCAGTGCAGGCTCCCAGCCAAGGCAAGCTACCCTCAGGCTGATGTTAGCCTGCTCTTAGTTATGAACAGGATTGCACCTGCAATGCCAGCTCCTGGGGCAAAAATCAGTGTATGACACCAACTTCTTCCTCTGATCCCTCTCCCCAACAGGAAGGTGGGGTTTTTTTGAGCATAAAGCTCTGAGCTGTCTTCTTGAGGCAAAAGGCTTTGGAAAAGCCAAGGCGCAGTCTATGCCATGTCTCATGCCACCTTTGGTAACACCCCTCAGCATCTACAGCTCATGCCTTGTGCTCCCAGTGAGCTGGAACCACCACTCTGACACCTACACATCTGCAGGTGACACTGCCAGGTGGGGCAGCCTTCCCACTTCTTACCTCCTCTGTCACTTTAAACCTCTTCAGCAAAGCCACAAATTTCTGCTTGAAGTTTGGTTGCTAAAACAAAACAAGGGAAGAAAAAAGATCAGCAAAGCTATCAAACAACATTCCAAGATGACAAACATACAGGCCATGGTTGCTCACTTTAACATGCCATCAGCTACTTTCTGGGTCTACAGGCCCAAGATCAGCTATGATCGCCCTTGCTCTTTACATTTGCTGTAGTATTTGTATGAAATCTGGACACTGCAAGAAGCCACTCTATCTGAGCGTGAGGGAGGGTGCAAGGACTCAGATTCTGCTAGTCTGGATAGCACTTTCTCTGCATTTAAATCCCCTTTCTCCCCAGACCATCTGGTTGAGGAATGCTGCCTTAAAGCAAAAAAAGATAGAGAACAAACTCAGGAAGAAGGAGTCCAGGGACGTGCAGGGCTGAAGTAGATGGGGACAAGGAAATGCCTGGAGAGCAGGAGGCTAGCACTTCTGCTGACAGGCAGAGGAGCTGCTAACAATTCACCATTCCTTGTGCCAACTCTTCCTTTCCCTCAGGGAGGGAAAGAGAAGAGACCATGTCACAGCAGCAAGTTGCACACAGATCATTACTGATAGAAAGCCAGGCTAAACACAGTGCAGAGCATGAGCTGAGGCACAGCTCTGAGTAGCAAGCTAGTGCATTAATGGCAAGAGGTTTGTCTCTTCTCAGAGCCAAATGCTCTCTCCTCTGCTCTGCACCAGTGCCAGCATCCCCCCTTAACCCCCCTCACTCCCTGCAGGAAGAAAGTGAATTCCTTCCATCCCTTTGATCACATTGTAAATGCTGATGTTACTCTGGTCATTGATGTGGTTCGGATCATTTTCCTCCTAGCCTTCTTAGTTTTCCTCAAGTCATCCTCTTCATCAAACAGATCCTGCAGGCAAAATGTCACAGCACATCAGAGCAACTCAGGGCACAGGGAGCAAGATCTCCTAGAAGTTCCCCTGTCCCATGCTTGCCTCCCATTTTGAGAAACTTTGGTCCACTCTGCTCCCAGAGTCTTGCTTCTGAATTCTCCCACATCCCTCTATGCAGCTCCTTCTTCCTTCTTAGCACTGTCCCTGAATAGACCTTCTTGCCCATGCCTTTGCCCCCAAACCCCTCCAGGGGGACATGTACCAGCAAGATTCAGAGAAGAGGCAGCAGCTTTCTGAAACAGTCCTTCATACAACCTAAAACTCCTCTCTCTGCACTCACCAGGCTCCCCATGACACATGTTGCTCTGCTCTCCCCTCTCCAGGGTTAGCTCAGAGGGTGCAGCACATGAGCTCACAGAAAACATTCTTCCAGGGATCAGTCTCAACAATACACACAGCACCCAGAGACATGGTGCCCTGATGTGTTAACCCAGCATGATGGGACAGGTAATATGGAGGACTCTGAACAGGAGTTTGTCCCTGTGCTTCATCAGCACGCTACCACAAGTCTTTTTTGGCCTTGAGTGTATACACCACAACAAGAGGACAACAAACAGCGGTGTCACAGCTCATCACAGGGCTGGGATGGGTTTACCACCTCTGACCATTTTCAGACCCAGACTGTACTTCTTCCTACAATCTCTTCTTTCTCAGAGTGAGGGCAGCCTCTGGCCTGCTATCACATGGAGACAAGAGAGAATCATCGTGCAAAATGGAAGGACCTCAACAAGAGTATTATGCTGTAGACTAGACAGCTCCAAGGACAGATGGGTGAGACCTATAGCTCTCTGAAGTCCCTTGCCTCACCATGGACTTGACAACAACCCATAGTTCTTCCTGCTTTCAGGTATTGTGGCTCTCTGCCTTCTGAAACCACGACAGATGTTTACAAGGGACATGAGAGGGCTCTGGGTGCTCAAGACCCTCAGCCCCTGACTCTTGCTCCAGAAATGGGATGAGGACATAAGCCACCTTGCCAGGCCTCCCTTACCTGACCCTGCACAGCATCATCACTGGCTTCCTGCTCTGAGGAGAAGCTGTCATCCTCTTCCTCAGAGTAGTTATCAATGTCTGGGGAGCGATCTGAAAGCATACAGCGCAGATGCCACAGCTAAGCATGACGCCTGTCATGGCTCCAGTGAAATGATTGATATTGCTGGCAGATGCTTGGGAACGCATTCCATTACCCATGTCCTGCCCCAAATGCTTGTCTTCAAGTCTGTGATGAGTGCTAACACACCTGAAGCTTTGATTTTAGGACCTGAAGGGATGGTCCCATCCTCATGATCAATGGGTTGACTGGACAAAGAGTAGATGCTGATTTCAGCAACTCGGATGTTCATGTCCTTCATGTTGCTGTGGAGGCCCAGAAGCTGCCCACCATCTGTTGGGTGCTGCATCACCTAAGCAGACAGACAAGTCCTCTGACAGGGTGACACAAAGGCAGCTGGCAGCCCACCCCCTTTGTTTTACAGCTAGCCAACAAGCCAGAGCACTGACAGCACCAAGTGCTTGCCAGCTGGCCCATCTCCCTTCCCATTGCTGGCACAGGGAGGCCATGTGAAGCTCCCCTCTGTTCGCAGCATCCTGTACCTCAGCCATGTTAATGACGCCCACTGCAAGAGTCTTGTAGCCCAGGATCGTGCGGTTCTTGTATCTCTTCCTCCGCTGCAGCATGATCTGTAGTTTGTTGCCATCTCTTTTGAGGAAGTGTGGGTACTGGGAAAGGGAAGCATAGGGAAGATGGCAGCATGAGGGCAGGGCTCAGCATGACACATAGGTAGAAAACTCCTCAATGTACAGCAGGATGTGACCTGCTGAACTTTGAGGTGCCCCTCAAAGGCCACCTGCACTCCATATCATCCTCCAAATCCCCACGCCTAGCAAAGCAACCCCTGGAGCAATAGAGCAGCTGGCCAGCAGCAGCAATCTGAGCTGTTATGATCTGAGCAAGGGCAACCAGAGAAGGCCCCTCCTCAGAGGCTGCCCTCTTCACACTGAGCCCCCAAAATGTGCTTGCTGAGAAATGCCAGGTGAGAGGAGCATCAGGGAGCCCAGGGAAACAGGCAACACAAGGTACCTGCAGTGAGAAGGTCAGCTCCAGCTCAGTCTCCATCAGGCCGCCAGGTGGGAGGACGTACTCATTTGATCTCAGGACTCGCTTTGAACCCTACAACAAGATTGGTAGATGCACACAGCTAAGCTGGAGCATCTTGGCCACAGACTCCACTGCACCACAGACACAAGTCACTCATGTTCACAGTCCACAAGTAAAGAGCCAGTGCCTTGACTCTGTTCTGTGCTGCCTTGCAGAGCCGCCTTACACACTAAATGATGCTTTGCAAAAGCCTGCAGTTTTTCTTGAGCTGCCAAAGGCCCCTTCTCCTTGCCCACCTGCCAGGGAGCACTTGTACTTCCCCAGCCAGCTCTGCTTAATCTGGCTGCTTGCACCCGGAGCTTACTGCATGTTGTGGAAGGGGACACTGCTACAGCCAGCAGGAGCCATGCATACAGCACCAGCAGGGGAAGGAAAGGGTCCCAATACTGCTTAGCCAGGAAAGGGACAGGACCTGGAGCAAATCTCTGCCCTCCAGCAGACAGACCCAGTGCAGACCCCTAACCAAGCACAGCTGGCAGGATGGCTCTGCTGGGACCAAGGCAGAATGTTGCAGGGGAACGGGACCCTTGCTTGCCCAACCTGCGTCTCATAAAACTTCTCCTAGTCTTTTCCTCAGCCAACAGTCCTTATGTCTCCACACATACATATAATTTTTTGCCTCAGAAGGGAAGTAAGAGAGGCAGTCTAACCATGTGCCCACCAACTCTTTCCTTTAGTTCTGTCCTATCTTTACTATCTCTATCATTTGGCTGCTGACAGAAACACTGAATGATTTGGGGGGTGAAAAATGCTGTCTGCATGCACCAGGCTCTCTTCATTGCAGAGTGGCACAACTCACAGACCTCCCAAAAGGCCCATGCACAGTGGCTGTGTCCCCACAGGACTGTGGGACCAGCTCCAAGTATAAAATAGCTCCTCATGATCTCCTGTCTCCCTGTGAATGGGCCAGCAAACTGAGAGGCAACAGGACAGGCCAGTATGGCTGTTCTTGAAAATAAGTTTAACACCGCTTTTGAGAGTACTGCTTAATTTAAACTGTGGGCTAGTGAGCAGCGGGGTCAAAGCAAACCAAATAGGTGCAGCAGTCCAAAGAAACTGGATCCCACCTGAGAGAAATACAGATGAATATGTCTTTACAAATAAGGTTTGTTGTTATGTGAGTTTGTACAACTTTATAGCTACATAACCTGGAAGAACCAATCAGGTTATGAACAAATGGGGAGCTCAAAAGTTTGTTGCAAAAACCAAGTTACAGGTTGAACTTTTGAACTTTAAGGAGGAGTGTGAAGGCTTAATAGACTTATTAATATTAAATTCTCCTCCCAGGGGAGGCATAAAGTTGAGTTAATGAGACATACAGCTCATGATGTGAAGTGGGGTACATGTTAAGGGGTGTATGTAGTAGACAGATTGGAAAGTCTGTACCTCCTAGTACCTCAGCCAACGGGAAAAGGAGGAGGGTCACACGCAGTCAGGAATTTAAGATAAAAGGGGGCTGCGTCCCCCAGGAACTTTGAAAGACCCCACAGGGATATGCCTGTGGACTCTCCTTTTATTTGAAAAAGCTGATGTTTTTCAGGACTCCTTTGTCTCCTTTGTGAACACTGACC
>VZZY01027524.1:0-19421 GCA_013400335.1 Eurystomus gularis
GCATCAGTGGTGACAGTAATGTAGTATGATATTCACTTTTTATATATTCCATTTCATTAATATTATTTTCATTAAAGCTGTTTTAGTTTTCTTTTCTAATCCATAAATCTCTCTCCCTATTTCAGTTTCTCTTCCTGTTTGGGAGGGGAAAGGTGTTAACAGAGTGTCTGTTACAGGTCTAGTGGATGGCCCTGACCCAGAATTGTTTTTACTTAAGTCTTTTTACACTATTCTCTATCAGATGAATTTAGGAAATTTCCCAAATGTCAGTATTACCAATTTAAATCTCTAGCAGCAAGAAAGGCTGAAGAATGACGTAACACAAAAAGTAGCCTAAAAATAACTGTGAATTCACTCAGATTAGAAGATTGCACAGGTTTTGCTGACAGAAATCAAGGAAGAAGAAAAATAGATACACATGAGGAAGAAAGCAAAGTTGTGAATTAGCTACAAAATGGCTAATGTTGAGTAATCCGTTCTACACAAGTATTTGCAGCAAAATGAGAGAAAGGTCCAGAACTGACAAGTTAGTTGTTGATTTCTAGAGGGCAAGTGCCCGAAGGGAGAAACAACAGATCACCATATTCTCTGGCAAAATCTTTGTGTTTGTTACCTTTTTCAAAAAAACAAGCTTTGAAAGTTATACTTTGCTAGCTCTAGTCCTCAATGCCTCATATGTGTACTGTGTGCACACTTCCCCCCCCTTTATTTTATAAACACATTCAAATTACCAGTAATTCGTTGTCATATATGACATACAAAAATACAAACTACAACTTCTAGTTACTGTCTCCAGTGCCCTTTGAAACCCAGCATCAACAATGGCTGCGACTGTTCCACTGTATATTTTATTAACATGGCAGGCGAAATGTCTCCCTCAAGCATTTCACTCGTTGCTTCTGTGATCTACAGTATACATTAAATTTAATAATTTATCAATGTTGCTGAAAGCCCTGACATGTTTAATGAATCCCTTAAAACTATTTACAGCAAATGCAATTGTTAAGGTTATGGTAATTTTAAAACAATTTATCCCATTTGCCAGGCTATAAAACTATATCTCAGTGCTCTCTAGCAATCCAAAGTTAGCATCGCTGCCTCTTCACACCTTGCAACACAGAATATTTGGCATAAATACTGTTAACCAGATCCTGAGTAACAGGGTCAAAAATTTTAAGCTCTGCAAAAATTAGATATTTCTCAGGGAAAGATAACTAGTTTGGTAAACATGCCCATTTGCTTTCCAACATAAGCCTCCCAGAAAAGCTGCTTTTTACATTTCAGAATTTTACAAGCATCTAGATTTTTAGAGACTACTTTCACAAGCACATTAAATAAAAGTTGTGCATTTCAATTAAGCACTTAATAGAAGTATTTTCTTTCGCAGTGGAGTCTCTTTTGTTTCAGCAACAGAGTGCTAGAAATACTAACCTGTACTCTGTCTGAAAAAAAGCCCGATTTCTGTTCAGTTTGATGCCTTGACTAAATTTCCTAACCACTACAGTGGAGGAGAGAGCAAAAGCAATGAACTCTTGTATAGACAGAGCTGGAAATGGAAAGGCTGTCATTATCTACCACATTAATTACTGAATTACCATGCTTTTATGCTGTTTTCAAATACATATTTTAAGGCAATTTTTTTATTTAATCTTATGCATGTTTAATGACACATAAAACACCACTAAGTAAATGCAAATAATAAAATAGGATAATTTGTATTTTGTTCCTCAACCCTTACTATTGATAAAATAATCCAAGTGCTATTTGTAGGGGTGATGGTCCAGCATAATTAAAAGCTTTGCAGAAGAGCAGATAAGAATTTCTACTGATCAGCTGTAAAACGACGAAAGTCTTACTGAGTATTCATAAAGAAATTACTCTTTTCTGTGTGATCTGCTTTGACTCACAAACATCTATCACAAATCAAATACATTCAAATATTAAGTACATTGGTTCCTCTGTATTATATATGACAACCATAATACAGAGATTACCTATGTGACAGCTTACCCATCAAGTTAGAAAGTCTGTACACAACTATGCAAGACTGGACATGTAGGAAGGGTAACAAAACATATATAAAAAGACTGTCTCAAAAAATTTACTCATCCTCATTATATCTACGCGGATGAAAAGATTTGCTCACAAAAGTAATGGCTAAAGGTAACTCTGGATGCTTTGTTTAGGGTGTGCAGAAGAAGATTTGGGTGGTTTTTGTTTGTATAAACCACACAACTTTCCCATAAAGCCTTTTTCAATATTTCCTAAAGGAAATCCTTTACAAAAGTAGTTACAAGTATATATGTTGTCATAGTTGCACACAGCATACAAAAGATAATCTCTTCTTAAGAAGCCTATATCTCATTAGATAGCTTCATATATTTACTTACTGTTCAAAATATATTAGTAAAATCTGTATGAAAGGCAAGAGATATTTAACTAGGGCATTTGACACACCATCTAAAAATGCAGAAAATCTCCACTCCAGCCCAAAATTCACTGTTACGGATTTTTTGAAGAAAAAGCAGCTGCAGAATTCCTGTAACAACAACAGTCAATTCACACCCTCTACATGAGATTTTATACTATACATTACAGAAAAAAGAGAGCTATTTAAACATGAAGAAATGGAGAAAGGAAATAAAATTTATTAGGGAAAAAGTTAAAAAGTTTATGTATCAATTTTCACCCAGCACTCTAATCCAGAAACAGGTATTACTGGAAACCTTTCTTCTTTCAAATAAAAGTTATAAAATAGTAGATTATGAGATTATTTTTTTCCCTCTCTTAATCATTAACTCAATCATTAACATAGAAATGTTTTCATGACTAACTATGTAATACCAAAGTGCTGTGCTGAAATTTCTAACATTACTGAAACAAGACACTTGAATTAAAAGCAGTTCAAGCACCTTTCAGGTAAGTATTAAAAAATAAACCTCCAAAATGGGGAAAAAAATTCCAAATTTAAAATGAACTAAAAAGTTCCTAAATCAACATATCTGCGTAGATGTTCCATACGTCATCTTCTAGAAGTTAAAAATATATATACAATGTTTTTCAGATTTTCACCTCTTGCAAAAACATTAAGAAGCAGTGCTAGTGAAAGCAGAGCAGACAAAGAAAATGCTGGAGTGACCAGTCAGTGTAATTTTAATCTTAAATTATTGGCCACTGTAGTGGCCAAACCAAGGCTGACTCCATCTGATGCTGAGTGTTAAATGGATTCTTAGCATGGTTAGTTTATCAGCTACATGCACAGGTATAAGGTAAAAACTGACATAAGGTAAAAACTGACATAAGGTAAAAACTTCTAAATAAAGTTTTTAATGTGTTGGATTGTGTTTTTGACAAATCCAATCCTCAAACTCTTGGCAAATATTTTTGCCTGCCTTAGATGAAAATTCAAGGCCAGCTTTCAAGTATTGTACCAGCATTTCTCCTTAGTCTTGTTTTAGCAACTAGCATACAAGCAGTCTACATCTGAATGATCTTCAGCATTGTAATAAATGGATTCTCAGAGGTCAGGTTGAATAAACTGGCAAAGAAATGTAGAATAATTCACACCAGCATTTAACAGCTGAATATACAAGTCTTTCCAACTTCACTCATTAAAAAAATGTAACTTTAAGTTGATAATGTAGAAGACTACAAATTACTAAGGAGCAAGCCTTATGAAGTGTGGATAGGAAACCTATCATTAATGTACCAAGATTTTCTTGTACTACTTTGATTTAGAAAATTAAACCCAAAAATAGCTTCTCTTTCTTTTTTCCAGTATTTCAATAATTCAGAATTGGAAACTACACAAGACAAAATGTGAAGTTAACAGATTTAGGTTTCATATTTTAATTGAAGCTTTCACAGTTATCAATCACCAGAAGTGCATGTGTCCTTAAATGCAGCAGTAGAATACATATTATCTGAAATTACATTTTTTCTTTACTTAGGCAGATTTTTCTCTTTTTTTAAGGTACGACCAGAGATTAAGATATATAAGATATCATGCTAATTTTCTCTCTGGGTGAATCTGTCTCAGGAGACAGAACAGAAACCCTCCCTAGTTTCGCTTTGAGAACTTACTGTATTTCCTAGGTAGGGCTCTGTGTGTATCTGTTTGTTCACTGTGAAGATGCAACCAAAGTTTATTCTACAAAAATAGAATTTCATAGAATGAAAAAAACCCAAACAACCCAAACCTAAAAACAACTATATACAGAATTAGAGGTGCAAGGTATGAAAAGGTCAAGTGCAGTGCTTTAGAAGTGCCATTTTGATGACTATAAGTGACGTGACTTCTTGTATGCTTAGACACAAACCACTGAACTGGGAGTGGAAAGTCAGAGTCATGGCACTGATGCTTACTTACCTTTAGTGGTACAGCTGCTAGACAGAAAGGAAGAATATACTGAGTATCCTTCTACTCCATGCATTCACTGGATTTGCATGTTCAATGTGATAGACTAGGAGACTCAGAAGGTGTGTCTACCTTAATATTTAAGATGGGCTTGGGAGTACACTTCTGGAGTAATTCTCCTCCTTATCAACTCTTACTGTGCTTTGGTTCATGGTTCAGAACCAGTTTTTCGTGGCTGTGGAGGGTTTTTTTTTTGGTGGAGGGTGTTGTCGTTAGTCTTGTCAGCTTTTTCTTTTTTGTCTGGGGTTTTTTTATTAGCTTTTTTTTGTTTGTTTTTACTTATCTTTAAGAAGACCCAAAGCTGAGGAAAGCTGCTATTTAGAAAAGCCACTGCTGAGAAGTTTTAAGTGAGAAGAGAGCCCACCCTAGGCAAGAAAGGTAACATTCACTTACCACAGGGGTTTAACCAAGAAGGGTAGGGCACAGTATCATAAGCAAGTCTGAAGGAGAAAAGATGAGGATCACAAGTCATAGGATGAGATCATAGGGAAGGGGACAACAATTACTCGGGCTGGAAGGGACCTCTGAAAGTCAGCTACAAGGTCAGACCAGATTGCTCAGGGCTTTATCCAGTAAGCTCTTGAAAACATCAAAAATGCAGCCTGCATAATCTCTCTGGGCGACCTGTTCCAACGCTTGCTCAACATCAGCACTGCAGACGAGTTTCTCTTATGAAAGGCAAGATCTCTGCTGTTAGACCTGTAGCTAGGAAAATAGTACCAAGATTGCAGTAATTGCCATCCCCACTGGATACTTCAGATTTTAGATTGGATTTACTGACAGCATGGATCTACAGTTTCCCAACAGCAAAAGATACCTGGTAGAGAATGCTATTAATTGCCTGTTTTTCAAAAGTATGTAGAAAAGCTGTTGGAAAAAGCGCCCAGATGGAGAAGTCACCAGGATGACAATGAAGATGACGTATGACTTTCATGTACAAAGGCACCAGCTGGTTTCAGATGTCAAAGGCAACAGTAATGAGCCAGGGCCAAAGGAATATATTCACCCTACAGAAAGCAAGAACATATAAGCTGTCCTGGCAGCAATTTTCATTGCCAAAATTCTACCTGTAAAATAAAAGAAGAGATCCTGGCAACAAGTGAAGACAAGAAACAAAACAAGAAAAAGCAAAGCCAGGCATATCAACAGCTGTAGAACTGACTATTGTTATTCTAAAGATGGATCGAAAGAAAGGGAAAGGATACAAAAGACCAGCAATTTCTCAAAGAAATCAATTCTGCAAAAACCAAGCTATGGTCACAAGCATAATTTATGAATTATTTATACACACACAGAACAAAAAATATAGCCACAGATCAATATGGCTAATTAATGAACTTTTCATTCATCTCCTATCCTCGAAAGAAGCCTAAAGAAAATGGAAACTAGATTTTCAAGTTAGGCATAAAAGAATACAAAGACAATACAGAAGCTGAAGAGAGAAAAATATGTGCTATTAAGACCTATCAAGGAAAACAAGAACTCAGTCATTAAATGCACCATAAACACAGAGAGGATGAAGGAAAGTACACCTGCAAGAGGGACTGTAAAGAGTCTGAAATGGTTAGGCCTTTTTAATAATTCTTGAATTTCACTGAAAAACCTACCACAATCAATTTTGAAATGAAGGGCACCTCTGTTCCTCCTCTCCGCACACTCCTAAATTTTTGAGAAGACTAAGGGGTCAACCCACAATGAGAAAAGGCATATTAGAGAGTACTTGGATGAATTTTCCAGTTAAATGAAATACCTTGTCCTGAAGAAATTCACCTCAGGATATTTAGAAGATCATTGAAGCCATGAAAGCTTCAATGAAATATGGATTCTTTTTGCTTAGATCGAATATAAATTTGGAGACATGTAAATCCATATTAGTTGGTAATCATGAGCATAAAATGCCGATTTACTTTTGTACCAAGATAACAAACCTTGTTAAAAAAAGAGGGGGAAAGGAATATATACATGTAGCTTAACTTTAATGACACTTCCAGTGCTGCAGGCAAATTGTTTAACAAAAATCAACGTGAGATTTTATGGAAAGGCAAGGAATTATTTCTCAAATCTTTAAGCTCTTTTCCTGTTTCTTCTCCCTCCTTCCAGCCATGTTCTTTTTGAATAAAGGTTTCCATATCAAATTTTTATTGCAGACAGGCCTTGGAATCAACCACTACCCCACAGAAAGGTCTAGTCAGTATTGAAATAAAATAAAAATGGAAGCTTATGACTGGCTTCCTTGTTAACATTCAAAATTTTATCTACAATCTGAGAACTAGAGACAGTTGACCTAGATATTGATTATTCATCTATCTCAAAACTGAAGTGAATTAGGCAGAAATAATTTGTTAGCTCAAGCTGCCTGTTTCTCATGAAAAGGCTTCTGAAAGAGCATAATTTATGAAGTAAAATTCCAGCATGAGCATAAAAATGTTTTCCTTTTTCCTTCACATAATGAAACAGAAATTGGGCAATAGCATTTGCTGTTCTAACAGTTACAGACAGTCATAGGGCTGGAAACCTGTGTCTTTTGCTACACAGATCGAAGATGCATTCCTACATTAGTATGCTATATTTCTTATTCACACCTATTAACCTTAAGATATCAAATCCCTTGACAGAATTTGGCATTTGGCTGATGCTAAATTAAGTCCTTTGTCTCCAGGTGCCAGATACCCCCTGAATTCTAACAGGCAGGGACAGTTACATAACTGCACTTCAAAGCAGCTTGCAAAGCAGTGTCTTTGCCTTCAGCAATTGCAAGGCAGTGACTCATTCAAGTGACCTTATTTGCTCATTAGAAATTCTAGGTGCAGGTTGCAAATGTCAGAGAGCCTGAATTAATGTTTCTTTGTTTCTTTTTTAAATGTTATTTTTTGCAGCATTTTGGTGGCAATATTTGTGATACCTCAAGTCTCACCTAGTTGTTTATGGACAATTCTGATTTCATTTGTCTTTATGCACCCGAAATTCATGCCAACGATAAGTCTACGACTCTGATACTCATTCAACTCTAGCATTGCAATGCTTTGACATGTTACGCTATGCAAAAACAGCAATATGTGCAAGGAAGCAACCATTTTTTCCCATGACATTTTTTTCCTGTTTGCACTTTAGCAGTATATGACAACATGAAAGATCAAGATACAAGCAGAGATAAGCTAGTAACGATTTAGGTTACTCAACAACATTTATGGACTTCCATACTTATATAGAAAATTCAGATCTCAGTCCTTGAATGAGTCACACTAGGGCACATCATCTTAGGAGAACAAGATGTAGAATGGAGAAGCTTGACGCCAAGGAAAATAAGCCAAGGGAAGACTGTAGTATAAAAGGGAATCGTAGAATGCCAGGTTGGAAGGGGTCATCTGGTCCAACCTTTCAAGGCAAAAAAGAGAGAGACAGAGTGTGTTTGTGTGTGTGCTTATGTGAGATGGCCCAGCACCCTGTCGAGCTGAGTCTTAAAACTGTTCAATGTAGGGGAATCCACCACTTCCCTTGGGAGTCTATTCCAATGTTTAATTGTTCTCACTGTGAAGAACCTTCTTCTGGACTCCAATTGGAATCTCCCCAGGAGCAACTTGCATCCATTCCCCCTTGTTTTTTCCATGTAAAGGAAAAACTGACTCCAAGCTGGCTGTGACTTTTCATATTGCTACTGGATGGCTGGCTGTTCAGAAAAAGACTCTCTAAACCAAGTGGAACCAGAAGGACTGTAGTATCTACTGATTACCACTTCTCTTATATAAGTACAGTAAGATTTGCTATTGCCAACAGCCTACAAATAATGAACAGTTGCAAGAAGAATGATGTTTTCAATGGGCTCAGAACAGAGGACTGCCTATAAAAATGTAGGCCAGAGAGGCAGGAGGCTCTGTTATCTTTTAACATACCTGGTAACATATCCAAGAAGCTAAATATGACAACAGGTTAGTGTTACACATTACTACAGTACACTGATATATCAAAGCCTTTCACTTAAAGGCAAATTTAATGACAAGTGTTACATGTGCTAATTTGACTAACTCAATCCATTAAACAAAATTAAACTCAGGTAGTACAAGGATCCCACAATTATGTTTCTTACAATTCCCAATATCATCAAGATAACCTTTTTATTAAAAAGAATATAATTGATATATTATAGCAATTTGCTCTTCAGGCTTATTCAGGAACTGCCTCAGAGTATCAAACGAAAAATGGACCAATTTAAAAAAAAACAAACCTGAAACAGTAACAACAAAGTCTCATTTTTAAGTACTTCTGCTTCATGTTTTAGTTCCAAAGGGGATTGTAAAGAATTCCTTTTAAAGTAGAGAAGTTCTTCTGAAGATTTGTGTCACACGTGGCCATATTTCCACATTTTTTAAATCTAATTTTTCATATTTTTTTTAATCTCAAGTTAAAAAGTTTCACAACAAAACTATACATAAAATTCATAGCTCTAATTGCAGGACAAGAGTTAGAAACAAAGTTAACACTAAAACATCCCAATGTATTTAAAGAAAATAGATACTAAAACTCAGCCTGCTGGATGTTGGCAGGGAAGAAAAAGGATGCTGAAAGCAAGAGGAAGAGGGCAGTAGCGGTTGAGATATGTTTTGTTTAAAAAACTGATAGTATAAACCATTCTTAATTGTTTCTATATTATAAATGTTTGACTACTTTAGAAGACCGAGCTGTAATAAGAAAACTGATTGCTTTTGTTTGCCTGATGCAAAGTACTGTTCAAATCAGCTATTCTTGATTAATACCTTTGAAATCTCAGGCAAGAAAGACTTAGCATGTCTAAAAAATGAACACATAATTTGCATGTCTCCTAGTTAGGTGGCATGTGATGTGGACTTCCTATGGACTTGTGTGGTTAATAAAATACTTGACACCCTTCACTTTCAGTTCTAAAAATAAGTATCAAAACAAGCCTCACTCTCCCTTATGCTCTGGAAATCATGCTATCATTTTCTTCTGTACTCTCACTTTTACCAGTCTAAGAAAGATCACAGAAATAGTGTAAGTTAGTTCCTGTTTACTGCTAACAGCTTATGTAGTTGCCAACACTATGGAAAATAAGTAGATCCAAATCTGAAGAGCCCTGTTGCTCACATGCTAACTTTCGCCTTTTGATCTTGCAACCAAAGGAGATGTGAATAGAATACAGAATTTTTACAGTGTGCTGCTACAAACAGAATCATGAATATTACACATGGACTCATCACCTTTGAGGAGTCAGGGAATTTTAGTTACACTCTCACCATATGCTGCAATACCTCAAATGTGCTGTCACTAAGACCATGCATATGGTATGTTACCACTACTCAGCTAAGTAGAGAATGGTTAACGAACTACTGTAACCTGATTCTGCTTTGGAGAGAGCTTCAGAGAAGTTTTTCAGTGACTACCTGCATCCTTTCCATTCTAATGTCAAAGTATTAGGTATGTCTAGTTTAATTAAGATGAACTTTCCTAAAAATAAGTGATTATGATGACAAGCATGTAAACATATCTCATACCAGCTATGGTCAATATTTCAGCAGTTCTCTAATACAATTGATGGCAGTTCCACAACTTCAGGGTTTTCCTTGGGTTAGAAGCAAGCTTTCACACAGAGGAATGGGATAACAGAAAGCTTCTGTTTTCATTATCAATTAAAAGATACTGAGAATGCAACTGGTAGATACAGTACTGCTTAGCTTTCTCCTAGACAATACAGAAATAAAAAGTTTAGGTATGTTCAATGTGCTTATGGCCACCTTACTGTCCAAGGACTTTTCTTAAAACAGGCACTAAACAGAAGTGAGATTTTTATGATGTAGGCATCAGGGCATCTCATTTGATGCATTTCCTTTAGAAAAGCAGTCCCAACACTTCATCCCATGTGATGACAGTGGATAAGCACACAGTAACCTTTTTGATATAGATAATAAATAAGCCTCCCAGATAATAAGAGATCTTAATTAACATACATGAGACTTTCATTTCAAAGGCCAAAAAGAGAAGAAAAAAACAGATGCTTACAAGCCAAATCAAAAGGTTCTGACCTCAGTTAAAATTGCTTTTTCCTTTTCATTCCTTTGTTACTTTCTCCTCTTTATGCACAACAGTTTAAGAAGAAATATTACAATTTTTATTTCAAAAATCAACAGAAACCACTGCAACTTGCTAAGTTTTGCTTCAGTAAAGTCTGATGAAGATACATTCAATCTGCTTTTATAAGCTAAAACTACAAATTTGGGGCAGCTAAATTATTTGTTCAAACGTGCCTGATTCTAGCAATGACATTTTTTTTTTTCCCAAATGAGAGGAGGTTTTTTTATTCTCCTGGCAAGGGAAACACTGCTGTGTTCACCTTGAGGGACAACCATGTGAAACACTGCAGCTTTTGAAATCTGAAGATTGTTTCAGGTCAGCTCTGTGAACCAGAACTTGCACAATCGCTTGCAATATGTCTGCCTGGGTACATGCATTATTCAGAAAGATCTGCATCTTCAGAATCCAAGATACAGGAAGGAAGAGAAAGTTCCTACTTAAAAATCCAAGGTTAAATCAGGCTGAGAGCCAGTTGGCAATAGTTCTCTTCAAGAGGGTTTTTCAGCAGTTTCCTGTGGTTCATGCATTGAACCACCACAGAATAAAATGCAATAGGGGAAAGTCGTTGGAAAGGTGATTTATGGGAAAATTCTACATTTGCGATTCCAAAGTGAGAACACTAAGCAAACTACTTTCTCTCAGAGTTGCAAACAGTATAATACCATAACAAGGGACAGATGCTTCCTTAACCAAATGAACAAGGCTCTCAGCAGAGGTGAAGGTGCACTATGTTTCACAGAACAGAGCAGCAGCAACAGCATTTAGAGCCCTCTGCTCCTACCAATGGTCATCACATACTGAGGACACAGAACCATAAAATCCACTGTCTGCTTGCAGCAGGAGGGGTTAGCATCTTAACAAAAGCAAATACACTCTTGGCGACTAGCAGATACCAGTTCTATTAGCAATAAAACCTTTTGGTTAGTGAATGAAAAGCTAATACAGATCCTTATGCTTTAACAAAGGCCTTTTAAATTTAACCTATCTATAACACATGATGTAAATGAAATTATACCGCACACCCTTGAAAGACTAGAATGTGTACTGTCACCAACATAAAAAAAATTCAATATAAATTGCAAATGGGAAACACCACCTGTATGCCTTGTTTATATCATATTTGTTTTGAACACACTTGAGTTGTTAAGCTTCAGTATGATTTTTGGTGAACCAAAATAAACAAAAGGATGTAAAAAATCCCTCATCATCTACTAAGCGAATAACCATCAAACATTTTCCAGTGAATTTCTGCTTACCCAAAAGAAAAATCAATTAGCAATGATTATTTATGGCCAAGATACAGTAGAAAGATATTTCAGTGCCCACAGTGAACTAGCAACAGATCAACTTATGAAACCCAACTGGGCCTTGATTTGCAAGGCAGAACTAGTGAAAAGCAGGTTTCACATTTGTTTCAGAAGAACCACTATTGAGCAGCCTCAGCTGAAACAGGACAACATGTTCAAGATTCTATACAAGCAGGAAATGTCTAATTTATAAGAAGAAAGGAGTTTCTGGGGGTATAAAATAGATACATGAAATGTTTCTGAAATGACTGAAAAATTTAGAGCACTGATAAAAACCAAAAGATTGTTCACACTAAATATTTAGCCAGAAAACTGGTCATAAACCTATTTCCACAAACATAAAAGAAAGCCCAAATAGTTTCAGAAGCCAGAGCACAGCTTAATCTTTAAGTGCCAAGGAGTAAAATTTTTATAACAATATGTGCAGGGCTTTTACACACCCAGAAAAAACAATGCCTAGATAGCCAATTTAGCACAAACCAGGAAATGGAGCAGGGAAAAAAGCCTTATTTATAATTGTAGTTAAAAACAATCCTGAAGAAGATGTGCTATGGAAAAGTGAGAAAATAAGTAATGCAAAAGTTATTAAGAGTGAGATTTAGAACGAAGATTTCTTAAGCACCTGATAATGGAACCTCTAGCATCTTTGAAAAATAAAGGCAGAAAGTGAAAAACAAAATGTGGATTGGATTTAACTGTAACTGTAAGTATCAGAGAAAAAAAGTCATGCTAATTCTGTTATGTGTTGTAGTCCTTAGCACTGAACCTACACCTTTTGATTTGCAGTACTCAAATTTCACATACAGACAGCTGAAGCACAGTAGCATCAGCTGAGATGGGTGAATATCTGAAGCCTATGGCAGTCAAATATTGGTGTATCTCACAACACCAGATTAAGATTTTACAACTAATTTACTACCCTGTTCTACTTTTGCCAGGAGTTCCAGTAGAAACAAAGACCCACCAGAAGAAAGCACTGAAGAAAGTAGGTTTGATTTGATGTTTCTGAACTGTAGGTCAATTCTGCAGTGCTCAGGAGTTAGAGCAATACATTGAACTAAAGCAACTGAAATACAGCAGTAGTAGAAATTAGTGATAAACAAAAAGAGAGTAGGACAAAACTGGAACAGCAGTGCTTTAAACTGACATAGAAAGATTCACTATACTGTGCTCGTCAAAAGACTTGAAACAAACTGAATTTAGCCACATGAAATTCCCCCAGCAAGTTAGCATTAATTTTTTTAATCTCCTGCAATTTGGACACAAATGCAAAACCAACCAATTAGTCAAAAACGATCACTTACTGCTCAGCTGAGCTAAGAAAACATTCTCAGTGCACTCAGTTATAAAACAGAAATTGTACAACCCTCCTGACGAAGCGTGTGTGACTGCATGCACAACTTCATCTTGCTGTGTTCACTCTGTGGAGTTTAAGTAGCAGTTATTTGCTTTTTCATGACTCAAGATAATTCCAAGAAACAAGGCAGCACAAGGAAACGTTAATATGTAGTCTTTAAATTGTGATTTTCACTTTTGGTTTTGAACATAATGACCTCTTATGAAGAAGGCAAATTTCTAAATTGTTTTTAAATTGTACACTAAGAATTAAAGCAAGATTATATTCATGACAAATAAATGGTTTCTTATGTTTTAACTACAGTTTGCATTTGTATTAGAAAACAGAAATAACATCAGTTTTCAAATTCTAAAGCTTTTCTGTACAAGCCAAACAGTAAACAAAAGGATATTTTCCTGGAGTTTCAATACCCACTCTGTAGTCCACGTAACTTTGATACGGATGGAAGTTGAAAATAAAAATGAGACCTGCTCTCTCAAATGCTATGACCTTATTGGATTCATGCTTTTCACTCACATAGGCCTAGGAAAGAAAAAATAAAGATTCAATACTATAAAATATTTCATTTCTGATTGAATTAACAAAAAACAGTAAAAACGCCCACTGCTTCTATAACTCACTTCAAGTAAAACAGTCAAAGGCTCAAGCAACATAGATAAAAGCATTAACATGCAAACTGAAATTGTTTACCTATGTAACATCACAGAGAATTTTTGATTACTAAACTGTAGCTTACTTTTTATAAGACTTTAGAAAGTCTTGCTCAAAAATTGGCAATGTGGTCTCTTCATCACACTGCTTTAGCGAAAAATGGATTCCCTTTTATCAAATCAAAAGTTCAATCTACTTGTTATAGAGATCTGCATCCCATCTACTGTTAGTAATTTAGAAAATTAAGCACTGGGTATGTTTATTGTTTGCTTTTTGAAATGTGTGAGAAATAGCTTTGATAAGCCACATTAAACTGCTGCACATATCACCTTTGTTCTATTTGTTAAAGCCATTAATAAATAACTAGACAGCCAATAAATAAAAAGATCTTTAAAGTGGATTATGGCTAGAATGAAATAATTAAATACTGAGAAATTACAATAATTGCCCCGCTTTGATAAAAAATACAGTGCAATATTTGGGTAAAAAAGGAAAATACAAAAGTGACAGGTTGAAGACTGGGAGACTATAACTTACACTATACTCTACTGAAAGTATTTTCTCAGTAACAGGGTAGTAATTTATACAAAGTAAATTGCTCTGACGATTTGCACTTTCCCAAAGCAATCCCTGGATTGGATTACAGACAATTTTATAGCCTGCTTTATCCAATCTCAGCTACTAAATAAAAATAGCAAAAATAATAGGAAAAGAGCTTGCTATGAAGCTAAAAGGAGACTGTTTCAGATTTCTATTATCTGTGGACGATATTTCAGTGACATGTTTTGACAACTTGAAATATATGGCAGGGCATTACACAACGCATAATAAAGTGCTGTTTAAAATTTCTGCATGCAGATTTGGCATTGTTGTTATTCTGATCATGTACTCAACTGATGACTAAAAACTTATCATTTAGTATATGCAGCTTACCGGGGGGGATGCAAGCCAGCCAAATCTTTCCTCCAATTTATTCATATCTCTATCAAATGCATTTAGGAATCTATAGCGAAGAAGATGATCCTCAGTAAGATTAAACTGTCTTCTAGCATAGTGGTAGCTCTCATTATTCCCTCTCCTGGGGAAGTCAAGCCATTCTGGATGTCCAAATTCGTTACCTGTATTTAAAAATATTAAGGATGTGTGAAATCGCATGTAAAAATACAGTAAAACTGCAGAGGTAAAATACGTTAAAGTATTTCCTTTCTACAATTTTTAAATTCCAAATAATAATTCTCCATATATAAATTGGTAATTTTATTATTGAAATGTCTCTCAGAACTTTCATGTTTTTATAACAGGTTTGTTTGGCCAATAAAACTCCCAGAGCCAAACATCCATGGACTCCAGGAGAAGTATCATATGGTGAACGCTCTGTGCTATCATGCCATGCTTAAAAAATTCTCATTCTCATCCCTTAATAAGGGCAACAGAAATTCAGTTAACCAGGATACCATTTTTATAGTTACTATGAAATCTAAAAACATCACTTTAACAATAGAAATCCATTTTTTAGAGCACTTAACAGAAATCAGTGCTACCATTCACATAACCACAGAGACAGAAATCTCCCATTTTATCAGTTAAATTTCAAACAAGATGCACTTTGACCAGTTTTTTTTGTTTGTTTGTTTTTATCCTGGCTATAAATACTATTGTAATTGTTTCCATTCGTATAAAAATAACTGTTAAAAAAGATGACTTGAATCTCAGTTCCCCACTTCCTAGAAAAATTCAAACATACATCCTAGTTCGAGTAGCAACCAAGATTATAGAGAGTAAAGCACAACGCTTAATGATGATGTATTCAGCTTTTGACACTGAAAACAAGTGACTTGAAGCGTGTGACAACTCGGGGATCTAGCAGTGTGCATCAATTCAGCAACCTTGCAAGCAGAGCTCCTTTTCCAAACATAACACTCAGTGTCATGAGCACCAGAGACATTTCAGGCTGAGATGAAGCGTGTTTGAGCACCTGGTTCCTCTTGTGTGCCCAGTGGTTCAGGTCCCTTTGCACGTTTGTAAACACCACTGTACTTCATTTTGGTTTTCTACAGCAGTAACGCTTCACAAGTCTGCCAGTCTCATCTTGATTATCTAGTGACAGAACTACTAAATAGACTACACTTTAAGATAAGGAACAGGTTTATTCAGACTTAGATCACACTCCATTAAAAAAGAAGGAAGAAAAGTTGCAATTTCACCAAGAAAAAGCTTAGCTTCTCCTATGCAGAATCCACAAAGAAAATCTCAGCTGTCAAAGCAAAGATTTACAGCTATACCTCACTTGGGACTCAGTATTTTGAATGACTTTCATGCATGCAAATTTTTTTTATTTTATATACTGCCATTATTACAATTTGAGACAAATTCAAATAAATTTAATGGTTCTAACTCATGCTATAACCTGATGCCTATCAGACTGTCAGTCCTTCTGGACTATTTTAAACAGGACTAAAATGTCTTAAGTACCTTGAAATTTAAACACATTTCAAAGTCTAGTTGATTCATCACAACCATTTCAGAGATTACATGTAAGACCTACCCATCGTAAAACAGAACAAATGGTGTACCTGTAAATATATACAAGAAGTAATATGATCAAATTTAAGAGTGTTTCTATTAAAAAAGGAAGTTCCTAACATTTCTACAAGCAGTTACTCAAGTTTTGTCAATAAACTGGAGATCTGTGGGCAGACAAAGGGCAGGGATGCTGAGAGAAGGCAAGTGTTTCCTGGATGGATATAGCCTGCATGTGCAGACACCATCTGCTGTCTCACACAGCCTGTGCTGCCTGGAAGGCCCATAGGATATGGTCAGGAGTGACAGCTACGAATTTAGATTTTCAAAGTGATTTTTGTGTATTTCCATGCTTCATGGGAACAAATAAATGAATAGAGAACAAAAGAGAAAGTCTACATATGTATTTAGGAGCATCCTTCACAGTGGTATCTATTTTGTAAAGGAACTGACAAGTTGTAAATTAATTTTCCCGTTCGAAAGCTAAACCACTAAATTTCGTATTCATCTCAAAACCAGAGATAAATAAGAAAGAATCAGAATCACAGCAGGACTTTGAAAATGACCTTGGAATAGTACTGGACTGAGCTCTTAAACTGTGCTAACAATACAGTGCAGAAAATGAGGAAAGATATTGCCACGAAACACACGCTGTATCTAAGAAAATTCAATATTCTCATAAGAGCTGGGCAAACTATTACCTTCTTTTGTGATCTGCACGCTACCAAAAAGGCAGACTACATGAGATAGGTGAGTTAAAGATTGCAAAAACCATCAGAAAGTCAGAGATGATAGCTATCTTGAAAAGATAGTCAAGGAAATTGTACCTATTTGTTCAAGAAAAATATAAAAACAGTAGAAATAAGCAACAGAAGATAGCAAATAAATTAGACTAAACTAGCCCATCATTTCAATATAGTACTTCACTGTAAGTAAAGCATATCTCCTTCATGCTTATACCATAAATCAACTTCCCTGTCTTCACTCACCACACCCCACCACAGTTGTTTGAATGTTAATTGTTGTCTCCTTGTTGTTTTTTTTTTTAAAGAGGAATAGAAGTGTAGCAAAATACAAAAGCAATGTTACTGTTCTAGCCATTAGTAATGGTCATTTTAAAAAAGGGATTTAACACAGTGCAGCAACATGACAGAAGACTAAATGACTTGATGTCTGAAAAGCGTGTTGAGGGTCCAAGCACTGACTGCTCACACTTCAATTGTGTTTCTATGGGCGTCTCTGGACAACACACTCATGAGCTTTTTGTATGTGTTGCTTGATTTTAAAAGGGTCCCTTGATTTCTCTTTTGAGGAAAAAAAAAGTTCATAAGGACAGAACAAATTCAAGTAGCCATTTTTGGTTGTTTTTAAGATGTGGTAAAGGGAAAAGAACTAATAGTTAGGATGCAAGCAGGCCTTCCAGTAAACTCCAGAGGGTGCTTTTGCACTTGAGATGCATAAGGCTATGCATCTTTTAACATAAATACACATCTCGCTACTACTTTTTTTTCTTAATTGCTATTTCTTTTTCCTAATTTAACTTTACAACAAATGAGGAGAGGGTCTAAGGGAGGGAAAGTAGAGGTAACTGACCAACACTTCACTTCTACCTGTGAAGCCTGCACTGCCCCCTCCCTTATGTTCCATTTTTCATTTCTGACAAGAATCAGCAACATACACTTTTTTGATAATTGTGAAAGTCTCTAAGCATAGAAGTACTATTGGGATTTCTTTTCCTGTAATTAATTTGCTGTTTGATGTACAGGTCCAAACTACAGACTGACAAGAAGCCAGCTGCTACAAATGATGCAAATCAAGACAATGGAACTAATGTAGGGGAGGCAGAGAACAAAGCTGAAATTAACTGAAATTTTGATTAGAGAAACAAAACAAAGACAAATCATTGAAGTGCAATGAATGCTAATTTTATTTGTGAATTAATTCAAGCTTACTATTTCCTATGTATTGCATGTATTGGACAACTTTACTATGTACAAGATTTCAATATCGTAATTCCAACAAATAAATTAACTTCCTATAACTATAATGAAAATCTACATCACACTTTTTTATTAAGCTAGAAATACATCTACACCACAAAGTAGTTATGCTGATGATGATTGCTTTGAGGCTGTGCCCCATAGGTCATTAAAATTTTTCTTGATCTCTCTTCTTTAGACATCTTTACTGGCTTTACTAAGCTCAGACTAAGCAGAACTGAAGGCACATTTAAAAGATGCAGCAGGTAGTGTCAAAAGACACCTGTTATTTTGGTTTGTTTGTATTTTGAATTAAGTCTGACATTAAGTACTTTAAAAACACTTAAAGCAAGTAGTTTATTTGATGCATCAAAGGTAAGAAGTTTAATTAGATGTATAAGGCTGAATAAGTTTTTAAATGATCTAAAATACTATAAAAAGGATCCTATTTAAAGCTGATGAGCTGGAGACTGGACACATTGGGACAGAATTTCAACAGTTCCACCTTAACATTTTTCTGTCAGAGTGAAGTAATGCCAATTTAAACAAGCCAGATAATCAACTCTTTAAGGAGTTGTAACTGGTCTGAATTTAACTTCACTAGCATTGTGAACAGTGATGACAATGCAACAATCTGCAGATTATAAATAGAATCAATGTAAATCAGATTTGACTAGCATATGATATTTATCATTATTTAAAAAAACCTGACATTTCAAACAATTACAAGTATTTTCCCTGGTTGTGAAGCTCTTGGTTATTAAGCAAATCTGATACTTTTTATTTACCCATGTTTGTACAGAATCTTCTTCAGATCCTTAAGTAATTAAACTTACCATTTAATTAATCAAGTAAGATTTCATTAATCAAAAAATCAAATAAGAAACTCTATACTGCCTTCAAGTTATGAGAAAATGAGCTTTATTAAAAGCATTCATTTAATCTTGTTATCCATGCAACAGTATAATAAAGTGACATTCCAAATGGACTCCTGTTGAAACACCTGGGTTAGCTGAATTAGAGACCTTCATATTTTTTTAATCTCTCTAGCACTGGTATTCAATGACACATTGAGACCACAGCTGGGGTGTAGGAGACTTGCTTGT
>VZZY01027536.1:0-10261 GCA_013400335.1 Eurystomus gularis
TAAAATGATGATGGCCGAACTGGAACAACAATACATCAATGCTGAAATTTTACATGAGTTTTCTGGGTGGCCACAGGTGTGATAGTGACAAAGAAAAAAATACAGACAAATAAAGCCAGGCAAATAATTCCTAATGCCTTATTTAGCAAAGTGTCCTTGGAGAGGGTCCTCATGAGCTAATTCAAAGGCGCATATGTATGTATATTTTCTGGAAGACCTTTTTTCCTCACGCTTACATGAAGTTCTGCCAGTGAGCAATTTCACTGATTTCACCAAATGTGGTTTAGAGTTTCAAAAATGATAAGTGAGCTGTATTCACTCAGCTAAGGAACAAAAGGGAAGTACGGGTTTCATATTACCTCATCTATATATTTCAGGGGAAAAAAAAAAACAAACAACAAAAACAAACAAACAAACAAAAACCCCAAAACAAACCCCAAACACTTTTGCTATGAAAAGCTTTGTTTCTGAATGTCTGTGTACTGCTTTTCATAACTGGGGCAAAAACTGAAAAGAGCTAACTTATTCCTGACTTGAAACACATATGCCAAGATTAAATTTGAAGCAAAGAATTTATTATAAAATTTAAATCCTCAAAATAGGAGAGGACTCTAAGGAAAAAAAAAGTCGACGTTACCACAACAATGGTACAAAACAGATTCATCAGCATTTTACAACATTGAACATCTGGAAGTTATGTATTTAGTTCTGGGCTAGTAGGGGAGTACACATATTATTGTATCCAGCGTTTGTGTTTTTTTTTTTTCTCATGAAATGAGTTACTTCTCAATTGCACAAAACAAACCAAAAAACCCTGTAAGTCCACATGATGTGGTTAAAAAGGAGTATCTCCTTCGGAAAAAGCCAATCCTGACTTAAAGATTTCATGTACTGCTGTATTTATACCTTACTTCTGTGTTCCTTTCTGCCTTTTCAGTTTCTCCCCTTCCTACTGACGCAGCTAAAGAGACCCCAGAATTTATATCCTTAAGCAGATACACACTCTAACCCAGAGGAGGACTGTAAAAGTCTAATCACGTATCAAGATACAACTCATACCATTAGGTATAAGAAGCAGTCCTGCAGACTCTTTCCATCTTCCAGGCTTCCAGGGGTAAGGAGGAACCTTTCAGAGCTGTTTCAACTGTTAGCTATGTTGCTGTTACTCTTAAAAATAATTACTGTAATTTGTTCATTGTGCTGAGATGTTTTGTCCCATAATCAGAGCTCCACAGAAACAGGAGGATGAAAACTGTCCAGGTAAGCAGAACATACAACTATAGGAGAATGCTAATGATACACAGAAGAAGGAACAGACATTCCTATAATATCTAGAAAATTAGAGCGTTAATCAGTTTTAGTAATAAACTCAAGCAAAGTAGCTTTCACTGGGAATAAAAAGGCATATTATTAGGTTTGTTATCATTAACTGCTATTTCTAATGATATCTGTGGTAGTTGGAGGCACACATCTACCCAGGTAAGTTTTATTTGAAAATAGTTAAGGAATATGCGAAAACATCATGTATGTGTTTTTCATAATTATTATACAAAATGAGGCTGTTTCTTTTATTTGCTTTGAGTCCTCTGGAGTATAATTTGCATTAAAAAGTATGCTGTTAGTCTTCATTCACTTTATCCACTGTGAATCCAAAAAGGATAATAGTATTATCTCTGATTAATAGTTGTATAAGAGCTAGCTGGTATAGGGTATGTAATTCCCAGCGCTATGCATGCAAGTGACCAAAGCTGAAACCAAGTCTAGTTGAAAGAAGCACTGTAATAGATGCCTGTGCAAGGCCCTTCCTTTCCCTGCTGCAACTGGGAATGATTACTTCAAAAGGTGGCACAGATTTCAAGGAATTGAACTTCTGAGTTAAGTTCCCTATGGAGAGGGGAAAGAGGAGAAGAAAGCCTTCAAGACAAATGAATATGGGGTCCACAGGACTAAGTCACAGCTACACATATTTCATTCTTTCAGTGTTTGGCTACATGAGCTAGAGGGGAAGGCTGCAGTGGGAAGAAGGGTGATGGGCTTAGGGATTGAAGGTAGTAAAAAACTACTGTAGTGTTTTATACCATCAAAACCATGGTGTTTTCTATAGTCAGATGACATACTCTGAAGATTGGTCAGAGGAGGATGTAAAGGGAGGAAGAAACACTCAGTATTTTTTACACTGTACTGTTTGCTCCTGGAAGCTAGTAAAACTGTCCTAAACTCTGCACAATTTAGTAGAAACCTGCTAAGACTATTAAGACTGGGACAGATTTCTGTGGTAAGAACATACATTACTTTTTAACAATAAAACTACAATGTGATCTCATAATTTTTTATGTCAAGACATAGATTAACATTGGTTTAAGACGTGGAAGACACCTATGGCAGTTAGTGAAATGAGAATTAATGAAAAAGGAAAGCTGTGTTATCCAGATCACAGCCATGTCTATCTCTTGCTAAGTCCATAATTAGAAACTCCATGTCAAGAATTTAAAAAGTCTGTCTTGCAGTATATGTGATATTTCTCTAGCATATACTGAAAATAGGGTGTCGTGGTTTAGACATAGCTGGGACCTGAGCACCATGAGGCTGCTGCTGCTGCCTCCCCACCCGCAGACAGGAAGGGGAGGAGGGAGGAAAATAAAAAACTCTGTGGGTTGAGATAAGGAGAATTTAATACAACAATGCAAAAGAACAGTAAGAAGAACAACAGTGACAATAACAGTGAAGACACAATATACAAAACAAGTTACATAAATCATACAAAGCATGAGCTGAAACAAACATGACAACACCCAGCTCAGATTGCATGCCCCTGGCGCTGTGGGAATGATGTCAGCATGGTATCAAATAGCCCATTGGGTGGTTCAGGTGTCTATCCTGGCTATGGCTTCCTCCCAACTTCTGGTGAGAATTAATGCTAGCCAAACATAGAGACTATGCTACAGGCATCCGTTTTCTTACACAATGCAAGACAGCACAACAATAATTTTTTTTTTGGAAACCTGAAACTCATTAGATCAACACAAATATCAAACAGATCAACTTCATGGGAAATTTCAATATTTGTGAACTGTGTATCCTTCAGCTGGCAAAAGAATCAAAATAGCCTGCTATTTAATAAACATTGAGAGCATCAACCTGTTAAATTAATAATTCCTCCTAACAAAGGCAAAAAAAAATGAGATGTATTTAAGATTCATTTAATGGCACCTTGTTGAGTATGCAGTACTTCAGGAGCACACACTAAAGGACTCAGGAGCATGGATGGAACAGATACTGGCAGGGGTATCTCTGATCTGTTATGAACTATTGATATAGAGACAAAAAAAGCTTTTTTGAACAACAACCTAGTCAACTTAAACTAAGGGGTTTAGCAGAAGAAGCTATAAGAGCTCAACTTTGCAAACAATGCTATGCTTAACATTTAAAAACTGATTTGACATTTTGTCATTTCTTTGGATAAAGAATGAATCGCTGTAATAAACTATAAAACTACACTTGTACTTATTAAAACCAAAACCAAACCAAATTAGCTCAATAATAACATTTTTAAAGAAAAATCACTTCTGAATTCTCATACTGTTCTCCCACTAGAACAACCTGTGGGATCTCCATTCCTTGACAAATTCAGCAATGTAATCAAAATCTGAAATGACTTCAATTTGATAACATGCTGGCAGAACTGCTTAGGTATACACTAAACAGGTTCCTGTGTCTCTGTGTTTTGCTGGTTCAGCCATCATCATTTCACGCTACTATCAGTTGCCTGATCACACAGGTCAACACTGAACTCAGCAACATCCCCTCAGAAGTCTTCTTTCAGACACTTCTGCCACAGGTTCCTGTGGGCCCAGCTCCTCCACTGCCTGCTGTGATGCCAGCATCCCTTCCCAACAGGAAGCTCTTCTAACTAATTGGCTCCTGGTTAATATAATCCTGGCCTCACCCACCACTCCAACCGTGACCACCTGAGTGAGGGTGGAGCCACAGAGACACAGGTGGGACAGGTTCTGCCTCTGAAACATGAATAGGAAAATAGGTTCCAATAGGAAAACCAAAAACATTCTGCTAGGTTGTGACTCATCCACAGGCCAACTCCAACTTGGGGCCCACAACTTGGGCCCCCAGCACTTCACTCTGTAAGTCTTATAAGTTAAAGATGCCATTATTCTCATCTATAAGAAAAAGGCAGAAGAGATTACTATAGTGTACTGCCAATCATCAACTGTAACTTCAGACTCAAAGGAGTTACAGGTGAAATTATACTTAGCACTCTGTAACTGTGAGAGAAATAGGGTAGATGGTTTATTGTGTTCTCTGAGAGACACATTTACAGCTGTCAGTAGACTTCAATTTTGTTAGCTACCTTGAAATTTTGCATCTGACAGAAATATACTGATAACATGATACCTGGTAACAAGACTCTTCCATGATGGCATGATTGATGGAGTCAGTAAGGACAGTGTCCTAACCAATTCTTAACTCATTGCTTTTAGCAATCAAACAAAAAAACCTAGAACTGTATACGACTCTGTCCTTCAGCTGTGCTACTCCCAGAAAAACCAAGGAGTTTGATTGACATACATTTTTCATAATGTGGAAATAGCTAAAACTTAACAGGTATTGAAAACCTCAAAAATCTTTTCAGACAATTGTGAGGTGTTTTATGGTAAATATTTTGCCCTTGAAGCTCAAAGAGTCACTAATTATTGCATTTAGAAACCTTGTTTGTAAAGAGTTAAAGAGTCATTATGAAAAACATTGAAGTGACAGACATGCATTCACCAGGTACAGAACCACATGGGTGGAAGCTATCAAATAATTTTGTCATCTTAGCAATACATCAGAAGACAGCCTTTTGTACAAGGGCCTGACAAAATGCACTACCAGATACAGCATATCTTTGTCCTGATTAACAGGCAGAGTTCAGAAAGAGTAAAGCAGAAAATTTCAAACTAAATAAAATATCTATATGGTGACAGCAATATCTAGTTTGCTATATGGGTGTGAAAATTTGCCTCGCTATTGATGATATCTACAGCATTTAAATGAGTTTTATCTACACCATCTGTGTGCCATATTGTGCATGATATAGCAGAATAACGTTTTTAACAATGAAATTCTGGAACATGTTGATCTTTCAGGGAGTAAAATGCCAATCACCACAGAACAGCTGGGCTGGGCCAACCATGTATCTAGAAGGGACGACACCAAAATGTCACTGCAGATGCTAAATGGTAAGCCATAGGAATGGGTGAAGTAGATATAATGGGGTACACAGCAGCACAACCATGGTCAGTATTAATTTCATGTCAGCAGTTAACATTTACTGTCAACATGGAAGTCACACCAATACACAGTAATCTGAATGTGAGGGTTGTGGTCTAAGAAACTCCATTCTCCCAATGCACGAAAAAAGACAATTTCCAAACCAGTAATGCGATTAGCAGGAATATGCACGAATCTAGAAAGGAATGACTTTCTCTCTCAAGTCCCTTCATCAAGCTTTATATCAAAACACCTACACAGAAGGCACTTCTATTCTTCTTCTATGGCAAAGCACTACTCCTAAAACCCAACTAAATCTAGTTAACAGGTTTTTAATATCTTACTCCATGTGGTGTCAAGGATCCATCTGAAATGTAGCTAACTACTCTTACTTTTATAATTTTCAATGGGAATCAAAATCTCTAAGCACAGAGTTAGTTTCAGACCCTCACAGAGCTATGGTCTTATTTTCTGTAAGTTCCAAGTACACTGAAGTTGGCCACAGAACTTTTAAATATAAGTGATCAAATAAGCCCTGCAGACTATTAGAGAGCACGTGTGATTGTCAATCATAAGTAACTTTTCATTTTCCTCTTAAAAGATGTTTCAATAAAGTCTTTCCAAACTATGAGAAGTATACTGCCTCAAAAGGATAGTATTATTAAACATAGCTTTTTTTCTTAACCTTATCATGATTTTATCTGGGCTCATTAGAAAACAGGTTGGCACAGAAGCTGCATTCTTTGACTGATCAAGCTTTTCTTTTAATACGCTGTGACCATCCCAGAACACTTCGCTTGTTTATGCTATCCTACTAACGGTCAGATCATTAATTCTTTATGAATCAGTTAAATTTAAGTTTAAAGTTTTACAGAGCACTATTGATGGTGGTTAAAAACTTATGTGGTGACATTTGGAAAAAGAGAGATAGAAACTGTTAACATGATTTCCTTATGTGAACAAAAACATCCTGGTATCATGGAAAATAAAGAGATGACATATGAACTTCTGACCTGGAAATAGACTAGTATCATAAAGTATCAAGCAATATTGTATGTTGTTTGAAGAGAAAGCCACAGCATATCACCATCTAAGAATATACTATGTTGCTGATTGATCTAGTCCATTGTAATGACAGCCATCTGTGCAAAGAAAATCTCCCCTGCTAGGGCTTGCAAAATACATATACGCCTCAAATCTGGAAACCTTTACTTAGTAGGGACAATCTCTATATCTGGAAGTGAGCCCAAAATCAAGCCTAAAAATCTGAAAACTCATACTCCTAATGAAGACTCAAGATTCTAATTTCACACCTAGATGTCAATGAAGAATATTTTTATGTATGTATGGAATTTTCTAAAACCCAAGCTTTGTGACTTGAGACCCTTTTAAGAGGCAGATTTTCATATTTCACAAACCCCCACCAAAAAGAGAAAATTCTTCACCTTCATGTGACTGCATTGAAGAAAAAGAAAAGGATTTGCTCTTTCATAACACCCATAATAATACTAATAAAGCTAGATGCTCCAGCATATTAACGGTTCAAGTCCTTCACAAGGATTCAGGTTTGTCACATTGCAACTCACCATTTTAGAAAGAAGACTAAGCAAAGGAAAATGTTATTATGAATTCTCCAAACAAGCTAAATTAGTTTCCATGGCAAAAATGAACCTACTGATGATTAGTACAGCACTGATGAGGTTACTACAGTGTAAAGTAGAACATGCTGGTTTCAAAAGGCTTTTATAATCCCCTTGATAATACAATATAGTGTCCAAATAACCACTATTGAAGCATGAGTTAATGACTTAAATGCAAAAGGTTCAGCATGAAACTTTCAGAAATTACTGCAGAGGACTTAAATTCTGTTGTTTATCCAAACTTTCCTGAAGCAGCCAGACACCCTCTCTTACATAAATTTTTATCTCCACCCTCTTTTAGGAATATTAACTAAATATTACTAAAAAGTAACCAACCAGTCCAAACAAGCTATTTGTCTGTTGCATTTTTGTTTTAGAAGAGGCATCTTCAAAGAGGAGAACTGTGTTGAAGCAAAACTGAAAAGATGGCTTACCTATATTTAGACACTAAAGGAACTCAGCTTTTCTTATTTGTGTGGAATGGGAGATTCATTCCTTTGTTTGTTTGCTACACTTTTTACTTACTATTACAGGAGATTTTGCTTTGGGACAGCAAGTTTCAAGCCTTTCAGCATTTCCATAGGCATTTTCTTGGAGGAAGATACAAAGGAAAGATGAGAAGTCATGTGTTGGTCCATGTTCCTTTTTTAGTTAGTACTGTTACTGAATGTGATGCTAGTTTGTGGGACAGCTGAAACATGAATAGTATTTTGGTTTCTACAACCACAGCTTCTTTTCCGGGGTGTACATCACAAAAGTGATCATCAAGTGATCTGAATTTTGCTCACCAGTTACTGCAGGTGAGGCAGTGTTATCAATTTCATTCTAAGTCAAATTTCCCTCAGAACTGAAGATAGAGGAATTTGGCGCATAACTGATGAAATTTAGAAACACACTACTCTGAAATGTTCTGCACAGAATACTTTTGGCAACACTGTTATTTGTTGTCTTCCAGCGTTACTCATACTGTCACACATACAAAACATGCACACAACCAGCAAGACCTTTCAGTAGTTTTTCTCTGAACAACAGCGTTAGCAGAGACTCATTTCTACAGATTTTTCTCTGGCCACAATCCTGGATCCTACCATCCTTCAGCTACTCTGCACTTCTACCCTGTTGCACCACACTTTACAGTATTTAAACCCCCTTCCAACGTCCTTCACCACCAGCTGGGCAAGTGGCAACATGCTGTGGCTGGCTCCAAGGTAAGTGTGTGATGGGCTGGCAAGTTTGCTAATGTGCTAGCCAGCAGGCCAAATGGAAGCAATAGCAGCCAAGCTCAGACTGCAGCTTGTCTCTCTGCAGTGGCAGTCATTTGGACTTCTTTCCTATATTTATTCACCAATTTTTACAAAATATGTCCCTCTGTCCCTCTGTTGTATTTGATATAAATTAAGCAATGTGTTCACAAGGTAATTGCATGATCTAAGGAATAAACAAGTGGAGAAGCAGTGTTATATTTCTAAGTTTTACTTCCATAGGAAATCAGAATAAGTTTTGGGCACTGCTGCAGACTGACACTCATTAGAGCTTCTTTTACCTTGGTTTCCATGTTTTCAATATGAATGACCAACATTATATATTTCAGGAAGTACTTCCCACACCAGTGCAAGATTACCATATCACTGCATTTCAGAGCCTATTCGGGAGAAGTATCGTGAGCATGGAAGACTGAAGAGTTTAAAACCTTTATGACAACTTTAGTCTCAAAGTCCCATTCAACTATTATAAACTTGGGACATAAAACTCAGTTCATCTATGTTGTATACTTCTATTTTCCTGAAATTGCTATGTTATTTTGACAAAAGCATTGTTTTGTCTTCTTAGTCTTCTTCAGTAATTATTTGCAGTGTGATGCTGTCATTTTAGAATATGACAAAGGCAACACTTTTCTCCATCGGACCAGTGTAAAATACATCCATGACAAGAAATGATGAAAAAATATGCAGATTGTTGTGTATGAAAAGGCAGTATCAGGTAAGCCTGTGAATAGTGGTGAGGATCATATTAGTCCTCTCCAGTAGATCTGTTGACATTTGTAAACTTGCATGCATCCAAATCCCACTGTGTTTTAAAGTGTCACTGGAGATTCAAGAACAAATACAGCCTATAGCTAGCTCAAGTCCCACTATTCCCAGGTGCCATTTATTATATTACTGTCAGCTAAGCATCACATCTTTTATTCAGCTGTAATATTTAACAGAATAATACTAAGACATTTGTTGCAAATATCAGTTTATGTAATTATTTTCAAAAAAAGAAATTCTTACTCATGGAACTCTCTTCTTGATTTTTACCTGGCCTTCTAAACTGTGAATGCTGCCAGCCCACTTAACCTGTCTGCCTGCTCCTTTAGGCTGAACTTTTTCATGTCATGCCCAGCAACATTGGCTACAACAATGAAAAATGTGCAGCTAAAGTTAGGTGGAGCATCAGACTGTATCTACTAATTAAATTGATACTTGTGTCTCTCTTTTGGTGCTAAAATATTGTTCTAAAAAATTATAAACAAAATGTAACAAATTTAATGTGGATATAATGTACACCAAGAAACAGAGAAATGAATGGAAATCTCTCTACTTTCCCAACTCTCATTATTATGTAGGGAACTATTTGCACCCACACAATGTAGAAGTAAGAAAATGGAGAAACTAATCCTTATTCTTTACTATTACACTGGCTTTGTGCATTGCTTTGCAGAACTTATTAGTGCTATTGCAGAAATATCTTGAACCTCACATTTTACAGGGACAATTGCACTCAGGGAATAAAAACTCTGACTTTACTTGCCAGCAGCATATGTCAATGTTTGATTCTTTACTTGCATTGCTTTATTTAGAGACAGATGGACCGAAAAGAGACAACATGTATAGCATGTGCATGTGCATTAGGTAGACCCTATTTGGAATAGGACCCCACACAGGAGAGATGGCAATAATGCCAATTGCAGTAACAGCTAGAATTAGTATTACATTACATTATTATTTTTCATATAACTTACAAAAGTACAAAATTTAAGACTTTTATATTAATGTCCTTGGTCAAATAGGTAAATAGAACCAAAAAGCAGAATTTAGACATAACATTGAGTTGTAATATTCCATACGATCTTGGTTTATTTAGCAATTGTATCTTGCAATCTTCCCAAGACTTTCTGCAGAGAGTGCCAGAGCCTGGCACTGGCCACAAAGGGTGACAGAGACAACCACTGTGTGCAGTGCGAGCAGGTGAACGATCTTCTTTGCCTAGTGGCTGACCTGAAGGAGAAGGCTGAAAGGTTGAGGACTATAAGGGAGTGTGAGAGGGAGACACACTGGTGGAGCAGAGCCCTGAGGCAAGGGCAGCGGGTG
>VZZY01027546.1:0-15283 GCA_013400335.1 Eurystomus gularis
AAAAAGAAAGAGGAAGAAAAGAACAGTTTTTAGTTATGTCAAGTCATGTTTCCTCTTGTGCTCTGGCTTTTTATGGTTTTACAATGGAAAGAAGGACAATAATGAACTGTATATCTGCCATTGGGAATTATCTTTGCATGAGTGCCCCAGTAGGAGCAAAGTAGATGTGAATTTTGACATAATGGGCAGTGTCACTCATTCCCATAGCAGGAACTATAGATCATGTATCAAGAAAGCTGCATTAGGACCAGAGTGAGATGGACTCATTCATTCAAATATGACTTACTGAATAGCAACCTTTCATGCCCAAAAGGATATTCCCAAAACCCCACAACTGATTATGTCATCAGAACTTTGCTCCTCAGATTCCTCATGGTCAGCACAATTTTGTCAAGTACCAAAATCAAATTCATTTTTCAGAAGGGTATTTAAAATATGCAAATATTAAAGAAGATGTCCTGCTTTTGTAAGATCTCCTTGGACATGTTGTAGTTGAGTCTTTTATTTTTGCTCCCGGAACAAATGGATCAGCTTTGTCTGTCTTTTGGTGGGAGTTTGATATAACCCAAAAGAGAGATGTGATTTCTTCTGCTGAAAAGCAGAAGTATGGCTGCGTGAGCACTGTGGGGAATGAAAGTATGTGAGATTTCTCAGTAAAAGAGAGGCAGAAATCAGGAAAACAAACCCAGGTAAAGTTAGTAAAAATAGATATTTTGCATGCAAAATTTTAAATTCTTGTCCTTCACAGGTAGATAGAATCTTTTTTGTGCTTTCCTTGGAATTTTCTTTCAAGCTGTGAGCATCATCTTTCATATGTGGAGAAGAGAGGGTTAGGAGAAAGTGTAAGAGGAGTGGTAATTCTATCCATGAGGATTTATAGTGGAGAAATTAGTACAAGTCTTTCTCTCCATTAGCTACTGGCCTTCTTGTGTTTCCTTCCTATAGCACTGAGGTGTGTAGCAGAAGAAAGTACAGTGGGGGATCTTCTCTTAAAACTTCTTAATCTTCCATATCAATAGTGACTATCACAGGCAACCAGTTCTTCCCACTCCATCCTCTTATCTTCCTAATCTGTTTTCTGTTTTATGTATAATATTCTTCTTTGCTCATTTTTGCCCATACCAAGGCTAGTGGGTCTTATTGAACCCGGGAAAATCATACAATGTGACTCAACTCCTCATCTTGGTATATAACCTTATAATCTGTCAAGCCAATGCTGAAGGGGCAAATTTCTCTTGTAAATGAGGACATTCTATTAACATGGTTAAACTTTGCTCACAGGAAAACTCAATTGGCTCATCAGTTTGAGTACTGGGGAGTACTGAAGCCTGATATTTCGTTTCTTTGCTATTCCTACATTTAATACATAGAAAACAATCAGTCTTCTGGAAAAATGAGAGCTCAGGTTTAACTTATTTAGGAGGAGACAGATTAAAGTTCCACACCACCAAACAGTACCTTTACAAAAAAAAATAGAGTAAACTGTTGGAAAATTACTATTAAGAAATGAAGGTTTAAGAATCCAAACTTATAACAAATTAGTGGCAGGTCTGGGAAGCTGTGAGGATACACATTAGCTGCTTTAACAGCTGTGGAACAAACTGTAGTCCTAAGTGTCTTGCTTTTGTTTGTATCAATCTCTGTGACTGTTAAAGAGATAAGTACGTCTGACAAGTTTCATTTCAAAGAAACCTCTCTGTGACTAACAATGAGGTGATCTCATTACCTGCTTCTTGTATCAGTCTGGTGAAAGAGTAAATCTGAAGTTCAATTTGTCAGTCTTTCTTAATCAGTCTAGAAAAAAATGTCTTTAAAGTAACTAATTCAGGAAAAAAAAAAAAGGAAAACTAGATGTTCTTATCCTTTGAAATCTGGGCTTTAGCTGGAAGCTACATTTTTTTTATTAAAATAACTTTTATGAGCCCAAGAAATTAACTAGTCTAGAAAGAACATTTATCAAAACTGCAGTTAGTCTCTGAAAAGTGGTTAGGTCTAAGCAAAATGAAATTAAATAAGAAAATTCAGTGCCGCTGTGGAATGTTCCAAAATGCAGTGCATGCGAAAGAGAATATAGAAGTGCCAGCATACATTAAGTAATTTAGTGTATACCACACGAACAAGTCACATAATTATAGTTAAAGTTGCTTTAGTGTATTTCTACAGTATTATTGACAAAGGCCAAGACTCAAGAAACTTTCATTCATATTTGTGAGTCTCTTTCACTGAGACCTTTGGGTTTACAGGCATCTACAACAGAGTGAATCAAAACACCAGCTACTCTCTTGATTTCCCTCTTATGTCTCTTGTATCACCCCGTTTTGTATGATATGACCATTTAAAGAATGCATTGGCTGGCCTTAAGTCTTCTTGCATGTGCCTAATTTTAAGGCAATTGAAATTCATTGTAAAGAATTTCAGTTACCTCAAAGTTTGAGAGCATATAAGAGGGTAAGACTCTCAAGAGTAGGGTGTTATACTCAAATAGTAGAAAATACAGAGTGATTAGCAAATTAATAATATCCCAAAGGAGTCAAACAATGGGGAAGAGGGTAAGATGGAGTGACTTCAAACAATGGGGAAGAGGGTAAGATGGAGTGACTGTGGAGCGTGTAACAGCAAATTATAGTGGAAAAATCAGAAAGAAAAGGGGAATTTATAACATAGGCTGAAAGAACAGTGAAGTCCAAGAATCAGCAAGGTGAGCTCAAAGACACTGAGAGTCAAGAAAGTGCCTGAAATGGGAAGAGACTTAGAGTGCCTAAGTGTAAGACTCTCAAGGAGTATCAAAGAGTTCAAAGTGAGATTAAGCAAACAGCCTGGGCTAGAAATAGAAAATGCAACATTTAATATAAAAGTATTGATTGTAGTGTTCAAAAGTGATTTTTCAGACCTTCAAAGTTCATATTATTGGTTAAAATAAGCAAATACATATTTTCTGTAGGTACTTTATTGTACATAGGATGTGTTTGAGTCAAATATTTCAGCTTTCTTTCACAACTTTGTTGCACAGGAGACATTTTTCAGAAATGAAAGTTGAAACACTCATGTTTTTACAGGAATTCAAAGGAACATGCCAGCTTCTTCAAGTTTAACAGGAATTGTTTTTTAAAAGTTGTAGTTGCATTATATAATGATCTAAAAAAACATGGGGAAGAAATACACATGGAAATGAGTTACCAGTAAAAATTCCATACAACAAAAAGAAAGTCTGTGTTGGGTGAGGAGTGTTTGCTAAATATGGCACTGAGTAGTACCCGTCTGCCCCTTGACATTGTCATTGTCCTAGGTGGGACTGTGTAGGATAGGGTTTAATTTGGTACATTTGCCCAGTTCAGCTGGCTCTATCTCACTTACCTTCAGCAAACCCTCCTTTCAGTTCCTGCTGCTCCATCACTTCACTGCCTGTGCTTAACCTAGCAAGCAAATTTGTCCCCTGGCCCTGGCATATATGAGTGGGAAACTCCTGCTGCATCTCTTCTTTCCTTTTCTTCTGATGTTCCTAAGCTGGAAAAGATGCTCAGGCAGTCTCCTATCTTCACATTGACAGTATCTTTCCTTGTAGCAACCATGCCAGAAAGTATTTTGACAGAAAACTGACAATAAGTCCTTCCAATGAGGATAGAAATAAAAGAAGTCTGTGAAAACAACCCAGAAAAATAATATAGATGGAAAATAGGTTTAAATGTCTATTTTCACAATTTTACTGAAAATATGTTTAAGTCAAAATCAAGTTCATTGAGAAAGACCTGTGGAGATGATTTAGTCCAGCCTCTCACTCAAAGCAAAGCAAGTGATGTTGGTGATAGAGTTTCTTTCTCTTTGCCAGGAGAAGCATGATGTTGATGCTTTCTTCCTCCTGCATTTGGGACTGTCTTGACGTTTTCCAATATGATTGTATGTCGTGCCCTTTCTCCATTGAGCTTCAGCTCCATATTTCATGCAAACTTATTTTATCCAGAGTGTCAGAGATATGCTGGATATTTGTTCTTTATTCTCTTTTTATCCCTAAAACTGTTTATTCCCTGTTTCCAAGGTTACATTCCATTAAATGACCATTGGTTTATACAGTTGAAATCTTCAGTATCATCTCCTGCCACATCAGGCAGTGTCTGTATTCCTCTGTGCTCTGTCCTGTGTTTATCTTAGCTGATGTTTATCTTCAGATCCTAGACTCTTGCTGTCTAGTGATAACTGCTGCTTTTATTATTATTAAGACAAAATTATTTTCCTGAGAGTTGTAAATAATACCTTCATGTTACTACCTAGATTTCCTCCACAACTTAAAAGGCTAGATGCTTGTATTTATTTTTCTAGGGAAAAAATGAGAAAAAAAACAACTATTTTTTTAGTATTAGATCAGTATCCTGATCGGAGAGAAAAGGGAAGCTGACTCATGATTTCTGAATGCTGAACTCCTAAGATTGTTCATACTGATGATTAGGAGAAATGTTCCTCAGATGGAATGCAAAAAAGAGAAAAGAAATGATTGTGTGTGGTTAATTTACAAGCAAGAGAGTGAAACAAAGATGCAGATGGTGAAGAAATATAAGGGTGGGAAAAACAGGATGAACATAAATGTTTACAGGAATGGTGATGAGGGAGAAAGAAACAAGGGCGGTAATGGTAAGTGAAGAACATTGTCTGTGGCAGTCAATACTCAATGTGAGCAGTGTTCAATCAATATGCAAAGAAGCAGCTAAAGTGGCTACAGCCCAACGCTCAGCGAAGAAGTTAAAATGGCTGCAGCACATACAGTGTGCATTTGTTAATCAACAAACAGCTGAAGTTGTGCCATCTACTGTGACACGAAGAAGCATGAGGCAGGGGGCACGCAAACAAAGGTTAAATGAATAAAATGTGATTGATTATTAACAAGGCCAGCAAGCAGGTGAAAGGCAAAGGTAGTTAAGACTGAAGGATGAAAAGTACAGTTCTTTGTAATGACAACAGAAAACACCAAGCATACACCTGCAGACCTGCTCTGCTCCGGGCACTTTCAGCCTCCCACACACTGGAGGAGCTGCAGAGCTGCTCAGGCAGGCTGTAAATCTCTCACAATGATACTCCATCCTTCTGTCCATGTTTCTTAACTGCTAAGGAGAATTCCTTCATTCAACTTCTGCCTTCTTCCAGGTGTATCCTCAAAATTCATAGAATCCCCCTCCTTTTTTAATCCTATATCAGAGGAGTAAGTAAGAAGTATGATTATCTGCCACCACCATATACATTCTGTATTGCTAGCACTCATGCCCAATCTGCTCTTTCAGATCCTTTTGCTATACAGTGCTTTACTATTCTTTGGCCTATTCCCTGTCCGGATCTTTATTTCCTTTGTTGGAGCTTATTTTTGCTGTAACACATGAGCAAATAAATGCTACTTACCAATGAAATGGAGAAGGGAGATAGTATATAGCAGTCAGCCTAACAATGCAGAAAAGAGTTGCAACATTTAGTTAGAGTCTTTAAAGGACAGCCACTTCTAGACTTCCTCCAGTGACACCCTGGCAGTTTTCTTTTCTGGTTTGTATTTGTTTGTTTGAGATTTTTTGGAGAGGGAATAAGGTGGGTTTTTTCAGGTTATGAGTAAATTTAAGTGATTCCCAAAGGAGATATATTATAAAAGGAAGGTGAATGGATACAATCAGCTATATCAGTATTCTACAACAGGATCTACCAAGAGATTTTGTGACCCATAATTTGTATACCTTATTTGTTTAACAATACTGGCCAGGATAGCTGGTCATTGGACTTAGTTTGTCCATAGTAATTTGAAGTGGAAGGTAGTAAGCATAGGTAAAATACTATACATATGGATAAGAAGAAATCACGCATTACTTGCTGTGTCTGGCTTGAGATATTTTTAAACCATTATATTACAGAGTTACATATTATGGATTACATATCAATCCTATTACACTCCTGCAATTGTCAAACAGTAGAGTGGACAACAGAGAAACATATTTCTCAAAGGTAAGCTATCCTTGCAAAGATACTTTAGGTAGAAATAATATTGGGAAATTACTTCCCAAGTTTCTTTTGTGATTATAAAACAACTTAATTATTTCTCTTTAAAAAATAAAAATGAGACCACACTTGTACAATCCTTCAAAATTCATTGTTTTCTTAAAATCCTATAACTTGAAAAAATCTTTTCATTAGATCTGCATGCAATCATGTTGTTCTCTAGCAACTTTTATGAAATTGGCATTTTACTAAGGAAATCTCCATGAAAGTGTATAAACCATATATAACTCTCACATTAGCTTTCTTGTAAGGAAAGGAAAAATTAGCTGTTTCTGTATGCTATTTTCGTACAGTTACTCTCAGACATCATTATCAACTGAAATGGCTATTCTACATGATTAGGTAGATTTATCTATACACATATGGAGTTGGATCTGCAAAAAGATATAGGCATTTATATTCAGATACATAGATACTACTCTGTCCCCTATTACCTGTAAGTGAAGAGTGTATAATTTAGAAGAATACATAATAGCAATAATTTTCAGAATATTATAAGCTTACTGTCTAGTTTTATGTTTTCTATAACATAAATAGCAATCATAGAAACATGTAAATAAATCAAGGGCCAAACAACCCTTTGTAACAGTAAGTGCACATTATGTTATGTTAAGGAGAAAAAACCATCTAAACAAGCGTATTTAGAATAACTGATTTTGAAACAAATGTGTTAACATTCATCTGTATCCGAACAAGGAAATTCATACATCTTAAGATGCTATTTAAAAGAACTCCGTCCAGGTGTGTTTACAACTACAGATGTTTGGGAATTCTCAGTAATGATTTCCAAATCTATTGGCTAATCTTGCCCACACTGGGCAGAAGGTAAGAGCCTCCAGGACATTTGACAGAAGAGAAAGACAGCATTGGTGAATAAAGACAGGGGGATAAGGGCTGCTCTGGTGTTCAGCTATTGTTGGTCACTGAGATTTTGTTCAGCTGAGAGCCATTACAAGCTTCACAGCTTTAGGAAGGCTACAGCTGCCATCTTCACCTTATTAAACATCACAGAATCCAACTGCAAAACCCCAACACAGGAAAAATGCTAATACTGTGACCTGTCATAATGTCAGAATTATTGTAAGGTAGAAAACGGGGGACTGACCATTAACAGGCAGCTTTGGCAAATTCCCTCCAGTAGTGGGGTGTACAGAAGGAAGTCTTGCCAAAGCACTCCTCTGGACAATGCACTGACTATTGAGCCTAGGTGAAAGCTACCTCTGCATCTCTGTATCAGTTTCAGAAACTTAACCTTGTCTCTCTTTCGCCACCTTCATCTTTCCCAACCAGAAAATGCTCTGTAAATTCAATTCCAATTCAAAAGCAGTTTTGAAACAGCTAAAATCCCAATTTTCTATTTCCTGAATGTTTTTTACAACCTTGTTCTCTTGCAAGTATATAGTATATACATGTCAACAAAGACTATAAAGGTGAGACAATATAATTCCCTCAGGCTCTAAAGGGAATTAGCAGTTATCCCTGAAGCAACAATATTGAGCTTGGGAAGGTATGTTTCCCTGCCTTTTTTAGTTCCCTTGGATAAGACCTCAACATATTCCAGGTAGGATTTTCTATGTGGGCCATATTTATATGGGATACATGGGCACCAAAGGAAGAGTAAGGTTCATAGCGAGGTTTATAAAAGCATCCAATTTAATGGTGGATTAAAATAATAAAACCTAAGATGAAAAGCATAAAATGTGAAAATAAAACTCTCAAGGTGTTTAAACACCCTAAAAAGTCTGAACTAAAGTGAACTTAGAAGCACAAAGCACATGGAAAAATCCATGGGGCTTCTGTTCCTCTGTTTTTTATGAGCTTAAGAAAATTCCACCTTTAGCAACTGTCACTTTCTGATTTTGACAAAAAAATATAAATGCCTCAGTTCTAGAAATAATTGCAACCTCATCTTAAAAGGAAAGGATCACACAGACATTTTTGCTGCTTTCCACTTATTTTGCCGTATTAAAAAGAAAATAATTAGGCATATAACACCATTCTTCTGGTCACCCAGGAGCAGTGGCTGCCAAACAACATTTGATAAAGCCTGTGTGCTGACTGGACTATTTCAGTGTTCATTGATGGCTCCTACCCATATCAATGTCTATAGCTGTTGCAATGAATTATTAGTCTAACTCAGACAAAAATAATTTTAATGTCCTGGAGTTCTGTTGCAAAGTAAAATGAGTGAAGAGCCGTCCTGATGTTTGGATTCTATTTGAAATTTAATTCATGGCATTTTCTAATGAAAGTGGCAATTAGTGTCATGGATGTTGCTGTCATTGCATTGTAAACTCTTAGTTTCCTGTCTGTCAAAATCAGAGCAGCTGTCAAAATTCAACTAAATTGAAAATAATTGTAATTAGAAATCCCTACTTTATAAAATTTCTGGTATACTTCAGCTAAAGACAAAGTAGTAATTACACAGATTTCAGTTAGAAATGCAGTCTTCAAATTTTTTACAGAAAATATTGCCTTTTCTGCTTTTCTGGCTGCTGAGTGTGATTATGAAAAATGGAGGTTAGCTGAGATTAAAATGTCACTGTATATCCCCAGTATTAGAAAGTAATACTGTGTATTGTTTTTTTCTTTTTTAAATTGTGTTTATTACATATAATCCTCTATCCCTTAAGTCTTTTCTATGTAGAAAGTTAAGGTGTTTACCATAGAGACAATAATATGTACTGGACAAATTAAAGAGGCTTTTGAGTTTGCATAATAGTTTTCCAGTTCCTTAGAGAGACAGGTTTCACCAGAAAGTTCTTGTTATTGAAAAACAGTGAATGATCCATAAAAATATCTGATGTAGTTACAGCTGCCACAAAGCTGCTAGTTTGGGCAGAGCAATGAGGGAGAATTAATTTTAAAGCTTTAAGGCGACCCACAGATCTCTACATGGTCAGTTGTTACAGTGAAGGCAGTGCAGCTTCATGTGACACTACACAATTTATGACAAGGATTGCAGCCGTGACTGGCTTCATTCATTTATTAGAAGGTATTTTTAATTAGTCTAAATTTCATGTAACCTGGACAAGCACGAGAATTAATCCTTCAAAAGAAAATATTTTTCAAGGAATTCCTAGACTTTTTTTTTTGCACAAACTTTGCAAATATTTCTGACTCTTAAATAAAATCTTCTTAAATCTTAAACTTTATTATTTAGCAGAGACCTTATTCAGACAATTTATTATTGCAATTTCCTTATCTCTAATCCCAACAAACTCACTAATTCATTTCTTACAGAGTAACAAATAGATACAGCAAAATAATAAGTCAGACCTCTGTCCCACAATTTCAGTAGAAAGATATAAAGGCAGTTGAATAACAAGGGACTTAAACTTATTCATGAGCAGACATAAATGTTTATGTTTGTTGAATGAATTATTCACTGTTAATCATTGTTTTGTTTCCAGGTATCCTTGATGTGTTTTCCATTTGAATGTCCATTTCATCTTTTTAAAATATATTTACTGTCTCCTTTTATACAAAAGCCCATATTTTCAGAACTAGATGTCAGAAGTAAAAGCACACTGACGCATCCAAATAAGTGACCTGAAATGTTGAGACTCAGCTCCCATTGTGATCAATATATATTGATTCCACATACTACACTCTCTTTATGCAGTTGAAAACATACCAATATTGCCATCTAGCATTTCATCAGGAAGCTATAAAAAATTTTTAGATATCTGTGTTATTGACAAACTAAAAGTATACGTCAAACTATAAGTCCAGTAGTGTATAGTGTTAGTAATACTCAATATTGATTTGTAGAGTTTGAATTAAAGAACTTACTAATGTAGTCCCTGAAACACAACAAATGTTTTCAAACAGAATGCTATAGAAAAGGGCTTAAAACCTGTCTCTGACCCCTCAGTTTACTTGAAATCTTCTTTCTTAGACATATAGTTATTAAAGGACATTATTTATACCATACATTTTGTGTAAGAACAGTTTCCCTGTGAAGCCAAGCCACTGATCCTGAAAGGTTTGTTATGCTTTGTTCTTATCATTCTTACCATCCAGAAAATGCCATAACTTCCCTCACCTTAAAGCTCTTACTAGATTATAAACTGGAAAAATCAACATCCTATCTCTGTTAACCTTTGGCAAAGCTTGAGGAACTATTCCTTGCTCATGAAAAAGCCATCTAATTGCTAATCTATAATCCTTTTAATATGCTCTAAGTTTTGGATTGATCTATTGCCAGCTGACCCAGCAGTGCCCATGGCTATATTAATCCTATTATTCACATGTTCCAATGGAACTCTTTAATGAAGTCTAAAAGGCTTGCATAGTACTGATATTAAGGATGGTTGTATTGCACTTTATTATGGAACATTCTATTGTATCACCTAATTGTGCAAATTACATTTTTTCCCAACGGATAATTTATTTTGATTAAAAGCCGTATCATATTGTTTTCATCTGTGTTCTTTTTTTGGGAGGAGGGGAGATGACTTATTTAAAGCTTCAGTGCTGTGGGTTTAATATACTAATAAGCATTACATCGCTTGACCACACTGAAAATAAAATTAGCAAGGTAAACAATGATGTTTTGAAACATTGGATTAGTAAATAGTAATACTATCTTGTATATTTAGAATTTAACCTGAGGATTTAAAAACATTCTAAAAATAATGACAAGTTACTAGACCTTAAAATACTCTTTTAGGAAAACATATTTAACAATATTAGAATTTTGTAGAAAAAGAAATTAAGGAAACATGTTAGTAGTAAAGACACTACTATCATCTGCCACAGTTCTTCAACCTTGACTCTTTGCCATTCTTTCTTGAAGAAGAAACAGGATCAGTAAGAATTGCATTGACTTCTTTGGGAGTTTGAAGCAACTCACAACTCTTGAGACTGACGTGATCACTTTTAGCTTCCCATGCTAAAAAACCAAATCTATTTTTTCACTCTATGCATTGCCCAACAAGTAAAACGCATCATCTATAAGTACTGGATCAGAAAAAAGTTTCTAAGCCAGACATCTGTAATCCAGTGCAACTTAGCAAATAAAGGCTTCTATTCCCTACACTGATGCCCTTCACTGAGTCTTTTTATGTTTTGGGTCATGTATCTCCACAAAACCTGCTCTGCAGTTACAAGAGAAATCACTTACCCTTCATGATGCCAAAAGAAAAATAATAGCATGTTCTGTCAAAAAATCACTCAAACTGATGGTCACATGTTATTCTGTCAACCATCACAAGAAATAAGAGCATCAAGAACAGAATCTGTTTTCTAAACTGTATCTCTGCTATGTTAACATCCCAACTTGGCAGTAGCATCCATTTGCTTTGCACTGGAAATTAACATTTTATTATTAACCCTTAAAAATTTAAGAAGATTAAGGATGTTGTAATGTCTCAGCTGCTGAGTGATCAGCAGAATACATAAGCTCCTCATTGCAAGAAAAATAAACATCAAATCCTCAGCTCAGTAGTAACCTTCAGCTACTTGAGTTTTCTCTCTTAGATCTCTTTCAAAATACTAAATCTCTCCCATAAAGCATAACCTTGGACAAGCACTGTGACAATGGAGTACTCAACTTCTTAACCTTACTAAATCTTATGTATTTATATACAAATACAGATTCACAACAACATATGCTTATAATAGCCAGTTTAAATTACACAATATCATTCAACTGGCTATTTGTTTGTGCTTCCTAAACACCAGAGAAAATGAGGATGTATGCATGTTGTCTCTGAAATACTCCATTAAGGTTTTCTAATTGGAATGTTACTTAATTATCCAATATAATGGCTACAGGTACTCTACTCATAAGGAAGAGTCACATGTCTAATTCAGAAGAATAATCTGAAATCTACTACATTGGTGGCTTTGGAGGTCATAATTGTAAATAAACCTATGCAGCACCAGTTGCACATTACTCAACATGTACACACTTTCTTGACAAAATACTGGTCTTACAAAAACCTTGAGGAAGAATAATCCCCTCTGGCAAGTCGTGGCACTCATTTTGATTTTGGCTTTTTCACAAGGCAATTGCTTTTCCTGGATACTTGGCTCAATCCCTCCATGGGGCTTTCCATAAAGCATCCTTCTTTCCTCTCTACACATGCATCTGAATTTCCTTACAAATCAAAATCAGAGACACTGAGGAATTCAATCTGTATCTTCACGGCATCAGGAATTCAGGACCTACCTCAGTGGACCTATGTCCTACAGCATAGACTCAGGCAGCTTTTCCCACAACTAAGAGGTCAGGAGCAACTCACACCATATTGCCTCCCTTTGCTACACAGTAGGAGGTAACTACAAAACCTCTCTGAAACACTTCCCACACCACAGGAATCACCTAGAAATGAGATGTACGTTGCTTAAAGACACTTGATAAGCCAGAACTGGAGACTGAAAATTCACCTGGGGTTGCGCTGCGACCCAGCTTCCCACTCTGAGTAATCCCTCACCTCACCAGTAACCCCATTGTCGCTCCAAGGAATCTCTGAATTAGGTGCAATTCAGCATGGACGACAAAGTAACAAACTAGGACAAGGAGTTAGTAGGAGATATAAGTGGAAAAATAAGTAGTTCAGCTAAGGGAAATCAATGGATTGCTCAACCTTTGGCAATAAATGTATTCATTAGTCTGCTGATAGATTTACCAGCCAAAAGCACTTTTCTCTTTAGGAGTATGAACACCAGAGAATGTAAAAGAGTCTCTAACTCATTATATCATCTTAAAAGAAGAGAACCGTGTCAATGTTTGATATATTTCCTTTGACCAGTATTAGCAATCACTCACCAAATTGACCCCCTCCTCCCGCCCCCACCAAAACCAAAAACCAGCACAAAACCCAACTGTCTATGAAAGACATCAGCATTGCTCGGCTGATATCTTAGTTGAAATTTGCTTGACTAACTGCAAACAGGAAACCATTAAAGCAGCCATTAAGAGGGCTGAGAATCAAGTTAGAACATTGTTATAAATCATCCAGAAGTTGGTAAATTTTTTACTATTTCAGATTCCTGAGATTGTGACCAAACTCTTTATATTCTCCATTATTAGCATTTCAATTTCATATCAGTCCATTTGCTTAATGTATTATCTTTCAAAGTAACAAAAAAAAAGGTGGCTAAGATTTTAGTTTTGGAGGGAATGCAGAGATGAGGGAAGAAATTATTTATGTCATCTTAGATTTTGACTTAATTATACCAATTATCACTATTAGCCTATTTCCACATTATTTCCAAGATATTTGTGATAGTTCATAGTTAGCAGCTGTATTTGTGTAAAACTGATCTCCTGCTCCCTCTGAGACTTGCTGAAGTAAATTGGCACAGATTTACTTGCATCTTGTCCTTTTTTAAACAGAAACTTTTAAACCGTCTTTAAATGCTCTCAGGAAATCATTATTTATTTCCATAAGGAGTAATAATGGCTCTCTCATTTTTAAAGTGTGGTGGGTTAACCTTGGCTGAGTGCCAGGTACCCACCAAGCCACTCTATCACCCCCCCTTTCTTTCCCTGCTCCCTCCTCAGCAGAGCAAAAAGAAAGGAGAGGAATATAAGATGAGAAAACAAAAAGCAGTTTAATAATAATAATAGAAGCAAAGCCAAGCAAATCTGCGCGCGGAAGCAAAGCAAACAAAGTTTTATTCTCTACTTCCCATCAGCAGGCAATGTTTGGCCACTTCCTGGGAAGCAGGGCTCCAAGACGCGTAGCGGTTGCTCTGGAGGACAACGGCACGGCCCCCCCCTCCTCCTCCTTCTCCCTAGCTTTATAGCTGAGCTGACGTCATATGGTATGGAATATCCCTTTGGTCAGTTTGGGTCAGCTGTCCTGGTTGTGTCCCCTCCCAAGATCTTGCCCACCCCATCCCACTGGAGGGGTGAATGCTGGGATCCTTGCTCAGCAGTAGTCACAACACAGGTATGTTATCAGTACCCTTCTAGCTCCCAGCACAAAACACTGCTGCTATGTGGAAAACCAGCTCAGCCAGACCCACTACATAAAGTTAAAAGTGAGGTGAACTTTTCTTTCCAGTAGCTAATGAATTTTTAACTGCAAGTTGTCAGTTTGCAGTTGGATGCTGCTGAACTCGGCTTGGAACATCTTAGCAAGAAGGCTTTATAACTTCTCTGTTGTTTATGATGCAGTTGGAGAATCTGAAAAGAATGAGAGCTATTCAGTTACTTCTGCAAATATATTGATGAACTCTCTTAAAATTCACAAGTATGTTAGACATACTGTGTTATTAGGCTGTCTGTACTCTGGAAGTTGGCTAATAGAGCTCCCTGCAGCTATTAGCTCTGGACCTCCTGCCTTGCAGTCACTTTGAAATTTTGAACAAAGTTTCCATTACATGTATGTTGTTTGCTGGATTACATCTGTTATTTACTTTCCCCAGAAATATGTGTTAGAATTTAGAGTTCACCATTTTATCAGAAAGATTAGTTATTAATTCATCATAATTCACAAGAACTTCTCTATAAAAAGTACAGCACAATCTTTAATTGTTCCCCAAAATTAACTGATTTGCCACTGTATCATTTTCCTAGTACCATATTGTATTCCTAATTTCTATCAAAACAACCTGAATACTTAGAAAATAAATAATGGTAAATTCACAGTTTAAGCACCTGTTGTAAAGAAAACACCAACTATATTTAAAAGTCAAAAATAAAAGTTAATTTTAAATTGTCATAACTGTCTGATTTGGGAATTGATCGATGAAACAAACTTCAGCAGCAATATATTTCATAAAATAGTGAGAACCTTGCGGCAAAGCCATCAAACAGAAATAGCAACATTAATCAAAAATGCCTCACTGCAGTAAGCAAAGGTTTAATAAGTATAAATATATTGAAGCAAAACATTTATTTAACCCTACATGCTCTGCTGAGTCAGCAGACTATACCATAAGCTGTTCTAGTAAAGCATGTCTGTATCAGAATGTAATTGAAGAAATCATTTCCCATGGTGCCAACAATGTATTTTTTTCCATTGTAGAGAAATTTTAGCATGAAGAAGGGAGAGAAAGTGGGACATCTGTAGTTCATTTGCAGCAGATAGAAACAAATTTTTTGTTTATGCTAAATCCAGTGGGAAATATTATCTGAGGGACAAATTTAGATTGTTTTAGCAAAATCTTATATTTTTTCTTAAAATCTGACTTAAAAGCAGATTCTAGGTAAGTGTTGCCAAAAAAGGATGAAAAACTTTTAACTATTTTATTTTGCCATATTTTGATGTGTCTGTTCTATACTGATGCCAAGTTATCC
>VZZY01027546.1:15388-120436 GCA_013400335.1 Eurystomus gularis
AGTTATTTTGAAATGCAATTAATGCTCTCAGTGGGCTGCATCTGAGTTCCACTGTGCAAAATACAACCAGGAGGACAAAAAGATCACACAGAGAAGAAAAAAAATGAGTCTATATAAAATAAGTCCATTTGGAATGGATTTTACTTCAAGACATACTTCATTAATGGAATGGGCTTTCTGCCTCCCTCGCCGCTCCCTTCCCCCCCTCCCCCCCCCCTTTGGTTACATTTAAGTTCCATTGAAATATAAATCATCACGGGAAAAAAATCAGTATGATGGAAAAAAATCTTTACTTTTTTCCCTCTTGTGATAGAAATGGTAATATATATGGAACCTTAAGAATAACTCCTTCAATACATTATGATAAACTTGATAAAGTCTGTATGCAGTCCAGTCTGTGTGCACTATGAGCCAGTCAATACAGAAAATCCAGGCCCTGAAATCTGTGAACTTTTCCTTAAAGAAACTACAGCTGAATACATTTACCAGGAACTTGAATACCTTTCTTCATGTTACAAAACAGTACTCTGACATGTTGCCTACTGGCTAGTCTCTGAAAGATGTTTCTTGATATGTCTTTCTCAGTTTTGAATTGTTAGCGTTACAAAATAACTTCCAGTACTGAAAAAAATCTACAGAATAAGTATATGGTAAGAATTTTAGGAGAATAATATTATCTGGTGCATCAGATAAAGTAACTGGAAATAGCAGACAGACTTTAAAACTCAATTATTTTCCCTATTTTCCACAGCAGCAAACTCAAAATAAATCACAGTTTGAAACAAGAGAATTAAGTTAAACCATTATACTGAATGATCTGCAAGGACAAGATAGTTAACAGGTAAAAAATAATGAAGCATGAAACAGAAAAGACAAGAGAAGAGACTGGAATGTGTCTGAAAATCAATATCACAATTAAGTCCATAAATTGAAGTATACGTTAGAGTTTTAATTTTAATATAAAGTCTTATCTTTGCAGATTTTTTTGCAGTTCTCTGTTGATCATGAGAACTAATCGATTAGGAAATAGCTATTTTGTTAAAAAATTTCTCCCACTGAGTGTTAGTTGACCAAGCAAATCCATTTTGACACAAGGTGATTGCTTTTCTTCATCTGCAGAATTTCAACGTGGCATTGGGCACAGGAGTACCACTGGAAGGAAACATTTGTTGTATTCATGAATTTTGATTTTCCCGTTGGGATAGTGGGGGAAGGGATTGTGCTTCAATGGACAGGTTTGCCAGTTGTTGCTCTGATAAGATCTGGTTCCATATGTTATCAACTTGGTGGATATTCAGCTCTTATGATGAATTAGGCAAGATCTAGGTGGTATGAAAATTAACAGAGTTTTCTTTTTGAGAGGAAGAAATGGAGGAAACTATTTTAAGATACTGCATTCTAGTAGCAATTGCTATCATTCAATGATGCTCATATAAATTAGTTAGTATTATACCATGTGAAAACTAGAACTATAGAGTTTTGGTGTTTGAAACTTATCTGGCTTCTATTTTCTGCTTTAAATTTGTAAGTGGTATTAGGGCATTGACAAATTGGAAATTGTGTACATTAAGGTTGCTATCTAGTGTGATGTTTTGTGTTTTATCATGTAGTCCTTAATTGCTTCCTCTCATACTACTTTGAAAACATGGTAATTTGGGGCCTTTTTTCACCACATACATGTATTCACAGAAGTCTGTCTGGAGGGAGATACCAAACTGAAAGTTTTTGATTCAATAAAAGCTAGAGTGAGAATTCATCTAAAGATTTCATTGGGAGATGTGAGACAGACCTATAAACAGTCACTGTCCCAATGCCAGAACAAGGACTGCCTGTATAGACATGAATTTCATAATATTCACTGAGCATATAGAAGACCTGGAATCAGGTTCACAAGTCTTATTTTTCCATTTTTCTATGCTATTTGCTATTGTGGCTTGAATATCTTTAATTGTGATTGGATATTGTGTTTAGACCCAAAGAATCTTTCTGCTCATTTCTGAAAATATATCCCATATTGGTAAAGTCCTACAAAACAGTTAATTTCTAAGGGAAATTTTTCTTATCACCTCTGGGCAGAGTTACAGTAAACAGTCATCAAGGGGAAGAGTTGCCTCATCTGCTGAGGTTAGGTGGATATTTTAAAATGGATATTTTTTAATATTCTAATTTTTAAAAAATGTATCTTCTAGTTATATTTGCCTTCTTCAGTAAACCAAGAGAGAGGAAAATAGAAGCTCGGGCAGCAGTTAATAATATTAACAGTTCTTGTGAGAGCTGTTGCTTGATTTTTACTAAGTAAGGCTGTACTGATCAAGACAGAACGTTGTGTTTCTACCTGCATATTAATTTTTCACTATTTGCTTTATATTTTAAAAACAGTCACTTGAGTCATCATAAGATTGACTCATGCGTAGAAAATAAAGCCTTATGCTTCTGCCAGTTACTAAACTAATTCTTTGCAGACTACTCAAAAAAAAAAAATCAAGACTTAATATTTTCCTGTATTTTCCTGGCATTCATTTGGTCTGTATTATAATATGGGTTTTTTCCAAAGCTAGCATAGCAAAAATAAACTTTAAAAAAGAGAAACAAATCACAGGCATAAAACCTCAGAATACATGAAACATGTAAACATTTCAAAATAGCATAAATACTTTCTTTTCTACATTTTCCTAACTCTAAAATGGCATCAACTTTATGACAGCAATTGCTAAGCCACAATTATATGCATAAACTTTGAGGGAGAAAATTGCTTGATAGCAAGATACAAAATTTGTCTTGGTGTGGAAAGCAACATTAAATATAGACAGAATATTGATTCCTCACAATATAACATATTTTGGCTACTGAAATAAGTGTAAGACCTAGTCCACTGAAGTGAACAAAAAGTTCATTGATTTCTCTGCACTTTTTACATTTAAAATAAATAAATAAATCAACACATTCTTATGTAATTGTACCACAGGCTTTTAAAGAAAGCTTCTGGATTAAATTTGAAAACTCTGTTTAGAAAAAGCCAATCATTCACTCAGTTATAAAAACTATTGAAAATAATGAAAACAAGAAGAAAATATCATTTGAGCATGAAAACAATCTTAAATAGAAAAAAAACCTTTCTATTTTTTAATATTTCTAATCTTCCTATTAAACATTATCCACCTTCTCTAATGCAGAATTCAATTTCCAGCACAAAAGAGATAAAACATTGATAATGGTAATGGATATTAATCTGAAATGGAATGAAGAAAAAATAGAAGCATGCGTTAAAATATGTTAATGTTAGTGTTTGCATAATATCCATAATATCATAATATGTTTTTAATGTATTTAGGCAAACTGAAAACAACCAACATTAACAGCAGATAATAAATCCCTTTATTTTGTACGTCCAGACATAATTTACATGCTGAGATCATTGTGTTCCTTGTCACACATTTACAATGAAAATATCAATGAAATGAATTAATCTGGCACTACTGAAGTGGGCACTGCAATACAATCTCTTAGTAGTTTTGAGCCTAAAAAACACCCCAACATTCAGACAACAAACAGGCCACACAGTATCATGTATACTAGCTTACACCAGAGTTCACTTAACATGTGGAGAAACTGCCAATATGTCCTTGGAAATATATTGCATTAAACATGTCGATAACAAATACTATCAACTTAATGAAACAGATGTTCAGGATCCCAAGCAGATTGAATGACATTGATAACTTCATTCACGAGTAATAGTCAATATAAAATATGATTTTCTTAATAGAGTAGAGCACAGTATTGATAATTAAATAAACTTTTAATAATGAATCTGTCACAGAGGAAGAAGTGTTATGAATCATTCATAGTTACATGCTTGAGGCAAAAAGTGAAAAATGGTTGATTTTTTTCACTTTTCTGCCAGATTTGCTGTTCCAAATTAGCTAGAATAATGAGGTCAAATTTTTGACAGGGTTAAAACATCATAGGTTAGGGGTACTAAAAAATAAATTATTTAAATATGGAGGCAGCATGGCCTTAATGCTCTGTAAATTATTCAAGTTTTTTTTAAAATAAGAAAATATAACAGATTCTACAGAAGTTTTCCATTGCAAAGTTGGAGTAAATAGTACCTGTTCTTTAAATTTCACTGTATCTAGTTTCTCAGAATATACATTCTTTCCTCAGTCCAGTCTTACATCGTCTAGTGTCACTGCTTGGGCTAAGAACTGAAGCACAGTACAACTCTCCCATAATCCGTCCACAGCTTTCAGTCAGGGACTTAAGCATGCAAGTGGTGATAGGTGCTCCCACAAATACAGTCATTCTTGACATAACAGGAAAGCCCTGAGGTTTCTGAGAAGATAGCCCTCTAAAATCCCTCAGCCCGGCACCTCATGCAATGTCACGCAAGAGATAGCCCTTCCCTGAATGAATTTACTCAAAAGAAAAAATATTTGAGGAAGTGAAGTTTACAGATGGCACCAAATTGGAGGAAACAGTCAACAGGCTCGAGGGCAGGGCTGCCACCCAAAGACATCTGTACAGGCTGCAGGAATAGGCCACAGGGACCTGAGGAAATTCAGCAAGGACGAATGCTGAGTCCCACACGGGATGGGAGATCGCCTTATAATGATATAGGCTGGGGAGCAGTGATCCTGAACGGCCTGAAGCAACTGACAATGAGTTGCCCACAGTGAGCCCTTGCAGCAAAGCAGATTAGCAATGTCCTGCACTGTATGGACAGGAGTACAACTGGTAGTTCAAGGGGTATGATTATTCCCCTCTACTCAGCGTCATTACACCACAACTGAATGCTGTGTTCAGTTTTGTTCCCCCGTTACAAGACATACAAACTGGAGCAAGTTTACAGGACAGCCACCAAGATGATCAAGGGCTTGAGCACTTGCCCTGTGAAAAGAAAGTGAGGGAGATGCACATGAAGAAACAGCTTGAGAGGACCTAACAGCAGCCTGTCAGGGGCTTACAAAACAATAATGAAGAAGGCAGAGACATGCTTTTCACAGCAGTGCATTGTGGCTGAAAGAAAAACAGGCATAATTCAAAAGAGGTAAAGTTCAACCAGGATGCACTGATAAACTTTCTCACCATACAATCAGTCAAGCAGTGGAGCAGGTTTTTCAGCGAGGCATCCCTGGAGGTTTTCAAGACCTGACCTGACCCTGAGTAATGAGATCTGACCTCACAGGACTCCATAGAGCTGGAAGTTGAACTAGAGATGTCCTGAAGTCCCTTCCAAACTGAATTTTCCTATGAGGAATCAGTTAAAAAAATTAAATTGAGAAGTTAATCCATCTCTTGAGTCTACAACTACATCTTGACTCCCTCTTGAGAGGGAATTCACATCTCTATTCTGCTTGGATTAATTACCTCCATAGATCAGCAACAGATGAGAACTGTCTGTGCTGTTGGTGTGAGCACAGTAGCTACTTTGGATGAATGAAGAGACTACCAAACTACTTCTTGATGCTTTGAATGCCTGAGCTGTCATCCTCAGCAGCTGCATTACGCAGGCTAGTTTACAACTTAATTTTGAGAATTTTCACTCCATCAAAGGTCATGTTTATTATGTTAGTTACTGGTATTGCAAGGTTATAAACTGGCCTTAATACCTCATTGGCCTATCTGACTCTGCTGAGTTTCATGAAGATGAAAACAGGTAGCATAGAATAGAGACTACCCCTTCAAATTGCCAATGAAGACTGGAGATCTTCTTGGAGAAGGCACTAGTCCCAAGGAGCTTAAGTGCTTCAGACTCTACTCTTCCGTGTTATCCTGTTCCCATCTTCATCCTCCTGAGGGTCAAGCAACAGCAGAAAACATTTCTATGTTGCATTCTGTATAGTAGAGATTTATATATCTTATATTATTTTAAAATAAGTTAGCTTAAATTACAAAACCAAATAAATTGGATTGCATCATGTTCCATTCTGCTATGACTAGTTTTCTTCCACATAATTCACTGTCAGCTAACTTTACCATAGTGATGTAATGCTGCAAACTGCAGGAGAGAAACAACACAGTAGATAATTGTTGACCGCTAGTATTGGTTCATCAGTGATGTGTCAAGCATCATTGCTATTCAGCACAACTTTCTGCACGTTCCTAGAGCTCATACACTTGTTTTCCCTAGGACTGCAAGGCACAGTTAATAGTTTGGCACAGATGTATTCTAGTCTGTCTCATACTCTTTCTCTGCTATGCCATATTTCTTCAGTTTCTGTATTCAACAGGATTTACTTTCTTACAATCAGATACATATGGTGAGTAATGCAAGTAGTTCTGTATTACACTCACGTCGTCAATTAGTTCCTCCCTATTGAAGAAGTAGATCCAGGACAGTTTCTTCTCTGGATGGATTTTCTACTTTCTGGATCATAAAGCTGTCTTCTCTGTATTCTAGGAACTACTTTCATGTTTTACTGTCTTCATCACATAATGAGTTTCAAAATGGTTATTGTTAAATCTCTCATGAATATAGTAGCTTCTGGTTTTTAACACTTCAACAGTTGATATAGGAATTTTCCATTCCAAGTCAGATGACCTATAACAAATACACACTACCATTTCTCCATTGTACCCACTTACTTTTCCAAGGCATACAATACCATACCTGGTACTGTTTTGTTTCCTTATTTTTATATATAATTATTTGAATAGTTTATTTCAGGCTTTATTATCACTTTTCTGGTTTGTTTTTTTAATATATATTTTAATTTTCATCAAGTAATACGTAGGTGTATGTTTTCACCTCTATTGTTGTTTTAGCTCTTTTCTTGCCCTTTCTTTTCTTGCCCTTTCTTTTCTTGACACACATTACATCTCACTTTTCTACTGTTTCATGCAAATAGTCCAGAGCAACTCAAAGATTTCTTTTTTCTTTCAACTGAGAATTAACCTTTTTACCTTGTGAGCTTTGCCAGAAAAGATAAAGATCTTTGTCAACTGTTTGTATACATTCTTTTAAAAAAGCATGTTCTGTATATTAACTAACAGATACAGTACAGCATGTTATTTGCTAGGAGAATTTTTCACTACAATAGCAGAATAAACAGTGATTTGTCTGAATATAATTTATAGCTACCCTGAGGCTGGGGTAAATTATGCATCTTCTTTTATTCTCAGGATGTCTTATAAATATCTGCTGAAGATACCTTGATTTCCACCAGTGTTTTTTCCTGTAATGCTCCATGTTTTTCATAGAGAGTAGTAACACGTTCATAACAAAAAATAACATAATTCACTTTTTTTCTATAAGCTGACATCCACAACATCTATGATGATTACACTTTGTAAAGCAGCCAGCTTCTAATCACATATAACGAATGCTAATGTCTAATCATTGCTTATGTACATGGTAGAAGTGGTAGAATGTCCATTCCTGCTTGCTTCTCACCAAAGGCATTAATGGCATTGCGTAAGCAACTGAATATTTAGAAGAATGAGTGCTAAGTTTTCAGAATTTGTACTTCTAACTTCCTTGGGTGTTTTTAACATGTGCACTGTGAGATACTGAAAACCAAACTGGAGTAAATTTTCAGGTTTTTAATTAGATTCCTTTTACAGAGAGTAATTCCAGTAAACTCTCTGGAAAGACAACTCTAACTAAATTTTGTGTTGTTCATCTTGGTCATAGAGTTGAGCATTAGAGACCGTCACTTGCTCAATCACTCTCACTTGTGGTTGTCAGAACTGACTTACTGATATCATAGACCTCTACTAAAATTTCTACGAAACTTTATATCCTTCAGTTTACAGAATGCAAAATTATTTACAGAATATTGTTATCATGTACACCTGGAATAAATTTAGGCAGTTTCCAAAGGAACTGTAAATTATCAGAATTTAAAATAAAATTCTTTCATAAATTACTGATATGGCTTCCACTAAGTCTGGTGTTCTCAAACTAAGAAAGCATTGAAAAAACAAACTAACAAATAAAGAAATAAAAAAGTGTGATGTCTCTACAGTGCCATTTGTGCAGTGCCCAGGAGTTAAGAATAGCCAAGTTCTTTAGCAGGATTAATTTCAATATTTGTAATTATAGTTTACTTTCATGGTATTAATAGAAGAGATTCAGGTACTTGGATCCAATGGAAATATAACAGCATTTTATACACTGAGACAGTGAGGGGACCGAAGACAGTTGTATTTTTGATGGATGTACACTGTGATGTCTAAGGTGATGAGTGTCCAGACTGACTGTAAGAAAATGCCTTACTTAATTCAAGAATTTATCATTTATGGAAAAATACCCTTTTGACTGCATATTCAGAAGCCTATACTGTCCTCAAACTCATGGGAAGGCAAAAAAGGCTGGAAAACAGAAAAACCTATCTGAACCAAATGATCCATTTCAGTCATAGAGCAAGTCCAATAAATTATACTAAATGCAGACAAGACAGTAGAAGATAGAGGAGGTAGCTTAGGAAACTGACTCTTATTTTAGAAGTCAAAATGGTCTTAAACATGTTTAGCAAACCTTGGAGAAAATCCTTAACCATACTGTGTAGGTTGGCTAGATGATTCCAGTTTAGGATTGTGGTGGGTTGGCCCTGGTTGGATGCCAGGTGCCCAGCAAAGCCACTCTATCACTCCCCTCCTCAGCTGGACACAGGATGAAAAACGTACAAAAAGGCTTGTGAGACAAGATAAGGACAGGGAGATGACTCAGCAGTTACTGTCATGGGCAAAACAGACTTGAGTGGACAAATAAGTTTAATTTATTACCAATCAAAATCAGAGTAGAGTGATAAAAAAAAAAACATCTTCCCTCACCTCCTTCCCTGGGCTCAACTTTACTCCTGATTTTCTCGTCCTCCTCCCCTGCAGCATCACATGGCAACAGGTAATAGAGGTTGCAGTCAGTTCATCGCATGTTGTCTCTGCCACTCCTTCTTTCTCAGGGGGACAACTTCTCACACTCTTCTCCTGGCCCAGCATGAGGTCCCTCCCGTGGGAGACAATCCTCCATGAACTCCTCCAGTGTGAGTCCTTCCCAAGAGCTACGGTTCTTCACAAACTGCTCTAGCATGGTTCCCTTCCACAGGCTGTAGTCCTCTCAGAAACAGACTCCTCCAGCATGGATCCCTCATGGGATCATGAGTCCTGCCAGAAAACTTGGACCAGAATGTGATCTTCTCTCCATGGGTCCACAGGCCCTGCCAGAAACCGGCTCTGGCACAGGTCCCCACAGAGTCACAGCCTCCTTCGGGTACTGATCTGCTCTAGTGTGGTGTCCTTCAGAGGCTGCAAGTGGGTATCTGCTCCACCAATAACCTCTATGGGCTGCAGGGGGACAGAGTGCCTCACTATGGTCTTCACCATGGGCTGCAGGGGAATCTCTGCTCCAGTGACCAAAGCACCTCCTCCCCCTCCTTCTTCACTGACCTTTGTATTGGCAGGGCTGTTTCTCTCACATATTCTCACTCCTCTGTCATCTGGCAGTAGTTTCTGTTGTGCAGCAAATTTTTTCCCCTTCTTAAATACATTATTACAGAGGCACTACCATCATCGCTGATTGGCTGAGCCTTGGCCAGTAGTGGGTCCATCTTGGAGCCAACTAACATAGGCTTTATTGGACATAGGGGAAGCTTCTAGAAGCTTCTCACAAAAGCCATCTCTGTAGCCCCTCCACTACCAAAATCTTGCCATGCAAACCAAATACAAGGATTTCTTCTTAAATCTTTTTACTCAAAGAAAGGAGACAAACAATTACATCTAAACAATTAATCTTTTTCCACTGCTGGTTGGATTTTCTTAACTAACCTTGTTTAGATTCTTCAGCAGGATCATATCAGCATCGATCCCAACACAAAAAAAGTGGATGAGAACATGGCTGCAGTGGCCATGGGCAAAGAGGACATAAATATGGAACATTGTGACAGAATGGCTTAAACTTTCCTAGAGAAAACCCCTTCATCTGCCTGTGTATGGAAAAACAAATCTTCATTTATGTTTCCAAACTTAACCTCTTAGGCCTGTGGTATCCAGTCTTAAAACCAAGAATACTTCAATTGTCTCTGGGAGTTTAGACTTGCTGTGAAGGAAGTTTTTAAATATCAGCTAGTTTTTAAGGAAAAGTGGTAGTAAATATCACTCAAAGGCATAAGCACTGAAAATCTTGGTATTATGTTAGCCTGTGCTGACTCCACTTCAAGTCAAAATTGAGACTTCTGAAGGATTTTTATGGACAAAATAGAGAGCCTCTCCTCAGAAGAGGCAGTAGCTAAGTGCCAGTTCCTTGAGATATAAGAGTTGGAAGTTCAAGTCCCTCTTTCCAAATGAGTCCGAGCAAAGACCCAAGGTCCGTTTTTTCATACTATTAGTGTATGGCTATCTGTTGGCAGTGATAGGATTGGTTTTTTTCTAATTTTGACAGAAATTAAATGCTGAATAAGAGAAATTTTTCCTGATTGAAACAAACAAACAAACAACAGGTACATTCTCGTGGAAAGTTCCCTTCCAATGCCTCAGCATTTTCTACCAAAAAGCTCTCATTTTCTAGTATAAGTTCTTAAGATCTGCTACTTAGCTCCTGGGAGTTTTGGACCAATAAAATTTGTCATAGTATATTATAAAGGTCTTTCTTAAAAAGAATATCCTTAATACAAAAAAAGTGTAGAGTTAGTGATAAAAAATATTTCAACTATAGCTTTTTGCATAGAGGTAAAGTCAGTCATGACTGCAGTTCTACATCTGCAAACTAAACCATTAAATAGGCTCAGTGTTACCATTAATTTTAGCTTTTGCTAAGCAAATCTGTCTGGTTGCTAGCTCTTTCTGCATTTCTCGGTTATAGTTAGTCTTTGATTCCTGAGTTTAGTGGCAGTGTTGTACTGTGTATTGTTTGTCCTCTATTGTATCTAGAAATTAATTTTCTGCAATGTAAATTTTCTCATATTTCACACTCCCAATAAATTTAGCAGGCTTAGAGGAGCTTACAGTGGTTAACTGTTTTAGCATATGTTTTTCCTGAAGTTTTTGCCGATTTGAAATACAGGACCTTATAGTACAAGATCCGAGGTGATTCAAGGGAAAAATGTTCAGGCAGTCTCAAGTGTTTTCCAGATTGGTGGCTGACCTGCCCCAGTACACGAGAAAGTTTTAAACATAGGCTGAGACACCCTTCACCTTGATCTCTGACAGAAGAAGAAAATGGGAAAGGGTTTGGCTGTCAGCTGCTGAGGAATGTTAATTAAGTTTGCAGATTTATTATTAATTTGATTTATATATCCTAGGTAAAAGCACTCTGGAGCACTCCTGTTAGGTAGTGATATTGGGTGAAATAGCTGTTTTGCATCTCCCCAGTTACCATTATGTTAATTAAGTTAATAAAGTTGCAGCCTCTAGCTGTAATCTTATTCTTATGTGTGTATCTTATTTACCTGAGGTGTTTCAATCAACACACTGGTCTTATCAAATCTAACAAAATACATATTTTGTTACATAATTACCAGTTTTAAAGGAAGTTTTTGGGTTTGGGGATATATTCAGTTACTGGTACACTAAAACATATGCAGTTTTAGGAAATATACCAAAGACATATGTAAATAACTTTCAAAGTACAACTGCAGTCTTCACATACAAACTCACATTACATTAATGAGGATTTTTTACTGAGCCCAGGACAGTGTAGACAACAATATTCCTTTTTAAACAGTATTTTATAGGTCGTTACATCAAATGGATTCACCCCTATCTATTTAAATTAGATTTTCTTTTTCTCTAAATTGGTGAGAGTTTGCCAAATATCCTAAAGTTTCTCATCTCCACACAGTTTTGAGAACAATCTTTGACTGTATAATTGAGGGGTTTTTTCTGACCTTGCTCTCGATAGGGTGACTGGATTTGAAGTTAAAATGTGAGAGGAGAAAATTCACTTAAAACAGAGGCAAAGAAACAATTTTTATAATTCCTATAATTTAACAGTTCTGAATTAGCCTATGGAATTCAAAAGGCATTAATGAAACATAGGAATAAAGCAGCTTCATTACAGTTTGAACTGTTACAGTTTGAAAAAAATTATATTGACATGGAAACATATGTATAAAAGAAACAGAAATCTTTTTGTTTAGACATAAAAAAAATTTTCAGGACATACAAAAGCAAAGACTTGATGAGCAGGTTAATCCAGATAATTTCTACAGTATTCCTTGCCCCTCCCTCTAAGGCATCCAGTTCCAGCCACAATTTAAGACAGGCTGTAAAGTAAACGTCCCTTTGCTTCTACCAGGGAATATCACTGTATGGGACCAGCAGATTTAAAGCATCTTAATTCTTTTAAGGATTATTTCCTTATTTCTTTCTTCACCTCGCTGCAGACATTCAGTCTATATGTGAATTACAAGATGGCAATCAGCAGACTGGCAAGATTCACTCAATGCAACATAGACCTGCACTCCCTTGTAGAAGGCCACATAGGCCTTCAAGTGTGGAAGAGACAATGGAAAAATCAAAGTGGAGGTTTGGAGAACAATAAGAGACTGGATTATGATTTGAGGTTATGGGCAGGTACAGGGGTTGAATTCGAATTTACTGTGGACCCTTTGGGTCCAGAACTGATTTGGCAGTTTTGGAAAAAAATGTGGAAAGGGGATCATCAGTGAAAAGGAAATTTAAAAGTTGTGGAGAACAAAAACTGACTCATGGTTTGGAATGTAGTCTGTTTTGTTGGGGTTTTTTTTCATAATAGGTAGTAGAATTTCCATGGTGGTATTAAATGAAGCACTTCTGTGCTCATATGTGAACAACTGAACATAACAGAACAGTCAGTTGATGGACGTTCAGTCTCAATAAGCCTCTCAGTTGCAATGAGACCATGACTGCATTATCAGCCCTGTTATTAATAAAACTTATCACTGTGGAAACCAGTAAAGTAAGCAGAAATATTACTTTCTCTGTTTAAAATACTTTGTGTTCTAATAACAAATTTCAGACCTGATCTGAGATCTGCTAAGGTCAGTGGAAAAGCTCCCAATAGTTAAGGTGGACTTTTGATCAGATTTGTATGCATTTTTTTCTGAACGAGAAATTACATTGATAATAGTTACACTAGGCTTGATAATGTACTCAAAATTTTGGCAATGTTTTTTTCCCAGCTAATGCTTTTTTTGTCCATTCTGCAACAGCAGCCAGTCGTGTTTTAACTATATTCTAAAATTTAAAGATTTAGCTAAACTCCTATAACATCCAAATTTGCCCTGTAAATTCATTTTCAAAACTAATCTATCATACTCTAATGTATGATAATTTTATCAAACTAGCTCTGTTTAATTTCAACCAACAATGCTAAAATATCAAGGAAGATTACCTCAGTCCACCTCCTTTTCAAAACTGAATTCTTTGTTGGGTTGACACAAAGTGTGTGAAGTCAATGGGCATTTTCACTTGAGTGGCAGGTGGGGCAGACACTGTGTTGCATAGTGATGGTATCAGCAGTCCCATAGTGTGCAGTCTCTTTCAATTTTACAGTAAATAACTCTTCATGCATCTGATTCACCCAAAAGCCTCAGATATCAGTAACCAACACAAATGTTTATGATAACCTCTTTGTACAGTTGTAATTTGAACAAATTCATCAAGGATACCAATTTACAGATGTTCTCATCCAATATAGATTTAGAGAACATAATTATGGTATGACTGTGATGTCTGGGTTTAGCTTTCACTTTACTTTTATTTTGCATTTGAGAATTTTGAAGGGAATTCTTTTTCCAGCTCACTCTAGTTCAGTCAAATTAACAATGCTAGTTCTAGTACAAATCACAAAGTTTTGGTATTGATTTCACAGACACCTCAAACAAGATTTTAAAAAAGGAAAACCTATTAGGAAACTTAATCATTTGTAGTAAAATTATGTTAGCTACTACTTGGCAAGATTGCTTTAGAACTAAGGCTTTGAAGCCTGTCACAGGTCTTAAAAATAAAATTGCTTGAGTAGTTGAGGAGAACTGTATTAAAATGCAAATTTCCAGCTGTTAATATTTCTTCAAAAACCAATAATCCCTCAAGGCCACCAATATGTCAAATACTTAATGGAAAAATATCCCTTAGGCAGAATGGCCTTTCTAAGTTGACTTTTGATTAAACTTAAAATACTATATAGAAAAAAACTTAAAATCAAAAAGAGGATATAAATATTGTACTAGACTAAAATGTCATAGAGAATGCAATCGGAGGGGCAAATTTAAGGTCGCTAATTTTGAAGTAATTTTCTACCCTTTTTGAGGATTAGCCAAGGAAATAATTGCTAATATAAGGTATACTGTATAGCCTGCACCTACAAACGGGCCTTGGAAGAACAGAAACTAATACTTTTCGAAGTAATATAGATCTAAACATGAAGTTGGGATGTAGTTGACTTGTATAGCACATAGGGTCAAAGTCCCCACTGCTGATCAATTCTGCTTCTATTCTGCTGGACAAAGTCTGAAACTTGAGGCTCAAAATTATCAAGTGAGAATAAACAGACCTTAATCCTGGCTACTGAATTCCATGACTCTATATGTCTCTGATCAGAAGTCAGATATCCTTTGGAAAAGAATAACAGAAGTAACAGTCTAACCCTGTTCCCATGGAAAGCAGTGACAAAACAATAATGTGAAGAGGATTAAGGTGTGGTATGATGTGACTAAGTACATCAAGATTTGAGGAAATTAAATTGTCATTTAAACATCAAATCAGTCCCTGAACCAACACTTGCTAGCATCTTGAATTACATAATTGCTAAGTGTTGTCTTGTCCTGATCTCAGCTAGAACAGAACTCATTCTGTTCAGTGATTTTACTTTTCAGCTAAGTTTCTTCTAAGTAACTGCACTTTCTGAAGTTAATGGCATAATTTTGCAATGTCTTCTTCTAAAAGTAATAATGCTCAATATTTATAGTTACTACCAAGTATTGGTATGCAGAAAGGATCTTGTTTATACTTGCTCCTGTGGAGACCAAGGTCACTGCTAAATCTTGGATATCATGTTGGGGATGCAGTAAGAGATCGCACCAGCAGGGAGGAGCAGACAGGACAAGCCCCTAAAATGACCAACAAGATATGCTATTCCATATGCATCATATTCAGTATAAAGCTGGGGGATCACAAGAATTAAGCTCTCTTCTTCAATGGCTGGCATCTGATGAGGACTCTGTCCATCCTTCTGCCTTTGATCCCAATCCCTGTGTTCCTGAATCCAACTCCAGAATCCAGCTCCAAAATCCAGTTCCTGTCTGCTGCTGAGTCCAGTCTGGGACTTGCCCAGTGCCTGCCCTGCAGCATCAGTGGTGATGGTGATGTAATTGCCATCAGGGGGCCGGGTTTTATATTGGTTTTGTATATATTACATTTTATTGTTATTGTTTCATTAAAGCTGTTTTAATTTTCTTTTCTAGTCCATAAGTCTCCCTTATTCCCTTTCTCTTTCCTTTTGGGAAGGGAGAGGGATCATTAGAAAGCATCTGTCCCCCATATAAGTGACTGGTCCAACCCTAACCCTTGACATGTCTTATAAAACAGATTTATGGAAGAGAAGTTATAAAATGGCTTTTTACTGATTAGCATACTCTGTGATATCTGTGCTGCTGCAATACCACCTTTCACAATAAGAACTTTGTGGCAGCAAGGTAAAATAGGATCACAGATTCGCACTGTTTGTAGTGTCAATGAATAATGAGAACTTTTAGTAGCAAGAAAAAGCAACTCCAGCTACCTAAAGTATAATCCAGTCTCAGTTCATCTCTAATGTACTGCACATTTGGTTTTGAATAGGAATTAGACAAGTGTTTTAGTCAGATAAGAAAATCTTATGTGATCATGGGGAAACAGCAGCTGGATTCTTAGCTGGTGATGTATCTTGAAGATATGAAGATCTACATCAGTTAAGGACATGACATTGCATTTAATCTTCAGAAGACGAGGTATGATGTTTTTAATCTGTAATATAATTCCACAGAACATGTCTTCAGTACTAAAGCTATTTTATAGTCCTTCAAAATACAATAATCTGTATAGCACCATTTTACCTTTTGAGGCTTTGGTCACAAACTAATTACTCTAGCGAATGTAAACCATCTAACAGCAATGTAATTACCCTTGGGGGAAAAAAAAAAGAGAGACAGAAGCAGTATCAGGCCCCTATTTTTAAAAGGAGTGGTAAAATCTGTAGTTTGTACAGATAGACAAAAATGTCAAACAGACATTTCTTTCCTTCTGCAAAGAAATTTGAAGATAAAATTAAAATTACCAGTGATGTTTTACCTGAAATTTTAAAAGGAATTAGTTTGTTTCATCTCTAAAACACACTAGATTCTATCAACATATTCCAGAACCACAGGACCCAGACATGGATATACCTGGGTAAAATCTGAGTTTCACAGAAATTTAGGATAAGCTTTCTCTGACATCTTTAGTTTCTGGATTTCAGTTGTTGAGTCTTAAGGAACTTTGGCAGATTTCAGGTTCAAAAGGAAATGTTAACACCTAAGCAGGACATACGACAGTTTACATATCCAACTCCAGTCTCTATGTGCATCTACATATTCCAAACTAGAGCTCCCTAAAATGGTTGAGGGAGAGGAGGAAAGGGTTGAAGGATTTATAACAGGAAGTGTGAAAAAAGGCTAAGAGATAAGCGTCTATCTCTAGGAGAGGGCTCCGGTGCATGTATATCAAATCAGTTAGGGACTCTAATTCTTAGCAGCCCTGATCCATAACATCCTTGAAGAGTTACAGAAGTACCCTGAATTCTGTATTCCTCCGAACCAGTTCTTGGCAGTTAAGAAAGCTAACTGTCCTACATCTTATTTGGAGATGTCTGACCATCTTCTCATATAACCTGAGCTCCTGATACAGGGTTCTGGATTTTAAACTCTGAGTTAAAAGAATACAATGTGTTTTCTCTCAGTAGCTATTAATCTAATCTAGTTAACTTGAAAGACACTTCAAAAAAAGCACCCATCCTTTTGAAATCCCAAGACAAAGTAGAATCAATCAAGGACATTTCATGTGATCAGCAGGGTTCCAGGTCACTGAGTGCCAAGTTCTATTCTATAAAAATAAAATGGCATCTAAAGAAACAAGAAATTATATTTCAATTTTCTGATATCTTTTTTTAAAGTATTGTTTTTTTCAGTCATGAAGAGGTCACTTACACAGTGTTGAAGACCCCGCATTAAAGACAATGACCAGTATTGATTATGACCAATGATCACATTCAAATCTTGGCTGTGACCAATGATCAAACTGTACTTGCTGACACAGTGTGTCACAGCAGCATTTCTCAGAGCATCGAAACAGCTATGCAAACAGTTTCATTTATACCAGCTGAAGGACGAAGAGTAGCACTTCTACATTTTCAGTTGGACAAGTCAATGCTTAAGAAAGGGTAGAAAATGAAAACAAAATATAGTTGGAATGACAATAAAAAATTCACTTACAGTATTTAGTGTAGACAACTTCAAATGGAAAATATTTCAAGTGCATTTTAACCTAATTGCCTGAACTTGTCTTTCAAAGTAATTCTGCCAATTCATACTGAAGTCTTAGCTGTATTTCCAGCCAAAGTACATGTCATCAAAACCATATACGTAGCCGTATTTTTATCCCAGCTTTTCATGGCATTTGACAATTCTTTGTTATAAACTTATATGTAGCTGTTTGTGAATCACACTCAGCCGCAATAAGCAGTTGTGATGAGCACTGTGAAGCTAAAGACGGAACCAAACTTGGAATAAAATGCTGTCATGCTTTCATTCATTCAACACTTTTTTAGGTTGCTTTGTTAGTTATTCAAGCTCATGAATAGGAGTCTGTGTAGTAGGGTTATAGTTTTGTTTCACCATCAGTGTCATTTGGCCTTTGCTTATCTGGAAGGCAGTTTTGACAATCTTTTTAAAGTCAGAGGTCTTGTCTTTTAATTTAGTGTATCTTCTGATATTTCCCATTAATTTCCCCAGGGCCCATTAGGAGTTGAACTTCTGTTTAAAATAATTCCAAACACCTTTATTTCTTTATTCTCCAAATATGTTTTTTTTATTTTAATTATTCCTAAGGGACCTTTTTACACTTAAATGGATAATTGAGAAGACTTTTTTTTTCTTGTTTACCTTTCATCTTTGAAAGACAGATTTTGTCTTTTATTTTAGTTTGGTAAGGAAGTTGCTTAAGCATTGCTAGATTCCTAATTAATTCCCCAAATAATAGTGTTGTTTGGGGTTACATTTTGGGGTTTTGGGTTTCTTTACATTTAAATTATTTTCTACTTTGTTATCCAGTTATATCATCAGATGGCCTTGCTATATTGTAGGTAATTTTTTTTACTATACACACAGCAATGAACTAAGGAAGGTGTTATGCAATGGTTTACATTTAGGCATGCAGTATTTTTAACCACAAATTTCAAAAGAGCCTTATCTTAAATAGTTGAGAAACAATTAAAGTTTCCATCAGAGAAAGAACATGAATAAGTTAAAAGTAATGAGTTTCTATAAAACACACCCTAATAATCAGTGTTGCCTACAATTTAAATCCTTTGGCATTCTTATAAAAATTGCTTAAACTAAGAATTTTATTATGTTGTAGAATTAGGTTTTATCATAAAAGACAGACAAAAGTAAGAAAGAAGAAGCCTGGTAACTAACTTGGATATATTACTCAGTAATAATATTTATTCTGAATGTCCCCCTTTTCTTATTTGGTCTGTTGAGTCACTTTTGTTTTATTGGGTGAGTAATACTATACTTGCCTGTAATATGAAAGTATCTTAAAAGATGGATTATTTTTTTTGGTAGGACCTCATGATTTGCTTGTCTTTTGACCAAAGTGGTAAATAGATTTATAACCTGTCATTTCCAACTATGGTGGTTTGACCTTGGCCAGATGCCAGATACTCACCCAGCTGCTCTCTCATTTCCCTTCCTGTCACATGCCCTCTGCTGGGGCAGAAAAAAAAGACGAAAAAAGCTTGCAGATTGAGATAGAGATAGTGACATCACTTACCAATTACCTTCTTGAGCCAAATAGACTTGGCTTAGGGAAAATGTACTTAATTTAGTAACAATTGAAACAGATCTGGATGCTGGGAAATAAAGACAAAATTAAAAAGTCTTCCTTCCATCCCTCCTTTTTCCCAGGTTCAACTTCACTCCTTCATTCACAACTTCTCTACTTATTCCCTGCCCCAAGCAGCAAAGAGGGGATGAAGAATGAGGAAGTTACAGTCAATCCATAGCACTTCCTCTCTGCTGCTCCTTCCTTTTCCCCTGCTCAAGTGTGCAGTCCTCCATGCACTGTGGATACCTGCTTCAGCATGGTCCTCTCATTAGCTGCAGGAAAATACTTGCTCAACTACGATCTCCTCCACAGGCTGCAGAGGAATATCTACTCTGGTCTGGAGCATCTCCTTCCCCCTCCTTCTCTGACCCTTGTGTTCATACTGCTGTGGTATCCTGTGGTAGATCCATGGACAAGGTGGCTAGAACTGGCTGCATCCAGCCTGGGGCAATCCCTGGTCTCCTCCTGCAGAGGTCACCTCTACAACCAGACTACCCACCATCAGATACTTTTGATAAGTATTTTATGCAAAGTAAAAATCATAATAATCAAAGTTCATATACATTTTCCTAAAATGGAACTGAATTATTTAGAAAACTAAATCAGGAAAGGAAATCTACTGTTTTTGAAATCTGTAGAAATACATGCACATTTAGAAAAAACTTTCCTGAATAGCAAAGTACTACATTCCATAGCATTTCTTTTTTTCATGGATGATAGGAAGTACCAGTCCCTTATTTAGGCTGCAGATCTCAGTAAATTGGCAGTCAAAGACTGCACAATCATACATATATACCATGATATTAATGTTCTTTAAGTATCATATGTAAAATGGAATTACTTTTCAATTCAAGAAGTACACAAGCAAGAGTTTAATAACAGAAATTCACCCCCCCCAAATGAATTTGAATTATTTTATATGTGTTCAAAAAAATGAGTAGATGTGGCATTTTGAGAGATGGTCTAGGGGTTAGGGAGATGTTTGAAGAAGGCTGGATTAGATGATCCTAGAGGTCTTTTCCAACCTGAATGATTCTATGATTCTATCGATATGTATTTTTGAATCTCTATTAATATTTACTTCCTATAATGGTTTTGCACAAACATGCAATAGCAGGTAGCAGCTTCTTGCTGTTAATGAAATCGAGGTAATGATATTGGATGGATGAGGTGATAAGGGGCCATATCAACCATAAACAGAAATTTCAGAAGAAATTTGATTCATTTTCAACTTGTTGGTAAAAGAATAAGGCCTCTTCATTCAATTTGAAGCCAAAACAGTGGCTGTAAACCTGCAATGTCATAGGCAAACACTCTATGCATGTATTTTACATAAATATGTGAGCAATGCAACACAAAGGGGCAAAGATGTGTGCAGTTAAAGTAGGAGGGATCCAGGTAACAAGAAGTTGTAATTAAAGAACAAAATAAACACAAGAGATTGTAACTAAGCAGGATATAATGCCAAATACACAAGAAGGATACTTTATGAAACAGTTTGAAATTTATGAAACAGTTGTTAAAGACTATTGTTGTATAGATGCAGTGATAATAACTAATAATTTGTAAGAACTAACCACTGACATAAAATGTGTGAGTATAATGAATTAATTTGGTAATGATTTGCTTTAAAACCCAGAACAGTTCTGTTTTGTCAATGTCCTAGGCAATCCCACCAAATCAAATCTCCAGTTCCCTAAATTATACCTATATCAACATGCAGATATCTTCACTTGTAGTAAACTTCATGGCATCTCTCCATCAGCATTTTTTAACTTGAAAATCTTAAACTTTAATGTCCAACCATTTCCAAAATTCCAGAGATTCACCTAGGCATCACTGTATAAACACATAACAAGTCTGCTGAACTATGAGGGAAAAGGAAAACCAACAGTACTTCCAAAGGGTCTCCACTGAGAACATCCTTCGAACTAAGCTAATCTACCAAGTTAGCAAAGCCAGAAAAATGAATTTAAACAATGGATGTTTTTTTTTTCTCTGTTTACCCTAACATGGTGCACCTGCACTACCAAATCCTCATCCTATAGTGGGAGAGAAACTACGGATGTCCAGCCCCCTCAGTGTTCCTTCCATACTGGGAGAAGCAATGTAGCTTGGAGAGGAGAGAAGAAAATTCAGACATACAGAACTGCACATAAAACCACCAAGTGAGAAAAGTCTGAGGCATGAGGCAGGGGATAGGATATCTCTTTTAGGAAGAATGGTGTGATAAAGGCATGGTCATCAGCATTTGTTCATTCAGATCTCTCTGCTGATAAGCAAAGGACTCATTTTCAGAGGGCTCACTAACAAATGCATTCAAGAGCTGGTTGTGACTGAAAATTCTTTAGTCTTATCAGTCCACCTTCAATTTCCATGATCACACTTGCAGTTTCTGATGATGATCAAGATTGTCTGCATCTCGTGTTCACGGCCTTGGGCAGGGAGTCAGGCTGCAGTCTCCAGTGATAAAAAGTCTCTGCATTTGAACTCTGTAGAAAGCATTCCATGGCAAACACATACAAGGCAATCCTAGTATCCTCTTGGTATAAGTCAGACCACTCTGGGGAAAAAAAAACAAATAAATAAACAAACAAAACCCAAACAAACAAACAAAACCAAAACACCAAAACCAGAATGAGCATCTAACTAATGCAACAATTTTTTATGTAGGGGCAGGACAGGAATCCAAATACATCTTGGTTCTTGGGATTTATCTATAGTAGGTATATCAGCTGTACATCATTACATAAAGAATCACAACAGGGAGAGGCTGTATCTTTTCTTTCTTATTATCCCAAAATCTGATGCCTAGGTGGCTTTGTTAATCATATGTGTTGGGAACAAAAAAAATCTTTCTACTGTATGTAATCTTATGTTGAGAAATTTTTATGTAAGGAAATTCTGTGAGCTTAATTTTCCTTTTAAAACACCTTACATTTTGGTTCACTGTTCATTTAAGTGACTGAAAGTTTCTTCTGAGAGCAACTTTCAACAGAAAAAGAAAAAAAAACTATGAACAGGAAGAAAAAGAAAGCTAATGAATATTATGGTTAGTATGCTGTCATCCATTTAAGGCTTATGCTGCCTCAACCCCAGTTAGCTGAGCACAGCAGTAGTTATGAGGAGTAATGAGTTTGCCAGACATTTTTTAAATTCTCTCCTGCTGTGTGCTGTCAGTTGAAAAAGAGGGAGACAGTGATGGCAAACAATTTAAACACAATGGATTGACCATAACGGGCATTTAAAGAACAATAAAGCAAAGACCAAATGGCAGGATCTGGCCAGCTAGTTTGTAAGTTCCCTGAATATGACAAGGATTGTTGCTTTTTAAGTTTTGCTTAAAAAGCGAAGTGCAGCTATAGATTCAGTAGCCAGTAAACCTTTAATTCGAAGTAACCATGTTCTATTGGAAAAAACAAGGTAATTTATGACAGAATGATTAATATTAAAGATGGTTACTTTTTTTTTCATTTTTTGAAATGCTGCCTAATTTAGATACATATTTCTTGATAATTTTGAGTAACAATAACAGATAAGAAAAAGACATATGCCAAATATATTTCTCCAGTTTCAGTGACACTCTTGTGAGTGATCAGAGATTATTCTCCTTCTCCACTTATTCCCTCAGAAAGGTTGAAAACTGGATTTTTTTTTTTAAAAAGTAGATCTTCATAGCTGCCACCACGCTGCACAGTTAGAGTATTCATTACTTTCTGGTAAAAGAAGGATTGGACATCATATTTTCCACTCCAAAAGAATAAGCTTCTGCCATTTGAGGTATGTTAGATCAGCTCTATATGAAAAATTTATCCTGCTATAACTTTATTTTCAAAGCAATATTTCAGTGTCGTGGGAAAAAACAAACAAACAAATAAAAACAAAAAAAACCCATACCCCAAAGTCACAATAAATGGGATTTTTTTTTTTTCTTGCTTTCCAGTCAGTGAGATTAAATATAATGCCTCAGCGTTATGGAACTGAGCCAAATCAACTTCACTTGAGTTCAATTCTACTATTTAGCAGGAGCAAGTGAGCTTGGAGAGGGCTATGAAACTGTTCCGTGTTCAGGGTATCAGCTACCTCATTAATGGGGAGGATTTAGCTGTCCCTACAGACAAGAAAACCCAACCTTAGTTTCTGAGGTTGAGCTAGTGACCCCAAGATTCTGCGATAGCCAGCGGAGATAAAAAAAGACACCTCTAGGCAATCATTTATCTCTCTAAAATGGGCATAGATGGATCAGATTAATTGTGAGTACCTATTTTTCTTTGTATTTGTTACAAAGGTAGTCTAAATTGTTTAATTCTGATTTAAACATCGTTTTCAGACATCTAAACTTTGTGCAATTTCTTTTTTTGTTTGCCATCAATGTAGCTTATTTAAGCATTTTTCTATAAATATTCTATGTCACTTCCTTTGAGATAAAAAGGTAAGGAGTTTTTCCCTAAAATCCAACTCTGCATGATTTCAACAGCTCCCATTTTCAAACAGCAGAACCAGGACTAAATATTTGCAATTTGCATTACATTGTATCAGTTATGCAATGCAAATAAATGTAATATTGATCATACTTGACAGACAATGCACCTCTGTTTATCTATGACATGAGAAATAACAACCTTCTAGTTTCTCTGGAGACTACAGCAGAGAGTTGTTGCAGGGCGTATTTGGTGAACGGGAAGTCTTTAGTATTATGAGCTGATCCTCTGGTAGCTCCCTAGGAGCCACTGGAATGCCTCAGAACAACACTTCTAGGAGAGCTTTTAGTTCACAGATCACTAGCTTGAGTGAATATGTATCTTAAATTCCTAACTTTTTTCTTTTTATTCTGAAATTTATCAAATGATGGGCTATATTTATTGCAAACTAAGAAAACAGCAATCAGATGCTCCAAGCTCAGAGTTTCATCTGCTCTGTCTTCATCAGGCTTCCTGTCTGTAGAAAAGCCATGCAAATAAGCCTCTGGACTACATGGATCATGTACAAAGCCGTGCCAGATTTGCTTAAGAAAAATAGTGCTGAATCACAGAGCTCAGACTTTTATGTCCAACAGAAGCACAGAGACACACAGTCAATGTAAAGGCAAAAATCTTCCTTTGCACATCTATTGGATGTAACTGTATTCCCACTGGTCATACAATGGGAGAACATGGTTTCGTCACATCACTTGGCAGACATACAACTTTGTGTCACATCACATAGCAGGTTGAGCTGGTTCCACACAAGCAGCACTACATGTTGTTCTTGTGTATATAGGAAGAAGGGAACTGTAGTTGTGCAATGGCCAAATGTAAGCCCCCAGAATTACAGCACTGAAGCAAATGCTGGCATCTGACTTTCCCAAATAATTCCCTGCCCGCTTAACACAATGTGTAAGCACCACAGAAAGACTGCAGCTTTTACTACTAGATAAGAAGGGCAGCTTACAGCAAGAATGGCAATAGGCTTAGGTAACATAATCCACAGCCATGGCTGTAGCCTAGACAGTTTTGTGAACTGCACATAAACCTATTCTGGTCTTACAGAGTATTCTGGCTATTCAAAACCATTTCAGAAAATGCTTTTACATGTAGCACTGTCACCCACTGTAATGTCTGAACTACATCATCTTTTCTGCTACATTTTCTAACTGTTTTTCATCCAGGATTCCTGGTATAGTTCCTGCTAAGTGAATGGACAACAGAGGAATTTAAGCAGGGGACTTAGAAGTGAAAAACAAAAAAGACTAATGGTCCTTGGATATAAAAGGGAATACTCCTGTTGAAATTGATTCCTAGCTTTTTTAGCAATATTTTCATGACGAAAACAATGAATTTTTAAATACCAATAATAACAAACAAAATAAGGGAAAACAGACTTACCGCAATGATTCACAAAAATATTCCAAACAATTTTTCATGTTGTCCTTGAACTGGGGAGCCCAGAACTGGGCACAGTATTCGAGATGTAGCCTTACCAGGGCAGAATAGAGAGGGAGGAGAACCTCCTTCAAACTGCTGGTCATGTTCTTCTTAATGCGGCCCAGGATACCATTGGCCTTCTTCGCCACCAGGGCTCATTGCTCTCTCATGGTGAATTTGCTGTCCACTCCCAGGTCCTTCTCCGCAGAGCTGCTTTCCAGCAGGTCAATCCCTAACCTGTACTGGTGGATTGGGTTAGTCTTCCCAGGTGCAGGACCTTACACTTGCCCTTGTTGAACTTCATGAGGTGCCTCTTTGCCCAACTCTCCAGTCTATCCAAAACTTGCTAAATGGCAGCACAGCCTTCTGGTGTGTCAGCCACTCCTCCCAGTTTTGTATCATCAGCAAACTTGCTGAGGGTACCCTCCATCCTTTCATCAAGGTCATTAATGAAGATGTTAAACTAGACTGAGCTCAGCACTGACCGCTGGGGAACACCGCTAACTACAGGCCTCCAACTGGACTCTGTGCTGTTGATCACAACACTTTGGGCTCTATTGTTTAGCCAGTTCACTATCCACCTCGCAGTCCACTCATCTAACCCACACTTCCTAAGCTTCTCTATAATGATGTTGTGGGGAACAGTGTCAAAAGCCTTGCTGAAGTCAAGAAAGACAACAACATCCACAGCTCTTCCCTCATCTACCCAGCTAGTCACACCACCACAGAACACTATCAAATTGGTCAAGCATGATTTCCCCTTGGTGAATCCATGCTGACTACTCCTGATAACTTTCTTTCCCTCCATGTGCTTCAAGATGACCTCCAGAAAGAGCTGTTCCGTCACCTTTCCAGGGATTGAGATGAGGCTGACTGGCCTGTAATTTCCTGGCTCCTCTATCTTGCCCTTTTTGAAGACTGGGGCGACATTGGCTTTCCTCCAGTCCTCAGGCACCTCTCCCATTCTCCATGATCTTTCAAAAATGATGCAGAGTGGCATAGCAACCACATCAGCCAGCTCCCTCAGCATTTGTGGGTATATCCCACATGAGTGGGATAATAATCCACATGAGATTCTGAAGCATTTGGATACAAGGCTACCAGTACTAGTCTATGAAAGAGCATTCAATTAAGGCTCAACACCATACTCCTGCTATGGGCTCCTCTTATCAATACCTTTATTCATAGCTTTTCGTTTTCATTAGCCCGATCCCTGCACCACACAGCTGCACAAAGTGCAGCCACCCAATGATAAAGATCTTTAGAAGCAGCTTCCACATTTCAGTTCATACAACCACCCAGACCAGTGTTGAAAGCTTTTTAGACTTTTTTGGTCTCAAATTCTTCTTACACATTTTTTCTCTTGTTCCTCCTCCCACCTTTCTTTCCTGTTTCTGATCCTGAACCATACTGAGTTACCTCTTCTAACACAGGCTTATCAGTGCTCTCCTAATTGGCAAAACCCTCCTGGGAGGATGACTTTTTAGCATTTCAACATCTCATATTATTGCTGTGAATTTTTTTCGGCATAGGAGCTGCCAGACACAAATGATTCACTTTCAGTTTTCCAAATGAGATGACTAATAGGAGTGGACAATGGAACTGCAGATGGACCTTTTTGTCTTGTTCTACCCCATGCATGTGCAGGTATATTACCATTTAGTTAACTGTCATTTTGTGAGGGTAGCAGGAGTTATTTATAACATTTTTACACATTCAAACTAGAAAATAATCCTCCTATTTTCAAAACTGTTATCTCTCAGAGATTACATATCCTCAAAGTCATATTAAATTCTAATGTAGGGTATAAAGGCTTTTTCTAATTAATTCAATTTGGTTATGCAGATTTGGTTCTGTCTACATTATTTTTTCACATAGCATTTTTAATATTACCTCTTTTACAAAGAGATTAGACTTCAGAAATTAAAATAAAAGTCTGTGTGAAAAATAGGATGACTTTGGTCTGGCTTTAACCCTAGCATCAACTTCTTCTGTAAGCTAATGGCTGATGAGCAGACTAAAGTTCTTAAGTTGAAATGTGACTTCATAAATCATGCAAAACAATTCAAAGTTTCTAGACATCAAGAGGCTTGCAGACTTGAGGTGTGATTGAAGAGTAATAATGTACTTTTGTCAGTGAGTTAGCCTGGGTCTGAAAAATAGACTAGCTGATTGAAGGACTTGACCTAATGATCTCATTCTTTTATCTCTACACTGTCCTTGTTTCTAGTCCACTCTAGATCTTTGTTCTCCATTTCCTAGTAGATGAAAATTTTCCCTCAATTCCACTTATGTAAATGAATTTCACTGAGCCTGTCAGTTTTGGTGAGATCACTTTTTATGGCACCTTTACTATTTTCAGCTGATGTGACAGACCTAGCTATAGGTAATACAAATATCTTTGGCATAAAGATGACAGGAAGGATTTTTCCAGAAAATTCCAAATTACTTAGATACAAATCTGTTTGACTAGAATAATAGCAATTTAAGCAAGTATAGGAAAGATTCCAGAAAAAAAAAAAAAAACATTTAAAAAATTTTTTGTACAAATAAAAAAAAACAGTTGCAAAGACCAAGAAGCATGCAAAATATATACCTGCTCAAATATAACTATTTAGATTTATCTTGACTGAATCATTTGATAGAAAGTTTGGTGTGCTTTATGTCTTAAATCATTCTGCAAATAGCAATAACTGCTATGGTTTTACCAGAACGTTTCTCAGACCCTATTGATTGTTTTACAAATAGTCACTGTTATCTAAAATCTGTGCTAAAGGACTACCTGAGAATTCTGTTCATGACCTAGACCATGCTTTACTCATCTTATTCCAGCACAGAAAAGAAAAAACCTGAAGCTGACATCTGAAATAAACTACTTTCTTCATTTTACAAAATATTCTGTATATTTTCAATGCATATAACATTTAACATCCTAATAAACACTGGGAATAAAGCATAATTTTAAGGAACCAAAAATGCAATATAGATTTCTTACACCTTTTATAAGTTACCTTATCCATAGTTGTCATGTTTGTTATCAGAGCAGAATGCTATTCTGATTTTAATAAAGTTTATGCAAATGGCATTATAACAATTCACAGATTATTTCAGATTTTTGTATTCTTGCAGAAAATGCTGATTTAATTTTAAATGGTTAACAGGGAAATTAATGAAGACACATTATTTAATTTAGATATAAATGAAAATGACTGCTAACCATTAGATACCTTCAAAAAGTGCATTTCTTCTATGCTGTTCTATTATAGGAAACAAAGAGATCACTTTACAACATCTTTTCATTATCTGTATTATCAATAATTTACCATGTGCTCTGGCTGTTTAAAAATAAGAACAAAATCATTGAACTGCTGTTGCTAAAGATAATTCTGCTTGAAATTAAAGGAATAGTTTTTCTTTATGTTGTCATTTCCAGAGTGCAACGAACAACTGATTTATTTTAATACGCATGCATAAAGTACTGCTGTAATTTTGTGAACACTATTTCTCTGTTGTACACCAATATTATATCTGTGTTACTTCCCACACAAGAGGGCATCCATACGGAAAAAAACCCACCTGTCTTACTTTGCTTGGTTTTATAGCTGATTTATTGTTGCTAGGGATTTAATCAAAATTTCCCCTCAGAAGCCTAATTTTTGAAACTCATTTACATGTTACTAGCTACTCTAGAATACAACTTATCAGCAGAAGGCCCTTTTTTACATCTAATTTTTAAGCTGAGAAGAAGGTGAAATTCATCCAGTACCAAAAGGTTTGCAAAAATTCTGCATTCATTGTTTATGCCCTCTGTTCAGGCTAAAAGTGAAACTCTCAGTGCTGCTTGCTCAGGAGACTTTAATGCAATTAAAAAGCCCTTGACAAAATAGGCTACTGCATATCAGGCCGAGTTAGCCTCAGGAGAAAACATCAGGGATAAGGACATGACAACATGGTCAATTAACATGACTGCAGATATGTTAGCCTGGATCTTCAATGACAATAGCTAAAATCAAGTGAACTAACACAATTGAACAGAAGAGCATCTTTATCCATCCAAATGTACCCCAAAGACTAAGAAAGATGACCCAATGCCTGGGAGATATTTTCAGGAAGATGCAGTAAAAGCTCCATCTGCAGTACCATTGCATCCTTAGGTATAGCCATGTCTTAAGTTAAACCTGAAATCAGTCCTAAATGTTGCTCTGATCCTTTGTGTCTCCTTTTTCTCTTGCATAGCTGCTTACTGTTCATGCCTTACAAATGGAGCAAAATACAATCCCTGTCTTGATCTATTCCATGATCTATCTACTCTACATACTCAGACTAGCACTGCTATAGAAACTCACACAGCTCTGTTAGTGTTACCTGTCAGCTGTTATAATGACCCCTTCCAGGAAGGGCTTATTTGGGTTGTTTGGGGGGTTTTGCCAAAATTTTCTTTTTGTTTCAATAATTTTAAGTCCCCTGAAACAAATACAGAAGATATTTTTGTTCCTCTCAGGCTTCATCCTACAGCAAACAGATCAACCTCAGATCATCTTCATTAAGGTAGACTTCTGATGCATTTGCTCATCCTAACAGCCTTCTCTGTACCTTTTCCAGTATCATTTTCTCTTTCAAGAACATTATTAACTTAACTAGTATTCTTTGATTTAAAGATTCTGATTCTTCCACGGGGTTTGCTGTCTTAAGTGACTTCATGAACTGGTGTTCTTTGCTCAAAGTTCAATCTACAGAAGTCAAGACTTCTCAAAGCTTCCTCTGCATTCACAGACTTAGTCATCTGCAAAGTTCATTTCAATATGTTATCCCTTTTTCTGCTTTCCTTCATGTCTTTAATTTTTTATTTCTTTAAAATATTCCCCAAATCTTTTATACAACTTAATACTGAGATCATATCAGCAAGTTAGTAGTTTTTTTCATAACTTCGGTGCTGTGTGTGGTAAAATATTTTTAATTGTCCAATTGACATTTATGGATTTATTTTATGGTTGCAAATGAATTTTTTTTTCTTGTACAATATGCATTTATCCCCTTTTGGAGATGATATTCAGTCATACAGATCTGAAATCAGTCTTTTCCTATAGCTTTTTTTACTTATTTAAGCTATCAATACAAGGCAGTTTTGCATCTTTGACCTGTAGATGCTAAAGCCCTTCTGAGATTTTTCTGTCCCGATTGCTTCCAGACATCAATTTCTCCTTTAAAATTAGAAATCTTAAGCTTGTTTTTTGTTTATATTCCTGTTATTATTGAATCATCTTCTTTGATAGACTCTCCTAAAAGATCTTTATTACTTATAAAAAATAAACAGCATGCCTTTTTGTTGTTTTTATGATTACTCTCTTGAGATATCTGTTCATACCACATGCAAAAATATATGGGTTCTACCACCTTTAACAGTATTTGTTGTCTAATCTATAACTGGGAAGTTACAGTTTCCTAGTGTTCCTATTGAAGGCTCTACTTTCAGCCTAATTTGACTGAGTCAGAAAGGTCAGAAACCTTGAACGTTATTGTCTCATCCTCATCTTTTTTTATTCTTTTGTCCACTAGAGATTTTAGCAAGTATGTTTTAATAGGACTTTTATGTTACTTTTTTGAATTAAAGTGTGGACCTAGAAAATGTCATTAGGAGTCTGGAGTGTCCATTCATCTTCAGGGGTCTTTCAGTTTCACTAACTGAATGTACACTTTCAGATTTCTGATAAAAGATGAGATTAACATCCAAAACAGAAAAAAGTCATTGATTGCTTTGAAAGTTTCCTTCGCTACAAGTAGTCATTCTACAAACAGTTCATTGAAATGCAAAAGAAAAAGTGGAATACTCTTTTTAAATATACTGACAGACCAAATATACAAAACTAATTTAATACATCTTGGATGGAAAAGCCTCATTCATTGTATAAATATTAAAGAATAAGCCCTACCAAATTTTAGATATGAGAACAGAAACAAACACAAGAACTGCATTGAGTTGTGGTTTTCACGGTGTGATACTGAGAGCATTAAAACCAAAGTTGTCCAGTGTAACAGAGGACTAGAATAATGCAGATGGAAAGAGAGAAAAATGCAAGTACTTTTACAGCTTTAAGTAAATTCTGTAATTTGTACTGGGTGTTAACACTGAGAACCTTTGCAGGGCTTCATTTAGTCAGATGCTTTATTAAACTTGTAAATGGAAAAACAACTGTTGCTGCACAGTGCATGTGAGGAAAAGCCTTTCTCACAGCTGAGATCCAGAACCTCTGGATTGACATATAGCACTTTTACCTGTGTCCACTTGTTTACATACTGACGTGAAATGAACCTTCTAGCCAGGCACATAAAACAAGACAAAACTTCTATACGATTTGTAAAGACCAAGCTCTTTCTGTGTGTGTGACAAGCCATGACACTATTAAACTTTTTCACAGCTATCCTTTCAATTTTTTCTTCTGCCTGCCTTGTTTATTGCATTCATTGTGACCCATGTTAGATTTAATCCTGACCTCTTCAAGGCAGAGATTGTTTTCTGTATGTATTTTGTACAGAGTGAAAATTATTTTGGACATCAAGTAATTTTTTTCAAATAATATTTGAAATAACTATTAATTGATTTGGATAATCACTGTTAGCCTGTCTGTTAGAAATTAGAAAACCAGAAAGGAATAGCTGCATTTGCTGAACAATCATTTTAGATAAGAATCTGAAAAGATTTGGAAAAGAATCTGACCAGCTCAAGTAGTTTGCAATTGGTCTCAAAATTCTCCAGGAGTTTCATAGAGGAACTGTGGCAAATGCTGGCTCTTGCATCTAAGAAGAGTTTTTCCATCATCAAGACTGTAGGACTTTACAGACCTGTAATGGTTGTCACCCACTCAGGTATGCATTTTACCTCTTTCAGAATAATCACAATAACCTTACAAAGATCCCTTTGCTGTTTCTGGATGATAATCATAGCTGTCAGCTATGTTACTCTCATAATTTTATGGTTTTCATAACCATAAGAAGCAATATAACAAAGAACTATCCATTCTCACCATTGTAAATTCTCCATCCACTCTCTTAACTGCAAAAAAAATCAAGACAGATATTTATTTTAGCAGTATTTGGCTTTTCAGCACATTGCACTCAATGTGAGTATGAACGTCACAGCAATCAGGCGTACACAGGCTCAACAAAACCTGACTTTTTGGTCAAATAACATAAAAATACATTTTCTACAAGTTTCTTTACAAGAATTTCATGACTATTCATGAAAACTGAGCTTATTGTCACAAAAGGAACTGGGCTTGTTCAGCCTTGAGAAGGGATGGCCTCAGGGGGAACATGAGTGCCAGACCTACAAGGAGGGCATCAAGAAGGGCTTTTCCCAAAGACGCATGGTGGAAGGATGAATAGATGTAAGTCGAGATAACAGAGATCACCCTAGAAGTAAGGAAAAAAAAAATTAACCATGAGGGCAGCTGAACAATGGAACAGTTTGCCCAGAGGTGTTGGCCAGTCCCTGTCCTTGGAGATTTTCAAGAACCAACTGAATAAAGCCCTGAGTATCCTGGGCTAACCTCATAGTTAACCATAAGTAGAAAGCTCCTTCCATCCTGAATTTTCCAATGACCCTTTAGTCCTCTATCTAGCAGAAATATGGAATACGATATTGAGCTATTTGTATGGTTGTGTTGCACTTGTATTTCTATGTAGATACATTGAAAATAACATTCCTCTTTTTATCCACATCACTGGCAGTATGTGGGTAAAAGAAGAAAGTTCTTATTCAGCTGACTGGTACAATACCTATTACGTTACAGGACCAGAGCCGGGGGAGTTTAAGTGCTCAAGTAGCACAGGTCATGAATAATTATATTAAGCTTATCACCCCAAGCATTCAAAAATTTTGGCTTATTTACAGTAAAGCAGGACATTTAATCATTGTAAATGTACTACTAATCAAAGATAATTTCACCATATATTTACATATATTTCTTTATGCTCTTATGTATCTACACGTACACCAACACTCAGCATATGACAAAGAAATAAAATAATTGAAGCAACGATTTCATAACCTATAAAATAGTGGCTTACCAATATGCAGTCATAGGAATATCAACATAAACATACAGCCAGAACTACCTATAAATATATATTTCAATCTCTAAGTGACTTTGCTGGAGAGATTTAGCATAATCAGCATCTGCAGAAAGTGTTAGCACTGTTGAAAGTTATTTCATAAACCTAGTTGTCACTTCTTGTCAGGCTGCAGAGGAAAACTTCTTTACCATCTTCCTCATATGTACTTAACCAAGTAGCCAAGTTTCGGCAAAGAAAAAAGGATCACCCCCTTCTCTGTGAGTGTGTGTGAATAATTTCTATAGGTATCTATGGGCAGAAATGAAGAAATAATAACTGGAAAACAGCAGGCTGAAGAGATTAAAAGGGCATGCTGAGACTTAGCATGTGACAGTCTCCCAAGAACCGGTATCCTGCAGTGACCAGAGGTCCTGTTGAATCTATAAGAAATTATGAACTGCAAATGCCAAGAGTTGGCCAAAACTGTGCCAGACCACCAGCACACACATGCATCAACAACAGACTGTGTATCTTCAACCACATTCAGAAGGGTGATAACTGCAAAGACTACAGGACTGTGCATATACCTTTTAAAAGAGACCTTGAGAGACTTTCCAAACACCTACCTATAAGCCACCAGTCTAACAGATTTCAGACTTTTAAAACAGCTGAATCCTGGGGTGGCTCCAGTCTACTGCCTTGTAGAAAACGCAGGAGGAGGCTAAAATTAGAGTAATGGAATAATCTCAGCTAAAGGCAACAATGAAATTTAAATATCTTGAATCCATTGTGATTGGTAATGTCTAAGACGATATTTATAGAAATATTACTTTTGTTCCAGAATTTCTTCATAGATCTATTAAACCTAACCACACCCACAAAGAAGGAAAGCATTTTTCATCATCTTGACAATGAATATGTCATTTTGTCTTGTCCTAGATGTCTCACTTTACTTAACTGTTTCCATAAACAGGAGATGGCCTCCCCTGTCAGGTAGAGACAAGTTATAAATTTTAAGACTCAAGATAGGCATAAATTGCCATTTTGTTTTACTCTCTGATTTTATATTATTGCTTTGATTTGTAATGTACTGTAATTTCATTTGCAGTCTGTTCTATCTTTCTAGGGAGATCAATTAAAGATAACTGGACAAATTCTTGATTATATTCAGAGAGTCAATTTTAATATTACTTACAAGAGGGGATTGTAATCTTATCAAAGATGTAATCTCTCCAGTTTTTCTTTTGCTTACTGGGAGGTTTGAGCATTGTAATTCAAACCAATGTGATATGGAATATGAGCAAAGTCCAATTTATCGGTGTTCCATCATATAAGCTAAATAAATAACAGTGTGATGAAGAAAAATCAAAACTACAAAAAGTATTTCCATTAAGCTGCCTAGAAATGCAATGACATTTCTGATAGCATATTCTAAGAGGCAGTGAATCTCGAGGCCAATGCAGAGAGTGAGAGAAGAATCAAAATAATACCAATTTCAGAGGAAAATACAATAATACCTTAGTGGATTCAGAATGACTTTATATTGTCTTCATATTCAAAATACAGCACAGTAGCCTTGAAAGAGAACAATGAACTAGCTTGACTCCACTAACTGCTACCTTCACTGAATATGGAAGTGTCAGGTACTTTCGCTTTGTACAGCATTTCATGAGGGGTTAATATCAGTAACTTCAAACACTGGTTAAAAGGTGGGTGTGAGACCCTTGCTAACTGAAAATCAGACCTGATATCTGAACATATAATTTTAGATATCTAACTTGTGACTTCTGTAAGTAAACTGTGAAGATGCATAGATTATATTTCTATCAAGCTTTCATTCTGCATACATGTATTGGGGCACTAAAGATCCAGTGTTTGCTATTGTAGGTCTGCTGAAATGAGTCAAGTTCTGCTGCAAACACTAGCGTATTGTGATTTGAAGTAAATGAAACCACCCTGGCATTTAAAGGTGCACCAGAGTGTAGTACTGTCTCAGGTTCAACAAGGCTTTTGATTTCTGCTTGTTCTTCACTGAGTGCAAGACCTAGTTCAGCTGGTTATAAATTGAAAAATAAAATTATGCACAGAAATAATTAATTATTTGGGCTTGGAAGATTAGACAGAGTGAAAAAACATAACATTCTGGGTACTTTCAGTCACATTTTTGTAAGAATGTAAGTGACTTTGACCTTGCAGCAAAGAAGGCTAAGTCTCCTGGGCTTCATTAGGAGGATTGTTTGCCAGCAAGTCAAGGGATGTGGTCCTTCTCCTCTGTTCAGCACTGGTGAGGGCACACCCGGAGTACAGTGTCCAATTCTGGGCTTCCCAGTAGAAAAGACAGTCCACTGAAGGGCCACAGAGATATTAAGGGACTGGAGCATACCTCATACAAGTAGAGCTAGGACTATTGAGACTGAAGAAGGCCATCAAAATGAATAAACATCTGAATGGAGACTGTAGAGAAGATGGAGCTAGGCTTTTTTCAGTGGTGCCCAGTGACGGAACAAGAGGCAATGGGCAGAACCTGAAACACAGAAGCTTCTGTCTGAACATCAGGAAACACTTTTACCGTGAGGGTGATGAAGCACTGGCATAGGTTGCCCAGAGAGTTTGTGTACTCTACATCCTCGGAGATATTCAAAGCCATTTAGACCTGGTCCTGGTAAACCTGCTCTAGGTGACCTGCTTGAGCAGGGTTGGACAAGATGGCTTCCAGAAGTCTCTTCAACCTCCACCATTTGGTGATTCTGATTCTGTGACTTTGGTTCCTTTTAAAAAGTATCTGAAGTATGTAAGGACTTTCAAGATTACTTTTGGCAAAAAAGGACTCATGAAATCAGGGAAGTGGGAGGAATGACAAAACAGCAGACATGAGGAACTGGGCTCACAGTTCAGCAGTACTGCCCTTTAGTGGGCTTGCAGTCCCTGAGTTCAGCTACATCCTACCTCACAGGTGTAACTTGGCCTCTTGGGATGTCATGATGCTACAAAGTCTTCATCTGCTAAACACCACTTCTGTGAGTTGTGGTGTAGTATGCACTGCAGACCATGGGCATGTCCTTCTGTTGCAGCACAACTTTTCATACAAGTCTTTGGGCAACATTTTTAGAAGTATTTAGGGGTCTTTTACCTGATCAAACATGCTCCCAGTGGCCTTAGACAGATTTGACTAAGCTGCTATGTAGGCATTCAGGATCACCACATAGAGGTCATGGGAAGAGTGGGAGCAGTCAGCGGAAGGACTGAGCTGAATTTGTCCCACTGTCGATCTCACATGAAATCAGGCTTCTCAATCTCTCTTCCCATTTATGGTACCTCTTTCAGACACAGCTGGTGTCACTTGGCTGTTGTTTATGCAGATGTTCCAGCTGTTAGGGACTTTAATCTGCCCCTTCTGCTACAGAGTTTACAGGATTGAAAGTGTTAGGCACTTTATATGCATTATATATCATTCACAAACTAGATGTTCCCAGCTTCTGTAATAGTCCATCTTCAAGGCCTCAAGGCTGGAGCTAGTGCTCTGAGCAGCTAATCAGCAGGGAAAGTTGCAGCAGTGCTTTGGTTGCTTTGAAGCCGCCAGTTGCAAGAGACTATACACATAACTGAATTGGACACCTGGGAGGTTAGGCAGTAGTTATAGCTGTGAAAACAGCAGCAGTGCCAATGCGATGAATCTAAGCACCAATCTGTTGTTTTGGGAGTCAGAGTTATTTTGAAAGCCCTAGCAAATGACTGTCAAGGAGACTTTGGGCTACAGCTATAGCTTGTGATGGGATGTTTCACACAGGTGCTATCTCAGGTCCTGAAGTAGTCACATCAGTTCAGGTCCACTCCAATAAGCATATTTATCCTCTCAGAATGGGATGACTGCTTGGACTAAGAGCCCTGTTGAGGCTGGTATGGCTGCTGAATGGGAGAAACTTCAACTGGGAAAGAGCTATATTTTCTGCTCATAGAATTGCAGGGTAGATATCCCAAAACTGCTGTGTCTCTCAGTGACTTATGAAAACTGGACTTTTCCCAAGTCATTTTAGAGCCGCATTGCATTTCTCATTCTCAATTTCTAGAACAAAAATAATGATTATTGCACCAGAAAAGAGTAGATGGTAATGGCAGAGTTAAATATGGTACATTCAGGGTTATATTCCCATGAGACATCTGTCTCACAGCAAAATGGTAAGTCTCTCACTTTCACAAGCAACAAAACCAGAAACATCTTATTTAAAGCAACATTGCTGAAAAAACAGCTTTCTTATTAGAATGTTGAACATTACCTTCTGATACTTGCATTTTTCTTCCTGTCTGTAGTAGAACTCTGAGGCTGACCCTCAGTATCAAATTTTAAAGTTGTAGCTGTATTTAATGAAAGAATAGCTCAAAATTTTTCTAACCTACAATAAAACCACTTTTGCCAACCTGCTTTTCATTTAGAAAATCTGACATATTTTAAATTAGCCTTAAGGTAACAGTAAATGCCCCATATTTATTTAGAAATGTTAAATAAAATTTCCCATTCGGCACGGTTAACTACAAAACATAAGGCTTACTGACACTTTTTTTCTTCCTAAAATGAGACTTGTTATGTACTCATAGGGGGAGAAAATGGTGCATGTTCCAGCCAGCAGCCCCCATTGTCCACATGTGCATTCTCAAATCAAACAGATCTAATAATTCCTTGTTGAAGTCATCATTTCCCATTAGATGAGCAACTGTGGCTGGTAAAAGGTAATGGTTACAGTGTATTACACAATTAACACAGTGTGAAATGAACTGAAATATGTTTTCTAAAGATGATTTTCAATGGAAATGGAGTATTTAGACTCTTTGTATCAAAAATACACATCCAAATGTGAGCTGTGATGAATGTTTTTACAAAACTGACATTGTGCACACTCACAGAAGCTCTCCTACTACGCATTAAAATCAGTATGTTGTCAAAAGCTTATCAAACTTTCTTTAGGTTTATGAAAAATAAAACTTGCATTAGAAGAAAATCACTTGAAGTTGTCTGGATGTACATAAATGATGGAAATGTTTTCAGGCTTTGTAATGGTTTCTGCCACAAAAAGTACTAAAAATTCTGGTAATCACAAGGACTGCAATGGACAATAGAGAGCGAGTTTAGTATAAGTAGAATGAATTCAGAAAAGAAAATTATATTGCTCTGGAAAAAAACAAACAAACAAACAAACAACTAGCAAAACCATGAGTGAACAGTTTACGGTGTTTTCTACATGGTATGTACCAAATTACCCCAATATAACTCAAGTAGTCAGTGAACCACAACATCCAGCAGTTCATAGATACAGAAATTGCTTATCAGTTCCTGCAGTTTCTGTCTGTCAATAAAGGGAGCAGGTCTGGTAGCAGATACATGATCTGAAAAAAAAATTCCATAAGTCCTTTCATGTAGTAGAGCATTTTTGCTACCTATAGGCTAAATGCAACTCTGTGGAATCTATAGGCAATGAGACTATTTAATAGCTCACCTGGGTAATGACACATAGCTGGAAGTTGATAGAAGGTGATCTCGAAGATAATGTTCTAATGAAGTTTTGTTCTTCAAGTGCATAAACCCTTAGGGCCAGCTTTTAAAGATCTATGGCCATTCTCCATGGACAGGCGGTGACTGCAAGGCACTAGCTCCAAGCTAGAGTTGTCAAAGCTAGCTGAGACTCTAGAGCCTTTTAAACAGGTCTGTATGTGGCTGTGTCCCTGCTAATAATCCTTGCTTCTCAAATGGATTTATTGGTATGAGCCTGTCTGGCCAGCTTAGAGAACTGGGAAGGGTAATGTTCAAGTGGCAGCCTCTGACCATTTAGACAATTCCTAAGGTACTGTTGTGCTCAACAAAGCAAATATCTAACCTTGAGGTGGTCTTTAGAAGTCATTGGTAGCAAGAAGCCCCGTGTTAGCCAGGCTCAAAGATAGTTAAGCATCTCAGAAAATTATTTCAGAAGACTGCCACATACTGTGCTAGAGCGAGTCAGGCTGAATCTAGAATATGGGCAGTGGTGTTCTGCAGGGTCCCTTACTGCAACAAAACTAAGTTCAGCTTCCAGTCAGGATGAGATCACACCCTTTACTAATTAAGTTACACAGAAGAAAAAAAAGTTACACACTCAGATGTGTCTTCTTTTTGGGACAGGAAGACCTGTCAGGTGAATGGGTACAGAAAATAGATGTGGAAACCAAAAGAGGCTCAAAAATAAGGGTCTATCTACACTGTATAATGGAGCACAATACAGAAATCTTTCCTTTACTGGAACAGGATGGCAGGTTGTAGTCTCTTTTTCTGTGTTGCTCTCATGCTGGATTTCTTTTCCACAATTACTATTTTACTCTTCTCTTGAGCATTGTTTTACTGTATACCCCTATGCTTGCCCTTGAGGCTTTCATTTTACAAGCCTACCAGGTATCAGGTGTTTCACAAGACCAGTTCAGAGCATACTTATGAGATACACAGTTTGCCTTAGCAATAGTGTGCAGCAGCACTTAGATAGTTTTGAGATACTAGGCAGTATCTCAATACCTTCTTTTCCTCCTCCCTAACCTTTCTTTTTATCATACACTCCTTCAAGCTCCCATCTCAGGTTAGCTAGGTTTTGAGATAGGGTCTGTCTGTGCTTGTGGCTGCACAATGGCTGAGATCACAGATCCCATTATGCAAATAGTAAGTAGTAAATAGTAAGGAATAAATAAATAACTGTATAACAAATGTCAAAAAGCAATAGTTCCATTCCTCTTTTTGTAATGGTCTAAAGGGAGACAGAACCTTTTGTAGGACTGTTCCTGTTTCAGTATGAAGACCCTACTCCTTATGTTCCCTGTAAGTGGGATGAAGCGGTATTTAGTATTGAAAATTAGGAAGACAAGTCATGAAGTAACATATGCCTGACTAAGTCTTGTCTCTCAGAAAGAGAGAGAGGAAGGATTGACTTGTCACATAGAATCACTATGTCTGGGAAAGCCCTTTAAGATCATCAAGTCCAACCATTATCTATCTCTATCAGGCCCACTTCTACACCATATCCTTGAGCACCCTATCTAGATGGCTTTAAATACAACCAATGATGGCAATTCAGCCACTTCCCTGGGCAGCCTGTTCCAGTCTTGGATAACCCTTTCAGTGTAGAAGTTTTTCCTGATGTCTACATTAAACCTCCCCTGGTGTAACTTGACACCATTTCCTCTTGGCCTATCAGTTATGACTTGTGAGAAGAGACCAGATCCCACCTCCCTACTACCTCCTTTAAGGTAGTTGTAGAGAGCAATAAGGTCTCCCCTCAGCCTGCTTTTCTTCAGGCTAAACAACCACAAGTCCCTCAGCTACTTCTCATAAGACTTATTCTCGAGACCCTTCCCCAGCTTTGCTGCTTTTCTCTGGACCCACTCCAGTACCTTGATATCTTTCTTATACTGCAGCCTATCTTCTTCATCTCATTTAGAAGACTCAGCAATGTTAGCCTACAAGACAGTTACACCTTTATGTAGCCTGTGATGTCTTTGGGTTGCAGTAGTATTCCCTAAAATCCAGTCACTCCAGTATGAAACTTGTCACAGATTTCAGTGGGCTTGAAGTTAGGTCTCACTTGAACAGTCAGATACACCTTTGAGACTGCTCCAAAACTGGTGACTTTGAATCATGTCAGTGTTTTTATTTGAGCAAAGAATGACAGGAAATATAGACCAAAAATTGGCCCAATGTGAATACACAGAAGACTTGAACCCCTCAGACTGAAAATTTGACCTTGTAACTATACCTCTGTGAAAATGATGCAATGTGACTTGCCTGAACAGTGGAATGCTAAAGTATGGTATCTCATTCCATACTTGACAATACACACAAAAGAAAATATCAACTCTTAAATCAAACACACCATACCCATTTTCAGATAATGTCCAGTTAGGTTACTTCAAATGATTGGCAGAAAGACAAAGTTTACAGTCAAATCTCTCATAACCAGCAATTTATTTTCAGTCTGCAGATCTTCCAAACTAGTCTTCATGATTCAGATTGTCTGTACATTATTTTTTCAATATACTAAGGGCATTTGATAGTTCAAACTTACTAAGAAAAGATTGGCAATAATGATGTTCTTCAATAGCTCTTTGCAGTAACTTCAAGACAATGACCTGTAATTGTAGATGAAGAAATGTTGACATCTCTCAGCAGAATGGCTTTTTTTCAAGTGGAATACGTGCAATAAAGGCTTTTACGTAATTGTCTAGAGTAGTGGTGAAGGGGACAGAGGGAAGCAGGAGGATCTTCACACAGGGCATGCAGAAATGGCCATGGGTAGGAAAAGGAGACAGATCTATCTTCTTTCATTGAACTGCAGGAAGCAACATGAGTGAGAAGAGACTGTATGGATGCAAGAGTTGATGCAGTGCCACACAGAAGAGCTGCTCAGCTGCCATTGTCTCCTCCCAGCGGCATAGTCCTTGGAAATATGAGGTTTCACACTGGCTCCACACTTAGACTGATGGTTAGCAAGACTAATAAGAACAGAAATATAAATAATTGAAGAGTGGAAGGACCCATCCCTGAGAGAATTTCTGCAGGGAATGAGCCAATTTATGCTAGCCAGGCTGCAAGGCAACTGAGAATAATTGGTATTTTAGTTCTAATAGTGAACAACACTGCAAATAAACTCTGAGTATATTGACTAATCAGTGAACAAGTAAATAGAGAGATACTGTCCTTTGTTGCAATGTAAATGGTCTTTCCTCTGTTTAATTAAGAGGTTATGTTCACAGAAGAGCAAATGCACCTTAAAGCCCATCAAGTTTGTTTTTATGACACTGAACCCAAAATTTCACAGAATTCCTGCTTAGCTGATGACTGGCCAAATAGTTATCTCAAATAGCCAGACCCCGTTTCCCAAAAGACTTCAGGACAAAATTGCCCTTGTTCAGCTGTTATCTATCAGAAGATGAGGCAAAATCTACACTACACACAATTTTAACAATTCAACTCCATGACACTTGAAAGCTCCTACTCTGCTAAAGTACTGACCACAATGAACATTTGAATACCTAACATATGCCTAAGCCTAAGACTTTTTACTACTCCACATACTATAATAGCCACATTAGAACCAGAGGTAAACAGAGAGCTGACAGCTAACAGTAAACCAGGGTAAAGAGTAGCCATAGGCAAGTTTTGTCTTCCACATATTTGCAGTTAAAATTTTGTAAAGAAGGAACAAATTCAGTTTAAAACTAAATGGCCAAATTGAATGATGATGAAAATGAAATAATATAAAGGTTGAAATTCTTGTTTTGATAAGAAGGTAGTATTAACGTAAAATGCAACCTTGCATAGCTTCTCTTAGGCATGTGGTACCCATTACAATGTAGGAACTTGTTTTAAGGTTATACAAAAGCCATTTCCCCAAACTAGAACCTCTGATCCAGGCAAAGATGGTATTTGTAACACATACAAACAGGCCAGAGGTAACAGCTACTTCTCATCCATTAGGAACTGTTAGCACAAACCCCAAAGAACCTAGAGATATCCCCCTCTTGAGAATTATTTCACTCATTAATATGAGAAGGAATTAGGCTTTTAATTGTCTCTACTTCCAAAAGAAACATTTTTCTGCCTTTACAGACAAAAATCTACTTAAAGTTTATGACCTTCCTTCCTCTCAAAAGCAGCTAAAAGATAAAAGCATCTCGTTCCCTCAACACATGGAAGTTATCTCTTCTGTTGAATAATCTGTCAAGTCTTCTATTCAGTCCTCAATTATTAATTTCTTTAAAATTTTGTGATTTTAGTCTAAAAACTGTAACTGTAAAAATGTAAATGCCATCTTGGTTATTCCAGAAATGTTAAGACTGTACCTGTGCCATCTTGCAATTATTTAGACTATCATTAAAGACTATGAAGAGCTGATGTTGTAACTTTGAAAGGGAAAAGGGGAGGAGAGTGATACATTATTGAAAACCAAAATCATCTTAATAAGTGGGAGGGAATGGTCTGAAATCAATAGCAGGAAAGTCAACAGAGACAAGAGTCTCTACAGTTGGGGTTGTCTACACAAGCAGGTTAGTACAGAAAACTAAGGCATGAATTTACACTACACTTGCTGCTGCATACTAACTTTTCAGGCTGACACTTCTGCTAAGCAGTAGGTAGAGCTCTGTGTGATGTTGTCTACTCCAAATGTTGCAGAGATCCCACATTAGTGCAGGCTACAGGTATCCACAGGGGAAGCTGGCATAGAGAAGCTAGTGTGAAAATAAATCATACTCTTACTGGAATTTAGCAGTTTACAACTTTAGGCAGAAAAAATAATATGTGGAATTACAGGTTAGATAGCATTACTGCATAAGCAAGTTGTAGTCAGCATAACAAGCATTCTCAGTGATACATGATGAAAAATAACTATGATATTGGTGTTATATGCTACACTGTTACTAGTATATAGAAAGAAACAGAAGAGAATTATTCACATTCTGCTTTTCTCCCTGTTGATAAGACACCAGTCAGAATAGGCTGCTTTCTTTGGGGTTCCACACTTGAAAGGGTAGTGGCAAGTTTTAGAGTAGTCATAGAAATGTAGTCAAACATTCTATAAGAGCTGAGACTGCTTAGTCTAGAAAAACTATGGATGATGGGTGAATCTAGAAACCACCTTTGAAGATATAAAAGAATACTATAAAAGAACCTCCCGTTTGCTTTTTCAGTCCGAGGGGATTTGGAAGGAAATAATTGCTTCATTTGCAATGGTGTTTTTCAATACTAGCTGTTTGGAAGTATTGAGGTATCATCCTGAGGGGTAGAAGAGCAGGTCAGCTATGGGAGCAAGGCGAAATGGGTTTATTAGTTTCATTTCTAACATAAAGACATACCAGCTCTAGGAGCAAGAGCAAGAGTGAAAGCAAGAGCAAGAAAAAGTTACAAACTTCAAGAGTAGCTTCCCTTGGGGAAAGCACATTTTGTTGCAGATTACCTTGAAAGAACTAGGAGTCTAGCACACTGGAGAGTCCTAAAAACAAGTCATAGTTTAGACAAAAATCTTTAAGTGTGGCCTAGGCATTCTTAAACCTTATCTGGGCAGGAGCTCAGAATTCAACAGCTTTGCAACTCCCTTTCATTTATCTATTTAGATCCATAGCAGTCAACTAAGATGTAGCCTATTGGCTTGTACTTGGTTCAAATATATTCTTTGCAATGGCTAATTGCAAAGGTTTTGCAGGGCAGCAACCTCTATTGATTGAAGCTTGAGGGCAAGCTACTGGGACTTTTATTTTATGTCTGATTTGCCACCTAGGTTTCAGTGTCTCATCTAACTCATATTCCTCATCTCCTCTATATGTAAAAAGAGGTTATAATATCTCACTTACCATTGAAAAAAGTAATACATAAACATGATGTTTACAATTTTATGTAAAGTTATGCTTATATTTATATATGTTGTTCTATTATTCATTTGCATTTCTTTATTTGCTCGGTGTTCTATGTGCCTCCTGGTTATCCACACACAATTTGCATCATTGAACAGGTTCTACACTGAAGTACAGCTTGCATGTTGTAATGGGTTCAACATATCTTATATTAGGACCCTGCTTATGTAAAAAAAAGAAGTCTCTGAACTGACCACACTTCTCTTCGACAAAGACAGCAGATGGAAAAGATCTGAAACTCAGAAATGAAAAATCAGTATCTGCTAGGAAAAGGATGGCGAGTAAATTTAAAGTATCTCAACTAGATAAACTAAACGTTCTGGAAATTTACAAATTCAAAACGTTAAAGGGGAAATTATGGTAACAGAAAGTTAATTGCTCTCTCTTGGCAACTAGCCATCAGATGTCCTAAGACATATAGGAGCAGCAAAGGGAACATAATGTAAAGGCTTTTTAAAAATAATGTTAGTAGTATCTGGGGGGAAAGAGAGGAACTGGAAGGAACAGAATAAGCCTACAGCTTCACAATTACAACTGTATATTAGCCTGCTACCATACAAGAAATAGCAGGAAACTAAATGGAAATAGTGTGTATTTACTAGCAATAGTGTGAAATTAAATTATTGATATATTGTACCTTCAAGGAAATAACTTTGCCTTTTAGTGATATTTAGACACTTACAGGCAACAACTTCCTTTACATCAGTTCCCAGTCCTATGAGTAAAGTACCTACTTATTTTTTTATGGCATACTTAAATCTTTACCTGAGGATTAATTATAAGTACCCACTGCCACTTGTTACTTAGTATTTCTAAATGACTTAGCGTAATCATCTGATTAGTTCAATTTTAGTAAAATATGTGATTATATATCTTATCCACTCCTATGTGTAAAACACACCAGTACTCATGTGTCATCTGAAACAGGCAAAATGACTTCAAACACAAAGTAGGGTAAGAAAAAACACATCAAACAGGGATGAGGGCACACCAGAAACCAGTCAGAAAAGAACAACAAACCATTTCTTAGACATGACATCACTGCAGTCATCTAGAAGTACATCTAAGTAATTTGTTAATGAGCTTCACAGGCGATTCTTACATCTGTGAGTGTATTAAAAATGGGCCTAAAGAGGTAGAATTGCAGAAAATAGTGTAGAAAAGCAGCTACTAAGACATCTGAAGACTGCTGCTTCAAAACTCAAATGGTAAATGAGAAAGAACACCAGAAATCAGTATAATTAAGGCTGCCATTTCTTTTAGAAGCAACAGTGGAGAGCTTATTAGAAGTTAATATTTTGCAGTTTGAGACCTGAGAGAGACCATTGTAACTATGAAGGAGAAGGAATTTCTTTAGAGAAATGTGATGATATACTTTATCATTGGGATTCCATCTAAAATATTTCATTCATTTGTAGTGTTTAACTGTTACAGAGATTGAGGAAATGGGAGTGTTCTGAAAAGATCAATACAGTTATTCTGGAGTGGTTAATGAAAGGCAACTTTACAGGTAATACTTGTGCAATTATTAAAATTATCTAAATGGAGAAAATTTGTAAGATTGCCATGAAAAAATGAAAGGGATGTTTTTACCTCAATAGGAGGAAAAACCTAACAGGTCTAAATTCAGTAACGGCATAGTCTGCAGGGGAAAAAAAAAGTAGATACTTGTAGAATAATGGTAGAAAAAAGTTTGAGAAAATAATACTTCACTGGAAAAGGGAGAGATTACTTAATGAAATGTTTCCCACTGTAACAGTGTTGATTAAAGAAATGGTGGCCATAAGTAAGTTTCTGATACACAGAGGAGATATTTTCATCCCATGATATGGAGTAGTGCTGGAAAATACTGGTGAGTTCTTGAGAAAAACACACATATTTGACCCAAAGTTTGCATCAAATATCCAATAAAGATTATTACTCCTGTTTTCCGGAAGGCTACAGCTACTTACTGAAAGATCATCAGCTAAAAGTTTCCTTAATTGTTCTTAAGTCATGGAAGATTCATTTGGGAATCTCCTTGTTAAAGTCTCATTGCCACACAAGCTGTGACTGCCCACATTATTAAGGGGGAGTGACTTACAGGTCATTAACAAAATAAAGATTAGTGTGTTTAATGTCAAAATCCTATATATCATAGAATCATAGTATCATTTAGGTTGGAAAAGACCTTTAAGATCATCCAGTCCAGCCATAACGCTACTCTACCAAGTCTGTTGCTAAACCGTGTCCCTAAGCACCACATCTACATGGCTTTTACATACATCTGGGGGTGAGGATTCAACCACCTCCCTGGGCAGCCTGTTCCAGGGCCTGACAACCCTTTCAGTAAAAAAAATTGTTCCTAATGTCCAACCTAAAGCTCCCCTGGTGTAACTTGATGCCACTTCCTCCTGTCCTATCATTTGTGACTTGTGAGAAGAGACCAAAAGGCAAATGCCTTTCCTATATCTCTGGATTTAAACAAATAACAAAAATAGAAACAAAACAAAAAATGCTCCTAGACAAAAAAAACCTCTCACAACCACAAGATCACCATGATCTCTACCAGTCAAGCTTTATTATTTCTCTTTCGTTCACCACCACCAATGTTCTGGATTCTAAATGTAGCCAGTAGAATGCAGTCCAGAGTATTTGCCACTGAAGGGAGTATGCTGCAACTGTTGAAACTTCCTTGCAAAAAATTCCATCTTTATTCTCCCCCTCTATGATATCAAAATTACTCTACTTCCACCCAAGAAATTCAAAGATGCTTCATAAATACAGCATAATAACTTTCACCACAACTAAAGCTATTGGATACTGTAAGAATTAATATGATCTTTTATTCCCACTCCATAAGAGACCTCATTTTTTTTTTCAGGTTACCTGTTTCTAAGTAGGCTTTTGCATGTCAGTTCAGATTCACTGTGACCTAGATGAGGAACTGAAGGTCTCATGTTATTTATACCCTTGCTAATTCTGGTTTTACTTAGTTTCTATGATGATCTGTACATATACTGGGCTTTTCCCAGGAACTTCCATAGCCCTTCCATAAAATATTGGACAAAGTATCTGATTTAGTTTTTGACATGGCTAATTTCCACATTTTCGCCAATGCATATGAACTGTTTCAACTTTATAATTTTTTTGTTGGTCCCTCTAATTTCCTGTTAACAAGTCAGAAGTTCACTTCACAAAACCGCTAAAGCCTTCCCTCATAGCAGTATCTCTACTTTCTACATGACTGAGGTACACTTTCAGCTAAGAATAAATCTCACACATGCTCCATCTTCTCAAATCCTATCTTTGACAATGGGACTATAGCTCTTAGAATTGAAGTCTGAGTCATTAGTTTGCTCTTCATTTAAAGCACCTACAAAAAACTACGTTTGTTTCTTTATTCCAAAGGTAAACAAAAAGAAAGGATTTTTAATTATGTATATCATGCAAAAGACGTCAGTCCAATCTGAAGCAGAGACCCACCAGCTATGCCCTTCAAACAGAACAAAAAAATTATATAGATATATTACAATGAGAAACTCCTGTACAAAACAAAGTGATCTCCTTCTTAGTCTGGGTAATGATAGTACTTTAACTAATTAGCAGGCAATATAGAAAACAATGAAAATATTTTCTTTTTAGCAACAGGATGCATCAACAATTTTGGAGGGATCATGCTACTTGCATTAGTTCATATTGCCAAGTGTGTGGTACCCAAGGGAACAAAATATACCCATTGGTCCTGCAGTGTACCATGTCTTTGCAAATGACAGTTTGAGTGCCCCTTTCACAAACAGCAAAAAGTGTTAGCCTTAGCCATAGATACTGACTTTCTCAAATTTATCTAGAAAAATTATTTAATCTATTGATTTTAGCATAATTTCAGTATTGCTCATTTAATAGTTTTTATTAGGCAATAGTGTGTTCTTTCACTGTCAAAATTTTTTTTGAAATAGTATTTCTATTCATACATTAAAGTGGTAACAGGGTAACTCAGCAAAGGATTTAAGTATAAATTATAACCAAGGTTTCAATTTTTTAGTACATGTGCTAAATGAATCAGTTGCTTCACTTCTCATGAATTCCAGGGTGATACAGTAGAATCAGAAGTTTTGCAAAGGGTCAGGAATGCTAGTATTTTGTTAATGTATATATGAGTACTTAAAAGTACTGCTTTTTTGAGAATGGTTCATATTTTTTAAAAAAATATTGTTTTATAAACAATATGCCCCTAAATTTTAAATACATTATACACAAAAACTCTGCAGTAAACTGTTTTGAAAATTGGGAGCTCTTGGCATCAAAACTATTTCCGAATAGATACGGTGTACATTTCTGTATTACGCAGCTCCCAGAACAACAGATATTTAAATGCAGCCATTTGAGGTCTCTGGCAATGTTAGACATACAGTGAAGTAGAGACCACTAGATACAAGATGCTCTTCCTTTCCTATATGCGGTTAGATATAATTTTACCAGGTCTGTCACAGAAGGACATGAAGGACCCATATGATGCTAAGACTGTGATTCAGTGTCTTGAAGAATAATTCTTCAGCTCAGATGCCTAAACTGGTTTTGCTGTAAAGTAGCAGATATTTTGTAATCCCTGTTTTCCTCCACAATTCTCTAACAACTGTTAGAGAGTATTTTATGATGTTCCAAGAGGATTCCAAGTTGCAGCACAGGATTTAGAATGCATGAGGATGTAATGATTTAATCTCAGTAAAACTGCCTTTTGACTAAACCCCTTGAATAGTATTACTTAAATCTCTAGGCTAACATGGACCAGAACACTACAAGACTTCCATTCTTCTGTCCTATAAATTGAATTTGAATATTTCTTAGTTCATTGTAAATTAATACAGCAAATTTCAAAAGGTTCTGACATCATACCTTTTAAGTAATGGATACTTTGAAAGACAAGGTCTTTGTAAAGATGAATTTATTAGTTTGCTTACTATCCATGCAAACTTGGGAAAAAGGGAGAAAGGGATCAACTTTACAAGTCACTTCATAAGGAGGGAACGAAGTGTTTTTTTCCTCCCATGCTGAAGTATTTTGATAAAACTAACAAGTGAAAGTCTTCCAGATTTCCATCACTGTTTAGAACTTTGATTAGTGATTTTTTGTAGTGTAAAACCACCTGTTTCCCACATCCTGCATTCCTTTTATCAAAAGCCCAGAAGCTGACATGTTAGTTCTATCACTGAACCACCCAAAGTAAGTTTAATATATTGATCTTCACTCAAGTGCATGATCCATGCATTTTTGCAATAGGAATTATTTGTTTCGTTGAAATATCCCTATTTGTGCCTTCTCTATGCAGTGAAAATAAGACAGAAAGCACACTTTAACTAGAGTCATAGGATTGTTCTGGTTGGAAAAGACCTTCAAGATCATAAAGTCCGATCATTAACCCAGCACTGCCAGGTCACTACTAAACCATGTCACTCAGCACCACATCTACATGTCTTTTAAATACCTCCAGACTCCACCNTACCTCCAGACTCCACCACATCCCTCAGCAGCCTGTTCCAATGCTTGACAACCCTTGCGGGGAAGAAATTTTTCCTAATATTTAATCTAAACTTCCCCTGGTGCAATCTGAGGCCAGTTCCTCTTGTCCTATCACTTGCTACCTGGGGAAACAGATCAACCCTCACCTCACTCCAACCTCTTTTCTGGTAGTTGTAGAGAGTGATAAGGTCTCCCCTGAGTCTTCTTTTCTCCAGGCTAAACAACCCCAGTTCCCTCAGCCAGTCCTTGTGAGACTTGTTCTCTAGACCCTAACAAGACTGTTTAAAATGTTTTGGTTTTTTAAAAAAGTGAACAAAAGCAGTCTCTTCATTTCTTAAAAATAAATAACCTTCTTTAATCCTAAAAATATACCTTTAAAGATATACATCTTTATTATGTCTAGAATTAGTGAGTCATAGTGAGGCAACATTTGCAGGGCCTAGCACTCAATAAAGGCATTGTTCATGTGCACGACCCAGATACTCATAAATACATTAACTGAATTAACACATTTCATGTTCATTAAATTCCTTTTTTCAAATGGCAAAAACACTCTTTAACGAAGTTAGCAAACATTAAATACTTCCCAAAGAGACTGAATGAAATGCAATGAACTAGCACCTAAGTAACACATTATATATTTTGATATTAGATCGCAGTTTCACAACCAGGTCACCAAAAGAACTCTTCCAAGTTCAAACTCAAGAATTCTCGTGAGGAACAGCAAGTTCTTCAAAGGCTTAAGACTAAAGAATAATATGACTGACTGTGACAGAGGCAGACAAAGTACCAACTAACACAATTAAAGGGATCAGAACCATTGCATGATGAGTAATTCCTTTTTGTATTGATGTTACTTGAAGAGTGGATAAATGTACATATACAAACAGATTGTATATACTTCATATATTTATGGGAAATTTAAAAAAAAATAAAATAATGAAACAGTAGCAGTAATAGTATTTCACGTTCATTTTTCAGAAACACAAATGAGAACATAAAGACTGTAATGTTCAGCTGTAATACAGACTTCTAAGATTGCTAATCATATTTAACACTGGAATTCTACATACTATTAAATTGAATTTTGTATTGAACTCAATAGCAAAATTCCCATTGACTTTAACAGAGTCAAAATTTTACTCTTGGTCATAGCACAAATTAATTTATGGTTTATATTCAGAACAGTTACTTTTGATAGAGCACAAATGAGGAAATACTACTAGTATAATCACAATTCCTGTCAAATAAAAAAAAAAATCTCAGCATATTCCTGAATGAGATCAGAATCTGGACTGTATGGCTTGGACAGTTTCTTCTACAAATCTACACAGGGTCCAGGGTCACAAGTTTGTCTTGGTAAATGTCATGTGTAATGAAGAAAATCCCACAAGCATATCTGTTTGAAGAAGCCAAAGCAATAATAATATGGAAGTCTTCTCTCCTACCCATATATCAATGCAAAAATATTTACTTGCCAAGAATGTTATCCATTTGCTTTGTTTCATTCTCAGTTAGGTTCTGCACATTTCAGCAAGAGAGGTCCACAACCAGAAGTTGTTTCAAACTTCTCACTTTTTGAAACATTAGTGGAGTGTTTACTGGGACTTTGGAGAAGCTGTTCATTATGCCATCCATATTTGGAAGCTGACTCATATTTGTATTCACAGCTTTGACACAAGAGCACAGAACCTGGGAGTGAGAGTGCAAGGGGGAAGAAAGCATTGCCAGGAATAATAATTCTGAAAGCTATGACATTAAATACCCAGTTCTTCTCTGGGCAGTCTTCTTTTAGGCATGGACTAGTTATAGCTGCTGGTTATCTGGATGTTGGGGAAAAGTATGCCACCACACACACACACAAAAGTGTATAAAAGCTATGAGCTTTTTGTTTATAGGAAGAAAATTCCCTTCTACCACAAAAAGGGATCTCTTCATTCCATAAAGAGAGATCAGTGCCTCAGTGGAGGCTAGAATTAAGGCAAAGACAGGCCTGCGTACACAGAGAGTGGCTCTATGTTTCCCCACTTCTAAGTGATAATGAAAGATTTTAAACAAAGCCTTGCTCCTGTAATTCCTTATCTGAGTGGGGGCTTCCATTCAAGTTAGCAAGACCCTTCAGTCATAAGATCTGCTTGCTAGGAATAGGGCCCAAGAAATTTTTATATATTCTATATATATGTCTATATGCACGCATACACACACATACACGCACAAACATGCACACACACAGATTTATAAGTATATGTATATATATGTACATATACAAAGAGAGAAGATTGAAAACCATGTCAAACGGAGTGTTATCTAGTCAGAATCATTTAAACTACTATCTACACAGTACATATTGAAACTCAACTTTAAGATTTTTATTTTTATGTACAGTTCATTTTTTTGAAATAAAATACCTAAATACAGACAGACTGTAATGTTGTATATGTATAGCTTTCAACAATACTTTAACTGAATAAATGCTTTGTACATAGTTCTGTCTTTTAATGGCATTTACAGCTACATTGGTAAAATGGATTCCTCATTTCCTTGATTGTTTTAACCAATAACAAGCAGAGAGACAATTACAAGTTAATATTAATAAGCAGCTCAAATAACACCGGTTAAATTATGTACAATACAAACCATTCATACAAATGAAGACTAGGATATTGAATTTGTTACAATATTTTGTAATAAAGATAAGACAGCCACTTATAACTTACATGTTCTCCGCCAGGCATTTTTCTTCTCAGAGATCAGTTGGAGAGTTTCTAGGTAGGTTAGGTGGCCTAAACTCAACCAGGTTTAAAGAATCAGAGCTTAAAGAGTCAGAGAAACATGAAACCAGAATGTCTGCCCACATGTAAATTCCAAATGTTTGCCCATCTTTACTAATAACAGGCTTGCTCCATGGAAAAAGAGCCACCTAACACCACCTCGAATGTGCCTACTGTATGCTGGAAAAAAGTCACGATGCTTTGTTCTGTTCATATAGTAAGGAATACTGAATTCTAGACACAATTTTTTTCCCATTTTAACAAGTATTTACTCCTACAGTATTATTTACCAGTACAGCTACTCCAAGCAGTAGAATGCATGAGTGGGGATTATCGATTGGCGTGTACTCAAAGGACTTTCAGAGAGATTTCCATAACAGTCTGAGCTATAAACCATTTTCTGTCTATTTAATCCATTCTGCTTGATGATAGGTTATCCTGAAACCTTAGATACCAGACAATGAAAGCTTTCTTAACAGGAATCTCTATAGATGTGTCCTAAAAAGAGTGTGTGTCTCTGCGTATGTGTATAGTTTCATTTCAAATCCATAGTGATTTACAACTAGATTGATACATGGAGCTGACTGGGCAAAAATTACATTAGATTGTATTCCACTAACACATTTGCAGCCATTTGACATCATCAGCAGCAGGTAGACACATTCCAGGTAATAGATGTGGCCTTCTTCCTTGAGGTTACAGCCCTGTCATATGATCTCTTATTCTCCAGGCTTCAGTCTCAGATACATGTTGGTCCTCACCCTGATGGGAAGTAGGGTGTGTCACTGTGGTAGTTGTAATCGGGACACACCTTCTGTACTAGTTTATAATCTGTACTATAAAAGGAAATGTAAATACAGATTACTTTAAAGGGCTTGGAGCAGAGCCATGACACATGGCTCTGGGTCTGCTCCTGATAACATGTTTTTGAAGGGTCATAGTTGCAGAGTGTGTTCTTGGTAGCCTTGTCAACCTTTTCATATTCGATTCGACAGTTAAAGGACTTGGAATCTTTGGCATCAATCACCGTCTGTTGTGCCAAGTCGAATTCCACTATTTTTGTAGGGGGCACTAGGCTCACAGATACATTCCCTTGACCAGTGGAGTTATGCCTGAAGTAAACACTAAAAGTCCCATTGCCATGGTCAACGATTTTCCCCGTTATTAAGAGATTTAGCTTCACAGTCTTGATGTTGGAATGAAAATCACCCCAGCCAAACATTTTCTTAAATTTCCCAGTCTTGACGATGGGCCGTCTCTTTGCTCTAGGCCGAGGCTCTTGCAGGTCTGTGGAGTTCCTCAGCCAGTCCCAGAGATCTTGCTCAGAGTAAGTTTCTGGGGCATCATATCGCAGGTCCAAATCTGTATCATTTTCCTTTCCACGAAAAGTCTGTGACAGCAGTCGGCTGATGGACAAGTCTTTGCTACTTTCTGTCCATATATGCTTTAGTGTGGATTTGGAGCTTCCTGATTTTAGGAGTTCTGCTTTTCCTCCATTTGTTAAATTCACACAGGTAACCTGAAAAAGAATAAGGGCAGAAGAAAGAAAGAAAGAAAGGATATATTGTGATATGTAATACAAAACCCATCATTCCCACCTGAGGCCAAGATGATCAGATTTCAAAATCATAGGGAATTTTTTTTTATAGATTACGTATCTCTGTACTCAGTAAAATAAAAGGGAAATATCTATATTCCTCTTCTTTCCACATAGTTACTACTCAATTCTCTTTTGCCAGTCCTTTATACTGTCCTTCAGATTTAATGCCAGACATTTACTTTATTCTTCAGCCTGAAATCTACTTCTGTTATGATGCCTGTAAGTGATGAGTATGGAGTGAAGTACTGCAAAAAACTAAGGTACACAGCCACGTCATTCTCCAATCTCTGTGTGGCTTTCATTGGCCATTTCTCATCTCAGAGTGAAGTACTCTTGCTTGAATGTTCTCTCTGCAAAGTGACTGTGTCTTCCACCATCAGAGTCACATTCATCTATTTTTGCTGCCCCTGGACTCCACTGTCAGGGTGCTGTCTTGGTGGTGCCGGCCTGACCATGCTCAGAGTTCATGTCATTATAAATCTAATAGCAGTAATATAATTTCCCTACTCCTTTTATGAGTACACATTGGTCTGTGTTTTGACTGGGACCTTCAGTTGCAACTATAAATAATAGAATAATGAAAATTTTAATGACTTTTGTGTCGACAGCTGTACATACTGTGTGCTGTACCTCTATTAATGTAAGAGAAGTTGCAGTTTTTTCTTATAATCCCTTATAGATTAGCTACTGATCTGCCCTCTCTGTATCTAGTATGACATTTCTCTTTCCTCACTTTGCTCCTTTTTCACCCCAACTGATCTATGCAAGACAGAAAGCTATTTGTGTATTTACAAGAAAAACAGGGCCATGAATTTAAAAGTAGTAACAAAAAAAAAAGAAAACAACACAAAATTTTGCACCAAGTTGCTATAATAAATATAATAATATACTTCATATTTTTATGAATTATATATTATACATATATAATAATAAACTTCAGATATATTTTTTCACATAATTTAGTGTCAGAACAACTTGTCTTATTTATCTTTTTTCTCTTTGCCTTAATTGTGTGGGAAACAGAGAACAGATGCAGCCTCACAGCTTTCTAACGTGCAGCACTGGTAGAGAGCTCTGATGGAGCGTAACAGAGAGGGCTGAAAATAGCAGGGGGCAGTGGGTGGTTGGAAAGGGACCGAAAACACCCTTAGTCCCATTTCCCCTAAAAATTTGCACCAGACACACTGCCACACTTTTTAACATTTGAACTGCTCTGAAGAGGCCATCAAGTTCCTTATTTCCCTTTCCATGGCTACATAGGAGTTTCCGAATATGTCTGGTTTATTCCTCTTTGTTCTGGCACTGATCTACGTGCTTTTATCATACTTGCAGTTACATCTTTCTCTTCACTTAAAAATGAACTGAGTGTATCCTCAACCCAGGAAACCCGTTGGAAACCAGCTAGTATTTAAATCATGTCCCCTTCCTACTGGTACAACTGGAGGTATATGTCACGAAGGATATCTATCATGGTATGGCCTTTTCATTTCCTAACAATCACGTAACTGAAGCATGCTTTCATTAACTTCAGTACTTTTTCAAGGTCAGTTGAAGGCACATACATAAAATCAGTCTAAATTGTCTTAATATACTGATCAGATAGAAGGTAAGCCTCCAGCCTTTTACAGTAGACAAATAGGTAAATAAATCTGTCACATCCCACACTATACCTCCTCAGTACATTTCAGGATGGAGGGCAAGTAAGGGTAATAGATAAAATATGGGTTTTACTTAGGATTTTGCCTCTCATTACTCCCTCCTCCTTTGAATGGAAGGAAGGATTAAAATACAGACTTGCATTTTGATAGCCAGTTTGTAGCTGCATCTTAGCATCAACACTGTGAGCCAGGAGAGAAGCTGTAATGAAATGCACTGATGGTGCACCGGTTAATGAAGCAGCAATGAAGATGTCACAGGGAGAGAGAAAGAGACTTAGAATATAATTTTGCTGTGGCATATGGGGAAGAAGTGCAAAATAAGAAAAGAAATGTGGTTAAAAGGAAAAATGTGCCTGTTTAGCATGAATCTGTCAACCTGCTATTAATCTAAGCAGTTAGCTAGCACAGCCAGTGTACCTGCAATCTGTAGGTGGGATACAGATTGCTTACCACTATATTTTTCATTGCTCACAGCTTGTTTCTCCTTTGTTTTCCTTTCTGCATCCAATTATTTACATTTCATCGGATTACACTACAAGTTCTATGTAACATGACCTAACAGTAGAAAAAACTTTTAAAGAGAATGTCTTTCTATCAGATCTGTAAAACTGAACAACCAGGAAGGGAAGGAGGTATTTTCTGAAATGGTTGCTGACTGATCCAATAGATGTGTTGTTTTGAAAGCTACTGTGTTTCATGTAAATGGATGATTCAGATTCTATGCATGCTATACTGCTTCATACCTGATCTAACAAATACAATTTATTGGTACTGTCATTGATTTTGTAATACCTGAAAGATTTCTGGTCATGCAGTTAGCCCCGGGACATCTGTTTGTGATTTTCAGCATGGACAACTGGCTGCATTCATGATTAAAGGCCTGAACCTGCTCTACCTCGTCAAGAGTCTGTGTAAGCACTAGAAAAAAAGAGCCCACAAGGGTTAATAAAAAAGCTCTAGAATTCATTGCTCTCCACTAACATTTTCCAGTCAACTGCTTTTTCATACACTGTTAGTATACTATGTGCTATAGAAAGTAGCTATACATATCCTCAGAGACCCACATACCCAATAATACAGAGCATTGCTGTAATAGAATTTCTACAAATGCAGCAGTTATTTTCACATGAACTAATGCATAATTTTCTTCCATCTCTCTTCATTCCAACCACAAGGCTGCACTAATACAGGAAAGATCATGCAAATCCATGAGATTTTGCACTTAGTAGTGTGAAAACTCGGTTACTGAAACATAGACCTATTTTAATGGTGCATGAAAAAAGAGCCAATTTAAAATGGCTAATGGAGAGCTAAAATACTGAGAAGCCCCTATTCTATGGTGGCTTTTTTGTCCTCTTCCTGGAGTATATTTGCATAGAATTGAGAAACTTGCATACTCTACTTTATCAGTTCACTATAACCAGAACTGCCTTCTTTTCCACAGACAAGTGACACTCCTAGATGAAACACTGAAAAGTTTGGCCCACTTGTAGTGAACCTGGCTAGGATAGAGTTATTTTTCTTCATAGCAGCTCATATGGTGCTGTGGTTTAGATTTTTGACCTAAACACTGTTTGCACAGCATCAAGGCTTTCTCCGTTTCTCTCTCGGCCACTCAAGTGAATAGATTTTATTCATTGAATAATTTCCAGACTAGTCAAAGCCAATATTCTACAGAAATTTGACCATAAACAAATAAACTGAGAATGAAAGTTAATGGAGATATGATTATAACAGGTAGACATAAAATGCAGTGAAGGACTTGTACCTGTTACAAACTGACACTTCCAAAAGGGAGTACAAACACAGAAAACCACACTCATTAATATTTCATAGAAACAGACCTCTCTGGTTTTAACTTACAAGCCTTTTTGCTACACGATATGAAAGGAATAAGGATGTGAATTGGTCAATCAAAAAAATGCAAACTCAGATTAATCTGACAAATGGAACAGTAAATCCTGATCTACTGTGTCAAATGAGAACACAAAAGTGGCTATGCAAGATAAACCAAAGACTCATTTAGAAAATGTTCTGTCTCAAATAGCAGCTATAAGAGATGCCTGGAGAAGAGCAAGAATATGGTGAACATATGATAGTCCCCTAATTTCTTCCCTGCTGTCAAATATTTCTAGTTTTCTCTGCTAGATATTGTTTCTCTACATGTTTTTAATCTCAGTAACTCTCAGTAGACTGCTCTTCTGTGTATTTGTCCACTCTGACTCTTTGTAAACATTTAACCTCCCTAACATTCTTCAGCAATGAGTTCCACAGCTTTATTCACTCTTACAATTTGTTTTGAACCTGGCTCCTGCTGTCTTCTTTGGAGAAACCTTTGTTCTCCAGATGGAAAATTCAGTCTCTATCCAAATTTCCTCAGTTTTCGCCAGTACATACCTCAGCTGTATCTATTCATAGTAGTAAACAAATACTGATGACTTTTCCAGCCTTGAGTACCAGCCTCTTGGTCATACAATGATCCCTTGTACAGAAGCCATTCTATACCTATACCTTTGAATTTCCTTTTTGTCCTTCTCTGAAGCCTCCTCAGTTTAACTCCCAGTTCCATCTATAAGATGAGGAATCCCAAATGGCACATGGTATTCAAGATGTGGCAGAACCATGGTGGCAAAAGACTTTCTATTATTTGTTCACCCTTTTTTATCTACTAATGCATATGATTTTATTTAGTTTTGATCACTAATGAACACTGAACTGATGCTTGCATTGAACTGTCATAACCTTAAAATCTCAATCTTATTTATAGATAAGATTTATATGTAAGATTTTATATTTTCTCCATATATTTCACATTACATTTACTACCACAGAACTGAATTCTTTAATTTACTGCCTATTTAGAATCATAGATTCATAGAACGTTTCAGGCTGAAAGGGACCTCCAAAGGTCATCTAGTCCAACCTCCCTACACAAGTAGGGACATCTACCTAGGTCAGGTTACTCAGAGCCTCATCGAGCCTGACCTTGAAGGACTCCAGGGATGAGGCCTCCACCACCTCTCTGGGCAGCCTGTTCCACTGCTCTATGACCTCATGTTAAAGAACTTTTTTCTAGTATCCAACCTAAATCTATCTTTTCCTAGCTTAAAACCATTACTCCTTGTCCTATCGCTACAAACCCTTGTGAATAGACCTTCCCTTGCCTCCCTGTAGGCCCCCTTCAGGTACTGGAAGGTCAGTATAAGGTCTCCCCAGAGCCTTCTCTTCCCCAGGCTAAACAGCCCCAACTCCCTCAGCCTGTCTTCATACGAGAAATGATCCATTCCCCTGATCATTTTGNTTTTCATCCACCAGCACTCCCAAGTCCCTTTCCACAGGGCTGCTCTCCAGTATGTCCTCTCCCAGCCTATAGTGATCATGCTGGTTGCCCCAGCCCAGGTGCAGGACCCTGCACTTGGCCTTGTTGAACCTCATAAGGTTCATCTGGGCCCACCTTTCCAGCCTGTCCAGGTCCCTCTGGATGGCATCCCGTCCCTCAGGCGTATCAACTGCACCCCCCAGCTAGGTATCATCTGCAGACTTGCTGAGGGTGCCCTCAATGTCACTGTCAGTAATTACTAATAATGATTATTATTTACTAGTTCTGATAAGATCTTTCTGCCATTCCTCACTGTTGGCTCCTATCTTTTCTACCCTGAAATATTCTGTCATCAACAAACTTTCTCACTCACCTTTCCTAGGTCATTTACATTACATATTGAACAGCAGAGGTCCTGGCACAGAGCCCTGCAGAATTCATATGATGCACTCCTTTCATTACTGACCACAGAAAAAGAAGGATTTGAAGTTTTCAACAACATTTTGTAATCTAATCACTTGGATTATTCACTTAAGCATAAAAAAGTAGAATGTTTGTCACACAAAAGCCAGAGGGAAGGTCAATTTTTTTTACTGTTTTTAAGTTATGAATTTGAACTTAATATACACTGTTACTGCCATTTTTTTTGTAGATCTACCTTAAGATTCATAAAAATCAGCTTAATACTATCAACCGTGCTCAGGTCAGCTTTAAATTCTGTATTTTCCTTGTTCTAATCTATGAGCCATCATGCTTGTTCTGAAAGGAATTGTGACTACCTGAGCTTTCTTCATTATTCACACAACAGAGGTTATGCAAGACCAGAAGTTGATAGAAATTCAGCTGACGACAGCTGAAATTTTAACATCATTGAAATTAGTTGATATCATTTTGAGATCTAAAAATCAAAGACTAACTAGAAAATTTGTACCCACAGAAAGATGAGGGCACTAACAAAACAGTAGAGACGCTGTTTTGTTTAGAGACTTTATAATTCTTTAAAATTGTTGATCATAAAATATTAAGATATTGCGGTGGACTGTTGAGCAAAAGAAAAATAACTAGCAAAAGTTACAGTTTTTTAGTGCTCTTCTACATAGTGTAAGGTGCCTGTTATAAATAAGTCTGAAAACTAGTAAGTCTCAAATAATTTTCAGGAAATGCAAAGGTGATGAAGCACCTTCAGTGGCTGGTTTCCAATGACAATACTTGAGAATTACTGTGTCAAATTTTACTTTAGTGTCTCATTTCCTCTCCCTTGTTGACTATGGGCTAAGCTGTGACACTGCCACAAGTCCTGTGAATCGTAGCAGACTGATGAAAGACAGTGGTGGCCTGCCACCACATGTTAGGGAAGAGTCAGAACATGTTCTGTGCCAGCCCAGTCCATGATCTAGGCTGGGAACCACCTTATTCACCTGGAATTAAGGTCTTAGGTCTAAACTATTAATCTAGTTTTATTCCATAACCAATATAGAGAGAAAACCAGAATGAGCTACATCCCCTATCTCCGTGAGGTATTGATGAACCTTCAAGGATTAAATAAATGCTCTTCATCTAGATGCCTAAGGGTAAGCAATAAAAATCTGACCTATGATGTATAGTTTGCCCTGGAGAGAACACTATGGAGAGAACACAAAGGCTGCAGGCTGGAAGCAGGACTATTGCTCTAGCTGAACACTTTCTGAAATACTTGAGCCATGTTCAGGTCTACCGCTCCCTATACATCTGCAAGCACACTCAAGCTACTGCTGTGTTACTCAGACAGCAAGATGTGCAGACTTGCTAGTTGTCCTGGTTTGGGTTAGAACCAAACCAATTCTGTTCAGTGATTTTACTTTTCAGCTAAGTTTTTTCTAACTAACCATATTTTCTGAAGCTAACAGCATGTTTTTGCAGTGTCTGCTTCTAGCAGTGATAGTGCTTGATGTTTAGAGTTACTACCAAGGATTGCTGTGAAGACCAAGGTGTTGTGCCGGTTCAGTTATCATTTTATGCTGCCATCAGTTGCCTGATCACACAGGCCAATGCTGAACTTAGCAACAACCCTTCAGAAGTCTTCTTTCAGACAGTCCTGCCATAGGTTGCTATACAATATGATGTATATGGGATGGAATACCTTGTTGGTCAGTTTAGAGTCACCTGTCCTGGCCACTCCTCCCTGCAGGTGTGGCCTTTCACTTTCTGCACCCCCCAATGTGGTACACAAGAGTTAGCAGGTCCTTCTAGTATAAAGCTGAGGCATCACGAGGGTCTTAATCCTTTTGCCCTTTTTTTCCTTCCTGTCGACCCTTCCATTGGCCTTCACTTCCCTTTGGGGTCCTCTTTGGTCACCTCCCTTCAGCCTTCCCTCCTTGGACCATCTTGTGTCTTTGATCCCAATCCATGTGTTCCTGAACCCAGCTCCTGAACTCGGTTCCCATCTGCTGCAGAGCCCAGTCTGGGAGTTTTCCGGTGCCAGCTCCACAGCCTCAGTGGTGACAGTGACATAATTGCCATCGGGGAGGGTTGGGTTTGATACTGGTTTTGTATATATTTGTATATATCCCATTTTATGATTATTATCTTCACTAAAGCTGTTTTAGTTTTTTAATCTGGAAGCCTCTCTCTCATTCCCTTCCTCTCCCATTTGGGAGTGGGCCATAAGTCTCTCTTCCTTATCCTCTTCCTCTGTCTGGGGGGTGGGAAAGAGGGGTTAACAGAGAGCGTCTGTTGTAGGTCTGGTGGATTGAACCTAAACCTCGACACTGGTATTGCTCCTTCTTTTACATACAGGAAATTTCCCATCTGGACATTTCCTTTCAGAAACAATGTAGCTTTGTACTATTCTGTTATCTTTGGGGTTTGATATAATCATACAAATATTTTCACAGGTATTTAGAATATGAGAAAAATATTCTTCTTGAGGCCGTTTTGTTCACTAGTGACTACAAAAAAATGGTTAGTAAGCAGGCATTTTAAAAGTGTTTAGTCTTTTAAAGATAGATAGGCACTTGAAATCAGTCAGACTCAGACTGTAATTATGAAGGCATTTCTTCTGGTGGCAGTGCCCTAACTGATATTTTTCTCTTTCTCCTTTTTTTTTTTTTCTCTGCTTCACTCTGCAAGTGCTGCCCTCTCAGCTGTGGCAGTACAGCTCTTTATAAGAACCCTTCAGACTCAGAGTTAAACATCCATGTTCCTCTAAGTAGCTGGAGAAGACTAGAAGCTTTGAACCAGGAACCAAAACCACAGACACATGGCAGCAAGCCATGAAAAGCTAGCCCTAAGAAATGTTCCACTCTTTTCTTCTGGAAAGCAGGGGTGAAGACAGCCACTGCTGTCACTCTTGTCTTTCAAAGAAAGAATCTCATTGTTTTTCCTTAAAATATGTAGTTCCTAGAGAAAAAGAAAGAGACTGCCATTGACTATTTAATTTAAGAGCTTGAGAACATTAGCAAGTCAAATCAGAAGTCCACCTAGTCTTGTACCACGTATCCAACAATGGCTAAAAATTGGTTTTTGCCAAGTAATCCAAAATCAGGGAAAAACTATACTACTTCTACCAGAAAATCTTTCCCATCTTCAAACCTTTGCAGATCAACAACTTCTTAAGCTGGATACGTGGCTACAAGTTCAATTACTTTCAACAAATATATAACACAAGAACTTGCCTTTTTCTCTCTGAAACTTCTGTTATCTGAAACACCCTGTGATCAGTAGTTCCACCTCTTTATTTCAGACTGTCCAAGGAACTCTCTCTTCCTGTTTGCTTTGAACAAGTCACATCCTAGCTTCATTTGATGCCACCTAAGTTCTTGTCCCGCAAGCCACACCATAATCTAGCAAGGCAGCAGCATTGGTGCCTGGATTCTCAGGCAAGGCAAAGCTGTAAGAGTTTATGGTTGGCACTAGAGGAGTTTCCACATTAAAAAAAAGGAGTCTGAGTTACAGTGCCAGGACTAGGCAACTCCAAAGGTGGTAGTCAAGGGGTAGTGTAAAACTGTAGGTTTGGAATACATAGGAAATGTATAGACTCCCTCAGCTCAATTTATGGGCCAAATCCTGACCCATTACTAAAGTGAATTGTAAAACTTCTAGAGGATGAACATAGTGTGGTATTATGTAGCTTGATTTAATTTTCTTGCCCAGTTAAGGTAGAATGGAAGGTGTTTGGTTTGTAAAACATAATTTCTCTTTCAATTTAGAAAACATTACACTATCCTTTATAATAGTCTGTGAACTGAAGCACCAAGTGAATTACAATATGCTGTGAAAACCTTCACATTGCAATTTTACAGCTTTCTGCTTTTTGTCTTAGAAGTGCAGGAATTCAGCCCAAATATTTCTAATGGTGGAGATGCAAGTGAATTTATAAAGATTTGGAAAAGGATTGAAATATAACCATGTGAAATATCCTATTAACTCTTGCCCTATGTTTTACATTTTTAGAAAGAATTTAAACTAAAGTCTTGAAGCCTGCTGCCTATGTTGTCATTAAAGATTTTTTACTTCAGTGGATTATGACTTTTGAAAATCCACCCCATCTCCATTCAGCAGGGGATTAAACTTCCATGGAATAAATTAAAGTGGGTTAAAAATGTCTAACAGAGTTTTAATGCCCTTGTATTATGTCTGTATCATAGAGTGCTGCTAACTTTGAAATGAAAGTCTAGCTAGGTAAATAAATTTTGTCAAGGATCTATTGTTCTTGCTCCACATTCCTTTAAGCCTTCTTTTATTAATATTGGCTTGCCTTTTTCTGCATACATGTAGAAAGTAATATTAAATAAAATTGGATTTATGAAAGGCCACAGAGCAACATTTTAATCAAAATTTGCACTGTAGTTTGCTTTATATGTAACACACTGAAGAAAATGTCCATTTTCATATGGGTAGACATATCTTCAGAAGAAGCCGAAAAAGACTCTAATGTGTGATATCCTGGTACCATATAATGAACAAAGCCACTGTGCACTATTAATATGCTCTATTAGCATCACTCATTTTCTACATACAGTTTCCAGTCATTCACTGCTAATGTGAAAGTTTAATAAAATTAAAATACTCCCACATTTTACCCAGATAGTTTGTTGCTCATGTGTCTGATACTCTTCCAAAGTATGCTGATGCTCTTCCAAAGAAAAGCATTAAAATGGTGATACAGCTGAGTCACTTTCCACATAGATATTCATAGGTACATTCTAGAAACCTGAATTTGAACAAAGATGTCTTCTGAGGAGATTTAAGTCCCACTGACGTTGACAGAGTGTACATTTCCAAAGAAATTCTGTATCTGTATGAGATGCTTGTGACATACAAAAAAGGGCTTGCACAAGTACAAGAAATTCTATTGCAAAAGTATAGATTCCTTTCATTAAAATTACCTGTTGTTAACTATGAGCTATTCACTTAATACAAACAGCTGAGTACTTCAGGAAAAGCATTTTAAAATCACAGAGGAAGCCATTCCAGGGTTTAGTTGGAGTCTGGCATATCTTTGTCAACTTTTATGCCTTCATCTTCACCTTCTGCCCTTGATAGATACACTTACTGACTTCTCAGAAGTCTTCTGCAGTCACAAAGAAGGTTTCCTTCTCTTTGTGTTTCAACCAGAAGCAGCAATATATTTCCTTTCTAACTATGTTTGTTCAATAGGCATTGATCATTTATTCATTTGGTCAATGGATATCAAAATCTATTAAAATTCACCTCTGAGGAAAGAGGTGTGTTTCTTTAATGTTGTTCTGGTAAGGAAGGGAAAGATTAAACAGCTAGTCTATTGCAAGCATACTCAATTTTTATTGCAATTTTCTTGGTGGTTTTGTCAAGGTCTAATAATTGTTACAGGGATCTTCTCAGCAGTAAGCAGCACGGGGGTACCAGCTCTGCTGTGCAAGCCAAGTGCTGCACATTGTTTTCCTGGCTATGACACATTCAAACATGTTGCAATGCTCCAAAAGCACAGAGATGTCAATAAGCTATGGATTGTCCTGCTGGAAACTATGAGATACCCACATGCTGCATATTTACAAGATCCAGAAAAAATTTATTCTTGATACAGAGCTGAACAGGACTCTACTGTCAGCATACATCTGCTCAGTCAGGACTCAGGGAGACCAAGTAGCCTCAGGAAAAATAATACCCCTGTTTGCTTACACAGACAATCTTTCTGTGACTCTGGACACAGGTATCACAAAAGACCTATTATGCCATTAAGTGGAATACAGTTACACAGTACTAGAAGGGGGTACCATACACCAATGTCTCTACCTCTTGTGAACTAGCAATATTAATTAAATATGATACTTCTTTGTAGTCTTTATCCCTGAACTTGCACGGACCATCTTTCAGGTCTATGGTGCCTTGCTGAGGTGAGGAAACCTAGCACAGCCAAACATAAAAGCTGGGTAGTAATCTTGTATTTTCTTCCTACAATAGTATCACACCTAATTAAAAGTGAAAATTAATAGCTAGTAGGATTAATCAAATTCCATATGCAAATACCTGGCTCAGGAGAGCCGTAGTCCAATTGCTATTGCTATCACTAAGGTCATTAATTTAAATTGACATGAGTCAAGAGTCCTTTGGTCATTGACACATAAGTTGAAGGAGGTTATTCATTGCTAAGTTTTTCACACTGAAACAACTTAGAAAGAAAAGATGTGAACGTTGCTTCAGTACATCGATTTCTAGGATAATGAGCAGTTCTGTGAGCTTGTCTGTGGAGGACCATGAGTCCTCTCCTGTAACATACAGTAGTTCTGATATATTGCTTTAAATTCATATTAAGATGTACTGAAGCAAATACAAATAGTTCAAGGTCTAGCAAGCTGACATATTTGGCATTATTTTATGCTTGCTGACTTCTGCTGAGCACCTTCAAAGTACAAAAAGACTTTTCTTCTTTTAATCAAAACATGAGTGCCAGTTTAATAAACCCTTCAGAGACTTTTCCTGTCATCAGAAAGGTCCAAACATCTCCAATTAGCTAGAAATATTAATTCAACTTATAAACAGAAATACTGGAGCCCTAGAGCACTGGTTATACTTGTGCAAATACAGTGCATTCTCAGTTTACCATCACGTCAGCTCAGCTCAGAACTAGCGCCACTGTCTTGATCCATAATTGCATTTCTAGGAAGGGTGACTAAAAGACATATAGTCTTTAAAGGCAAGATATAATGGAGTATTGTACACCTATGAACTTTCTCCAAATGCTGATGGCCGAAATATTTTAAGTTACATAGTAACGGAATGACTGCAGAGTAATAAAGTAGTGATGGTATTATATTACTTTTCCTACATAAAGAATAAAAACATAAAATTTATTAGTCTGACCTTGTATCACAAGGACTTCTCATGTATCTAAAAAAATTCAACCTGTCTATCAAAATGGACTTAGACTAAAGGAAAACCTGAGAAGCATGATTTCTAGAAGGTTTTTGAAATTTAAAGAAAACACTGGAGTCCACAAAACTAGGCTGGAATCCTTACAAGTTGGTGCTTTAGTATTTACTCAACAGCACGTTTTTATATTCTTAAAGTATAACAAGTTCAGGGTTCAGGGAGAATCAGGCACTATTGGTCCCAAATCTGCATGATTCAGGAGATGCAGTGGTACTGAAAATGGACAGAGAAACAGGAACTTTTCATACCAAGATCCAGAGAGCCTTCATCTTTCTTGACTGATACTTGGAGTCCATTCTGCTTTGACCTCAGACTGTTCCAAGTATCACCACCTTGACCAAACTGAATTATTTGGGCCAATTCTATCTACAGTTCCATTTGTACAGCCTCCTGCATGAAGAGGATTTCAACGGAGTGATTCAGAGAGGAATTAAGTTCTTTGCCTTTCAGAGAATAAACATTTCTTAAAGACAGGTCAAGATGACTGTATATTAATATATTCCTATATCTGCCCAAAAAAAGAAAATAACTTTTTTTCATTGTCCCATCCTCTGTATCTGTATGGCTGAGCAGCAGCACAAAATCATTTAACCTTAGCAATCAAATTTCATTTGTTACCTGCCAAATGCTGATACAAAAGATAACTACAAAAAAAGCAATAAAATCATCATCCTTAGGCAACAGGTAACATGTTTTTGCTATAATAAACTTGCTGAATAACATTCAATGAACTCTTAAAAGCATTTAATTTAAATGCTTAACAGTCCCATTTTTCAGGGAGTAAATGACACGTGCTTGTGTTTCTTTTAAAGGCATTTGCAGAACAGACATCCTTTCAAAAACCACATTTAGCGTTATATATTATTACTATTACTGCAATGCTAACGGACCACCCTGTCATCAGGGTTAGGGTGTACTAGCAACTAAACATACATAGTCACTGCCCTAGAGAGCTTTCTCACTGAAACAGATCTGGCAAAGGCAAAGCTGAAAGAAGAAATATGAGTGATGTCCTAATTCAGTTGCAGAGCTATGAGTTAATACAAATCTCTGGACTTTTCTTTCCACTATCATATCTAGGATGTTCCAAAAAAGATTGATTCCAATAAATGGTTGAGATACAAAATGTCACTAGCTGTTTTAAAATGGATGAAGGCTCAAGGAAACAAAGTCAGCTCAGAACCGAGTTGTGTTATTGAACTCACTAAGGCCATGTCATCAAGAATCCTGAAACCCACTTGTAAAGGATTAAGATGTCCCAGTTTTCTCCAGAAGCAGGGACAGTTGCCCTCACTGGGGAGAAATGTTTGACTTTGTTCTCTAATAAAAACGATAGTGAAAGTAATCATACAAATATAATCTGTCTTCCAAAATGTGAATCACTCATTTCCCCTTTTATCCTTCAAGTGTCAGTCAACAGCAGCCTTGGGTAGTCCATAAGGTACCTAGTAAATAACAAGAATATTCTTCATTGTTTTAAATTTGCTTAATAAAATTCTAATGATATATATTTTTATAAACTCACTGGAAAGCAGCAACAACTTACCTTATTCAAGCTATTATAGAGTGTTTTCTTTCTTAGTTTGCTGTACAGATATCTAAGACAAGAGGCTGTAGGGCATCAAGGAAAGTCCAGCTGGTACTTGTTACAAGATCCTTTAGGCATTTTATTCACCCACTGTAATTTTTTTGTGCATTCATCTTACAGATTTTGTTGCTAAAATATGGAAGCATTTTCATCTAGTGGGATCCAGTAATATCCTGGATAAATTAATAAAATAGATTTTCTGATAATTTCAGAACATTTTTTTCTATGTAGAACAGCATATACACAATTTGTTCTAAAAGGCATCATGTTTATGAGAGCGACATTCCATCATTCACCAGTTGCAGGATAGCACGAGCACATCAGGCATTGGAATTTACAGTTTCGCTATATCATGGTAGCAACTCTAACCAAATGCCTGAAGCCTAAGCCCCAACCCAAAACCTTAACTCCTCATTCTAAGCACCTAACATTCCACCTCTCACCTAACCCTAACTCTAACCTGTTTAGTGCCCAAGAACCAGGGCAGGGCTTGTATGTATAATGCACATAATTTAGCTAGCATGTACTTTCTTTAAAACAACTCAGGCATTTTCAAGTATGATCATGAGTAATGCAGAATCAGATACTTTGCCAGCTTCGTTGACTACCATTTAACTAATTTTTCAGCAAATCTATGTCAGATTAATCCAGATTAATCCACATATATTTCAAATTATCAAAACACTGATAGTTTTAAGTAGCAGGTTCTTCTGCATTCAGAGCCCTTAAGATAATTTTCAGTTATATTTGTGGTCCAAAATACGATTTGATATCACTCAGAATGAAAGATTTCCAAATATATCAACAGAACAGAAAAAGCTCTGGCACAGAGACTGCAATTTTCCAACTCGTCCTTCAGTCCAAAAATGGCAGTGCTTTTTGTTATGGGTAATGGCAGTAAGGGCTGCATGGCAGTCTCTGTGCCTGTTCAATTACAGTCCATTCTAATCATATTGCCAGCAAGGGATCATTAGGAGTTTGGTGTTTATGATGTAAAATATCTACTAGGGAATTGGATTTTGATCATCACTTCATTTTACATCTGTTTCCCACTAACCAATGGAACAAAAGAGTGTTAATCACTCTTGACCTTTCCTGGATTTGAACTTGTAACTTAATTGCTAATCCCTATTGAGGGACTCTGAAGTAGGCTATAGAGCCCCTGAGGCAGGCAGCTTGACCCTCTCTGTTCTACCTTGGTTTTAACCACCATGGTCATCAAGAACATGCTCAGAATTGACAATGTTAATTACAGCTTTGCCCATAGTCTCCAGATGAAGTACAGATGAAACTGTCTAACTAGAACCATTAAAAATATCTGCCGAGCTCTAGGTGATTCTACATGAATCAAAAAGTGTCTCCAGCCAAGATCTTGCAGACTCATGCTACTGCACTGTCAGTTTGCTCCTAAGAAATGCCCAATTCCTGGCAATTAGAATTCTTAAGGGACTGAGTGAAAATCTGTTCATTTTGGCTTGTTTTAAAATCTTCCCCCAGATGGTAATATAATTCCAAACCAGCTGAGATTCACTTTGTGTTGAATCTTGTTGTAAAAAAGAATCATACAGGAAAGAGACGAACAAAAGGTTTTCTCCCCCTCAAATTTCAAGCTATCACATGAAAAGCATTTTCTCTGCATGTTTTTCTGAATATGATTATCTTATTCTAAGTTCTTTATCTCCAGATCTAATCTTTTTCCTTGGTTACTTTCAAATTTACATTCAATTATATTTCAGACTAACATTAGTAACTGAGAAAGAAGCAACATAGAAACAATATAGTCTACCATCCACTCAGGTCTCATTGCAAAGCTTAAAACTGGCAAAGCATGGGGTTCTACCTTCACACTGTCTGCCAGATTAAAATGGCATTAAAATGGTATTAACTTTCCTGTAAATGTCAGTGCCTAGTACTGTTGAAGTTTGTCACATAGGTTCACACCTCTTACATGTGTTTGCCGATATATATTGCTTTTTTACAAGACTTAAGATCGTATTTGTAACTAAGCTTACAATCACATTTCTGCTTTAAACCTGCCTGTTGAAGACTTCTCTGTATGGGTTACATTTACTTTTCTGTAATATTTAGAGCACATCATCACTGCAAACTGGAATGCAGAGCCTACTGTTTGAGATTGTACTGATTAATACCTCAGGCAGAAACACTAGCAAGGTCCCTCAAAGCAGACAAAATGTGTGGACACGATGCTGCGTAGAAGCTGATTAGACCCACTTATTAGCAGAGCTTATTAACTTGCACATAGTGTTGAGCTGATGCAGCTCTGTGCTTTCTGGTTTGGGAGATAGCTTCACAGTTCCAGCTCACAGGTCTGCATTGTATTTGTTGCAGAGTATTGGCAGAGTCCTTATTTTCTTCATTTTTATGCAGAGTCCTTATTTTCTTCTGAGTTCAGGCTTCATGAATCCAGTTGCATGACAAATTTGGTAGGTGCTAAATAGTTCACACAGAGGTGTGAACGACCATGAAAGGTAACTCCCAGTTTGATGAGCTACTGCCCACTCAGGTTGCACCTCAAGGGACCAAAAGAGAATGCTGGTTTCCTAGTATACAACTAAAAATGATTTCTAGTACAAGTTGACTGCACTTTACTGGAGTAGCTCCAGAACTACACAGGCATGATGGAAGTTCCAGTCTGCTCCACATGATATTGAATAGCCCAGTCAATATAAACTTACTCAGATGAGTAATTAATGTTTGTCAGGACTGAGAACATTTTCCCTTTCCTTCTGTCTTGGTCACACTGGCGGAGGCCTACACAGGTAACAAAAACTATTCTTAAATTAATATTTTGGGCCATTTAAGCCAAGAAAGTTAAAAACTCTCTCACAAGTTTTGCTCTAAGATCTTAGCAAAAGATAACTGAGTCCCTCCAGAAAGCTGACTAAGAAAGTGTATTTTATGCCAGAAATAGTTCCTTGATTAGGAATTTTCAGACTTTCATATAAGTAATCACACATTGATCTCTCTTAAGCACTTCAAAGAACCAGTAAAACACAGCAAGAGCCATGAAAAGACTCAGGACTTTTGAACCTTTCCCAGCCCCCTTTCTGTTGCTGCAGCTCCTCGAGGAAAGGCAACCCGCCAGCTTCCACAAACAAATCCCCTGCACAAGGGGACCAAGGTATTGGATGGACTCAGTCAACAGGAACTTTTGGCCGGTATGCCAGGCCACCTGTTCTAAGGGAGATCAAGCCATGAAGAGGGTTTGAACTAAATTTCCTTATCAATTCTCTTTATATGGCTTCCTAGCATTTATCAAATCTCTGCCAGCTGGAGAAGTTCGCTTTGTGTCTAGCAGAGAGGGAATAGTGGAGCAGAATGTGTGTTTCCCCATCCCCATACCAGATTGACAGTGGAAACCCCTAAGTAACTGCTACAAATCTTACCATGGAAATACATAGTTTTCATAGAATTATAGAATCATTTAGGTTGGAAAAGACCTCTAGGATCATCTAGTCCAACCTTCATCCAACATCTCCCTAACCCCTAGACCATGTCCCAAAGCGCCACACCTCCAGGGATGATGACTCCACCACCTCCCTGGGCAGCCTGTTCCAATGGCTAACCACTCTTTCAGTAAAGAACTTCTTTCTGATATCCGATATAAACCTCCCCTGGTGCAGCTTGAGGCCATTATCTCTTGTCCTGTCATTAGACACTTGGGAGAAGAGACCAGCACCAGCCTCCTCTTCTCCAAGCTAAACAATCCCCGTTCCCTCAGACACTCCCCATAAGACATATTCTCCAGACCCCTCACCAGCTTTGTTGCCCTTCTCTGCATCCGCTCCAGCACCGCAATGTTCCTTCTTACATGGTGGCGCCTGAAACTAGACACAGCACTCAAGGTGCGGTCTCATGAGTACCCAGGGGCACAATCACCTCCCTACTCCTGCTGGTCACACCATTTCTGATACAGGCCAGGATGCCGTTGGCCTTCTTGGCCACCTGGGCACACTGCTGGCTCATGTTCAGCCGGCTGTCCACCAGCACCCCCAGGTCCTTTTCCACCAGGCAGCTTTCCAGTCCCCAAGCCTGTAGCGTTGCTGGGGATTGTTATGACCAAAGTGCAGGACCTGGCACTCGGCTTTGTTAAACCTCATACAATTGGCCACAGCCCATCGATCCAACCTGTCCAGATCCCACTGCAGAGCCTTCCTACCCTCAAGCAAATTGCTTAATTTTGTGTCATCTGCAAATTTACTGAGAGCACTCAATCCCCTCATCCAGGTCATCAGTAAAGATATTAAACAAGACTGGCCCCAGAACTGAGTCCTGGGAAGATGAAGAAACTTCTGATAGATTAAATATACACACATATATACATATATTCCTCATTAATTTCTGTGAAAATTAACTAAAATTTCAAGGGACTGAAATAGTGAAATGGCTACAGTTACTCCAGGGAAAGTTTTCTGTCCATTATTGTCTCATATTATTTACCACACTAAGGCTCAGATGTTTGTAGGAACTTTAAACCATTCACCAGAAAACCTTCTACTTATTATAAATATAGTCAAAAGAAAATTGTCTCAGCAACGTATCAACAGCAAATTATGCCACAGACAAATACACATGAAAACCACTTTTTTTCCTTTACTATACAACACAGAAAACAAAAAATACTTATTTCCATATTTGGGGAAAATATTTAAATGATTCATTGCTAGTATTGATCATTTATATATGTGTTTATTGACATGGATTCTTTTTACTGTGGGACCACAATATAAAAATAATATCCTGTTCAAATACAGTACTTTTCCTTAAAGGTGTCAAAAACTTTACAACAGAATCAAGTCTGTCTGCTACATAAGAAATATCGTAATCATTAAAAATTATAAAGGGCAAAACCAAAGTACTGAAAGTTATACAACTTCCTCAAGGGAACCCAAAATTGCTCTGAATGCCACTTTGAATGCAAAATTATAGAATCACCAAAAATCAGACCAAGAAGAATCAAGGACAGTTAAACTGAACTTTTGGTGAGGGTATTAATGCAAATGTGGTCCTAGCTGAAAAAAACAGGCACCAGAATCTGTTTAAGAGGAATCAATGCTAAGCTAATAAATATCTGCTATAAATAATAAATATAAGTATCAGGAAATAATTGCAAGATTAAAAATAGAAAGTACAAATAACTAATAGCATATTTTGAAATGAAATGTGTACACTGAAATCCAAATGATACCATTTTTTTCCCCCCAATAAACTACCTGAATTGGCCATAATGAAAAATAAGACAAGACAGACAAGAATACAAAGCTTCCCAGTGCTGATCCATCATTGGCAAAGTAGCAGAGAGAAATGAAGGTTTATAGTTGGTGTAGACCCGTGTGACACTTTCTGGAGAAGCAAGCTTTTTATTCAGAAAAGGAACAGATGTTTTGGCAGATAGCATAGAAAGAATCCTGTCAAAGACTATAAACTAGGCTTGAAGGGAAAAATAAAAAGAGTGCGGAAAAAAATGTGAAGTATAAAACAAAAGAACCAAAATGACATGGATAAAATAGAAATGCAGAAAAAAGACAAGGGCTTTGTTAAAATTGAAAAGAGAAAGTAAATGTGCTAAACTCCTTGTAACTTTGGAAGAAGTTTTAAGGCAAAAAAAGAGAAACTTATCTCTCTTCCACTGACACAGCTTATTGCAGCATGAGGCTGGGAGATTAACTTTATAACTGCAGACAGAAATCAAATAAAAGTAAGAGTCAATGCCCTTTTTAAGCATCAGTAGAGAAAGATCACAAGTACACAGCCAATATTAAAATTCAGCCAAGGTTTATGGCCAACATTTAAGTAGATTTGTACTGGAAGAACAGAAAATAACTGACTGTGTAAAAGGAGATGGGCATACTACCGTCACCTGCCCCTGCAACCAAAAGATTTCCTCTTTCATTTTTTTTGCAATAAATAAGCTCTTTCTGAAACAAACACGCATTTAAGAAGATTTTAAACTCAAACTCACCAAGCCAATTACTGTGAATATCCTCAGCCTTGATAAAGAAGACCTTTGTCAAGAAATTATCAGCCTAACCATTCTGAAATCTGCTGCTGGACAATAATATTTTAAAATATCCTCTTTAACCTCTAGGAATAGCCTTTTTTTGAAAAATGTGAAGGAAGCCAGTATCAGGATAGCAAAGCCAGTTAGGCAGAGCTCACTCCTGCCATCTGCTAAGACTGAAGTACCCGCTGAAGATTTTATGGCACATCTCAGTACAAATACCTAAGTTGCAAAGAAATGTGGCCATATGCAAGGTGCACTCTCAACCGTGTGACTGCTGTGATAACACTGATACTTAAACAAGTCGTCATAAAGGACTCAGATATTGTACATCAGCTGCTCCCTAGCAAGAGCCCACACACTTGTCCTTAGCATGTAGGAAATTCAAGGTAGGTCAACGCCACTTGTGCATAAACAACAACAAAAAGTTATCACTGGGAAAAAGCAAAGGCATAGTTTTTTACTACTGAATACTCAAGTTCATATCCTAACTTCCACTGCAATAAGCTTCCTACATCCCAAAATAACACTAGCTGGCCAGCATGGATACAGCTTAAGGTACAGTTCCTGAAGATATCTTAAAATCAAAATTAAATTTAGTGTTTAAATGGTGTCCTGAATAGCTGTTACCATGAGGAGAGCGCCATACAGTAACACTGACTAGTGAAAGAATTGGAAATTCTTTCCAATTCTTTTTATTGTAATATTACAATAAAAGCACTATACACTGTTGTTTTTTGGACGGTGACCCCTTTATGAAGGCATTAAAGATGTGCCATTTCATGTACAGCCAGAAATAGAATATGTCTATAAAAACAAGAAACTATGAGAAAATTTACAGTCAGTAGAATGCACAAGGAAGAGCATGAAGGAAATGAATACAAAGTTCCAGTAAAGCTGACAGGAAGGAATAAGAAGAAAATTGACCATACTAACCCTTTTTTGTATTCCATATTTATTTCCATCAGTGGCTTCCATTTCAAATGTTCTCAGTTTTCAGTTAAAACCAGATTTTCCTGTCTGATGGACATGAAAGCTCAAATTTGAGTCTGCAAATTAACTATGTTCTTTCTGCTTCATACATCAACTATTCCATGCAATGTTATTTCTGGAATTGTATCTTAGCTTACAATTTGATGATTATGGTACATCAGGGAGAAGAGAATGCACCTTGCTCTGCCACAGCTACATTTTTATTGACTCCACAGTACTGACTGGGGACATTTCTTTTTGTCAGCAAACTAAGCAGGTCTGACTTGGAAGATGTAAAGAGTGCACTTCTGGCATCAGTGATCAGTCGATGTTTGCAGTGACAATGGAATGACAAAAGGTATCTGCTTAGCCTAGGAAGGTACTGCAACTATTTAGTAGCAAAAGCAGAAATGCTTACTCCAGAAACATGAAAGGATGGCAGAGTAGCAGACTTTTTCTCTGGGAATAATGCCCTTCTTCATGAATAGGGGGTGTTTCTGTACTCTCACCACCAACCTGCCACAGCATTTCCACCGTGTTATTCATCACTAAGAAACAATACAAAGTAATCTTTCCAATGGTTCTCACTGACTCTAGAGCTTTCAGGTTTTGTGATATATGATCAGTCCTGCCTGAGAAAGTCTATAGCCTCCCAGTTTAGTCCTTCAAATTCAGAACCATGAATCAGAAAATGAAGTAAGACCTCTCAGCTTGCTCTCTCACAAATCCTCTGAGACGCCGAGCAAGGTCTTCCCTCCTCCTCCAGATTCCTTAAAAATCTTCTTTGGCTCTGTAAACTGGGTTTGTGTCTTCTGAGAAACAAATTCTTCACTGGGGAAGTCTGACTAAAATTAAATCTCCCTTGTTCTGTAAAAAGGAAGCAACTGAAATAATTTGTTACTGAATGGAAAAGCCACAAGTCCAAAATGCCAGAGGACAGACGAGCTGATAACAAAGACAACAAAGTCTTTCCATTAACTTTGATAGACTTGGGTCGTAAGTCATTAATCAGCAGTGTTAAGATCTGTGGATTGGTTCCGAGGTTTTATACTAGAAAAATAGAGACAAGAAATACAATCTTGACATTTCCCCTAGACAAGAAAAGCTGAGGAGATGTACTCACAGACATACCACAGTTGCTAGATTAAAACTGGTTATTGCCAGTTTTATATTTAAATAGAGCAGGTCGATGACAAATTAAATATGGAACTAAAGGCATTTTGTTCAGCACCAAGTTTTTTGACTGATTGTGGTCCTGAGTGGTGGCAAATACATGATTTTATTTTCATTTTGGATATAAATGGTATGGCTATAATAAGCACAGATCCATATGTTTTCCTTTGCAGAATTATTAGCCCATGCATTTTGATATGGACATTCTTTTTGTATCAAGATAGTACTACAAGATTTAGAATGACAAAGACAATGGAGATTTTTGCATCACAGACTTCATTATTTTTTTATAGCATGCTAAAATAATTTATATTCAATTGCTGTATTTATGTATCCTTGATGTTGCTTGCTGCTATTACGTATTACATAGAAAAATTTAGTTATATGCTTACCAAGCTTTCACCTAGATCATCCTCCCGATCAATGTTAATTTTCATGGCAATATGGGAGATTAGCCATTTTTTATATTTATTCTCTTGCTCCTATACAATTCTCTTAAATTTTTCTCCATGGTATGTACAAAGCAGTTCACTGAATAATCTTCCTAAGGTATCCCAGCCTAGTGTGAATTATTTTGCTTACTTGTATCATAATACCAAATTCTCCACAGCTGCAAATCAATACTTCTCATAATTTTTATGCACCTATACTTCTCCTTTAAGTTGCTCTAGTAAATGAGAATTATCATTATGCTGATCCTCACCAAATGGCTAAAGTCATTTGCCTTAATTTGTGTTTGCCATCACCTGATAACTCCAGGATTCTTTCAATTCCTGAAGCAAATAATCTTCCCTTATCCTTGACAACGACCAACTTTTAACCCAAATGGGCACCATCTGTACTGTGGATCTGATGGGTGCAGAGCTCTCCTGGTACCACTGAACTCTCAGAGCATATTGCAAGGTATCACCAGCTCTGAAAAGAAAGTGCCAGGCTCTATATATGCAAAGAGATGTTGGCTGGCTAGAAAAGCTTTTAAAAGTCTGGCCTGTCTTTTAGACTGTCTTTTAGACACATAAAGCTTCTTAAAATCATCAGCACTTACATCCCTGTCTCCCTCTTCCTAGTTAACTTTTGAGGTAGACCACTCCTTAAAATAATTAAATGTCTTCCTTTCCTGAATGAGTTCTGCCTGTAACTGACTAATATTCTTCTGAAAGTGAATGTTTAGCTGTCACTATCCCCAAGAGCTGAAGTGATGCTTAAATACCAGTAATTTCCTGTCTCTCAGTTTCTAGTCACTACTTTTAAGTCCAGCAACATCCTCTATCATAATATGATTTTGCCTATATCTGCTCAGGTTCTTGTGTTTCTCATCTCCATCTGCCCCTGGAGCTTTGCTGGTTTTTAGACATTCTAATATCCTGATCATCTGTTCAGGTGTGATCTTGATTTCCCTCAGTATTTCTTATTCCTCTTGCAGGAAATTTACATCCATTTCCAGCATCTGTCACCCACTATCTTGTGAATGTTAAGGTAAATAATTAATTTAATGTCTCAAAGTTCTGTCCATTAATTATGCTAGTTTCTCACTCGTGCTACCCTTCTGTACTTCACATGCAAAGTACTTCAAAATTCCTTCACAAAACAGCTCAGCATGTCTTCTGTCATGTTGACTCTTTCCATAGGCTTAGGCTTCCCACAAAGAACACATATTTGCCTTCTTCTTCTATAAAAGCTAAAAAAGAAATCTATTGTGTGCACTAGTTTTTTGCAAATTTCCCATTAACTACCTGGTCACAACTGTGACATACAGTAATTCCCCTAATCATTTGCATTTAACCCCTGATTTTCAGGTAATCCAATCTTTTTTGGCAAGCATTTTGATATAGCCAGTCTTGCAACAGAACTTTTAATTTAAAATTCAAAGTAGCTAGCTAAAGCTTTTGAAAAAAGTTAATGGGATGGCATACATTTCCGTCCAACAAAAATGAATTGAAGTGAGTTTCTGTCAGTATAACTACTCACATTGTATTTTTGTATGCAAGCACATGCATTTGTATGTATGTGTATTATTTTTTAACTTCATTTATTGCCCTAATATGTACAAAAGATTCTTAGTTTTCCACATTAGAAGAGGGACAGACAGCACCACTGGCACAACTTCCTCTCAATGACAGCCACTGCTTCCCTTTTACCTATAAAAACTTGTCTCACATGCCTCTAGAAATTGAGATAACATAGTCTCCTTTGTAAACAAGTCAATGTCCTATGTAATATACTTCAGTCTAGATTTTGTAGACGTCTACAAACATCATAACATATGTTTGTCTACTGAACTCTGATCCCCTCATACAGAATCCAATGGAATGAAAGTGTCAGCCTCTTTGACCAGTGCCTGTTCATGATTTTCTAAATAATCAGATATAAGCTATTTGCCTTCATCTTCAAATTCCTTCTCATTTTTATCCTACCTATCATCTCCAGTGAGCTCTGTCTCCGGTTAGATCAAATGTTGGCTTCCATTACCCATTTGTCAAATATTTTTAAACAAGCTCCTCTGTGATTTTTTTCCCAAGCATCTGCCACACAACCTCATTATCTTCCTTCAAATCCCTCATTAAAACTCTCTTGCTGTGATGCCTAAAAAAAAAAATAATGAGAAAATGTTTAAGCTAATAATGAACTGAGACATTTTCTCTCATACTGACCAACATTGTCTCATTGTTTCCTTGTGCTCCTTTAGCTGCCTGGATCCATGTGTTGTCTCTCATCTTATATTTGAATCATAGCCTCCCCATGTGGTCCTGGTTTATGACTTAGAGTTCTTTGGTACTGATAATATAAATAATAATCAGAAGAAAAGGCTTTTTCTTCTCATTATACTTTGCTAGCTCCTGAAAACATGTTCACACTTCCCCTTTTGTGTTAGTTTCTAGCACATAATTATAGAAGGCACTATAATATAATCTCAAAGTCCTCTCCCTTTTCAGAAGGGAACACAGAAGTGAAGGACTAATTCATCCTCTATTCAGAAAAAAATATTTGAAAAGGAGAACTAGGAGTAAGATGGAAAAGCTCATGTTTCAGAACATTTTTTTCCATAGTGGACAGAGAAGTTCAACTCCATTTTCTATCCACCTTGTTTCTGCCTCTTAGGACAGAACAAATAAGATTCTCTACAGGGAAAGGAGAGGTCTTTCCTGTAGACTGGCGATTTCCTTTCTTCCATCCGTGACTGCCACTGCTTGCTGGGCACAAGTGAGGTACTTTTGAAGGCACACACTCCTGCTCTAGCACTTCCCATAGAAAGGGAAGGGTTTTCCTTCTGTAAGGGAAAGATTTTTTTTTTTTTCCCATTGATTTTGGAGAACAGAATGAAAGGCAAGTGTTTCTGTCATCATACACATCATATCCTCTCCTCCCAGTATTATTTCTATGCTCAGGTCTTAAAGTTATTTTTACCTCCATAATACACACATCCAAAGCAGCTCTTCACCTACACTAAAAGGAGCCCTTCCTATGAATGAACACCATCTGCCTGGATCTCAGAGTGACCATGAGGGCTGATGTTCCCAGTTTGGCTTTTAAGTTCTCTCTCTATATAATATCTCCTTAGCCACTGTATTTTTCCTGTTACACTTTGTCTCTTTCTGTCCTCTTTATCAGATTAATCTAACACTCATGCATTGCTCAAGGAACAACCTCTGTTCCCAAGGAGGGTAGTTACATTATTGCTGACATTATTGCTGTAGATACTACAGAGAAATGTAGAAATTACTTTAGATAGAAGTACAATTCATTAATGTGTTCAGCTGATAATTGTCTATTACCTGGAGAAGAACTTTAGCACCTTTCTAACAAGAGATACATACCTGTGAGAAAAATATATATATATGAGAAAAATATTTATATTATCCACAGACAGGCAGTAAGCAGTCAGTTTTAGCATCTGTATGTTCTATATAGACAGTCACGGACTTCATGTTGCTAAAGTGAGACAGGACTTTGAGAAAACTTAATACTAAATTTCTCCTCTGTGTTTCCATTTTCTAAACAAAGAACATTAAAAATGCAAGCTGACAAATTCTATCAGTTATGTTTATGAAAGACGAAACTCTGCATCCTATCCTTTTAATCAATCTGAGTTATGGGAAAATGGTTTATTATGAGAATTTAAGCAGTCATAAAGATTTAGGAGTTCATTAATCCCATAGTATATCCACAGGAGGCAAGCCTGGAACTGCAGCACAAGCACTAGGCAAAGCTAGAGGCTACTCTAGCACAGAAGCCATTTGGAGACATCAAGGAGCAGGTGTAATCTTCACCTCTTCAAGAAGTATTTCAGAATTGCAATTGTGGAGTTTCTTTGTGCTAGTGGGGGACTGAGGCAGCCCCATGCTATTAGCATAATCTCACTTACAAAGACAGCAAATGCAAACGCACTGTTCCTGCTTTGATTTCATGTTGACAACATTGTGTCAAGCCTGATCAACCAGACTCCATTTAATTGTAAATTATTATCTCAAGAGAAATTCAACTCTTTACACCTTTCACATCAGGAACCTTTTGGAAATATAATAATGAATAACACAGCCTATCAGGAAGCTCTATTTCCTATAGTCAGCACTTCCTAGTGCATTACTAGCAGCTTTGCAACTCTTATGGACAGATGTAACAAAAGAATGGACTTTCACTCTGTTAAATGTATACAAAAGGGTTGATGTGTTATAAACACAGCAGAAGCTCAGTTTTGATAACTCAAGGTGTAAGGGCTTTCTTTTTCACACAAATATTCTAGCACACTTTTTGGCTTAGTCCATGTGGTTTCAGAAAGCTACCCAAAGTGAACAGCTCTATCTTAAAATGTAGAGCCACCTTATGAAGAAACTCAAATGCTCTAGAAGAAAGAAAGAAAGAGGAAAAAAAAACACAAACCGGAGGAAAAAAAACCACAAACCCAAACAAAAAAACAAACCATGTAAACAACAAAAACAGCAACAAAAACCCCTAGCCACCAACAAAACATAATCTTCCAGAATTTCTCTTTCACTATTTCAAATTTTCTTCAGTGGATATTGATAACTTTCCTAATATCACTTTCAATGTGTCTTACATCAATATCAATTTCAATCTCTCTCCAAATTCAAGCAGACATCTTCACCTGAAATTGTGTTCTGATTTAGCAAGAAATGACCTTGCAAGACAGCATGAAGGGCAATTTAAGTGAGCTGAAGAAATTTAAAGTAACAACAGATTAAGATATCAGATCTCATTTTAGATTATTTGTGTCATAAAAAATCCCCAACAAACTTCATGAAAAAAGAAAAAGCAATAACATGACCATGTAACACATGAAGTTAAGGAGGAGAATCAATTACCTGATCTACAGTCCATGGATCCAATTTAAAGTTACGCACCATTTACAAAGATCTTTGGAATAATTCATTCGGGGAAAAAAGTTCAAAAGTGCTGTCCAATAAAGCACAAAGCTTTACAGTTCATTTAAGCTACGTTTCTTTATGCACAAGTAGCCATACCTCCCTTATGCATCCAAAGGTGCACAATCACAAAACAATGTGGACTGTGACAGAAAGGAACATGACCTGTTCCAGTACACAAAATATACGCATTACCAGTGCTCATTTAGTTGAGGAAAAGTAAAATAGGTATAAAATGTCAAACTTCCTGAGGCAGCCTTAACTTAAAATAAATGCTCATTACCTTTGAGGGTTTTATTCTGAGCTTTTCTGCAATAGAGATAAAGCATGAAGAGGAAAAAGACATGTAACCACTTTGAGAAATTGTCTGAGATAAACCTAACCATGCAATTCCCAGGTTTTCTGGCCCCATTTTGCTTACAAACATGTCACTGACCTGCAAAGTAACATAAGTCATCACCACTAATGGCTTTTGATCACTCAGATCTTGGAAGAAGTAATAGGTAGCAAACCCACAGATAACTAGACAATAATCCAGACTCTCCCCCAAATCCTGTAGAGCAGTTTAATAAACTGGGCAAAAGTAACTAAAGATATTTTCTGAAGCCCAAATAAAAACATAAATTCTATGAACAGTCTTGCATCACATCATGTACTACAGTGCCTGGAATGACTGAATAGAGAGGAGATTGAAAGACCCCATCACCATGGCATCTTTAGGGATTTTCGAGGAAAAGGAAATTTCAAGAAAAAGGGTAGTAATATTATCTTGAATATTTGGCAATGGCCTAAGCACTGCCAGAACATATTGTTCCCATCTGTTGTCTACTTTTCAAGAGAAATGTTGATAAACTGTACTCAGTTCAGAGAAGAGCCTTGAGCATGATTAGCAGATCAGAAGATACGTTCATAGCCAAATACTCCAAGAGCTCAATACTTTCACAGAAGATTACAAATTATTTGATCTACATTTTAAAAGAATGTATGAGGGAAACATAATTTTAATAATGGCTTCTTTGATCTACAGCAGAGCACAATTTCAAGGAGATATCCAAAAAAAACTTCAGAAAAAATGCAGAATTGTGAACATGTCACAGCCTTCTTGGAGATAAGATACAGATAAATGCAGAAGAATCTATGTTCACAATGGAAGAAAGACTATGAGACATGAAATGAGAACAGTTAAATATGTTACCAACAGAAATACTTTTGAAGCCATTAGTGGACAAATATGCAATTCAGATTAAAAGGAGATAGCTCCTTCAATGTGACTTCATCAATATATCTACTTTCACCAAAGAAAAAGAAAGATTATTAGATGATGAATGCTCTGAATATATTTAACAGCTGTAGGATGTCTTGCAATTTCTATGATTTTAGCACCGGAAATGACGAAGTTAAGTGTTTCATGATAGTGAAACTCGATTGATTTGAAAAGTGTCTTTACAGGTGTAGTGGGTCTGGCTGAGCTGGGTCTGTTTTGTGCTGGGAGCTAGAAGGGTACTGATAACATATCTGTGTTGTGACTACTGCTGAGCAAGGATCCCAGCATTCACCCCTCCAGTGGGATGGGGTGGGCAAGATCTTGGGAGGGGACACAACCAGGACAGCTGACCCAAACTGACCAAAGGGATATTCCATACCATATGACGTCAGCTCAGCTATAAAGCTAGGGGGAAGGAGGAGGAGAGGGGGGCCGTGCCGTTGTCCTCCAGAGCAACCGCTACGCGTCTTGGAGCCCTGCTTCCCAGGAAGTGGCCAAACATCGCCTGCTGATGGGAAGTAGAGAATAAAACTTTGTTTGCTTTGCTTCCGCGCGCGGATTTGCTTGGCTTTGCTTCTATTATTATTATTAAACTGCTTTTTGTTTTCTCATCTTATATTCCTCCCCTTTCTTTTTGCTCTGCTGAGGAGGGAGCGGGGAAGGAAAGGGGGGGTGATAGAGTGGCTTGGTGGGCACCTGGCGCTCAGCCAAGGTTAACCCACCACAACAGGGTACTGTGTTTTCTCCTACAACTACTCACAAACATCCATGAATGGCACAGATGGGGTTACTATCAACTAGACTTATCATGCCCTTACTAAGTCAAGACAGAAACCTGTCTCTTGGCATCAAAAACCTAGAGGGAGGCAACCATAACTCATATCACTGTCTCGTAAAAGAAATACAATTAAAAAATTGACAGAGAAAATAATAAATGTATTAGTACATATACAAGACATTGTCTTTAGATAATCCAAATTGTGTATGCAAATATGAAGTATTAATTCAGAAAAAAAAATGGAGCTTGCTATATTAAATTGCAGACATGTTGATATCAAAAGAAAAGACATCCGAAAAATAAGGGGCAGTACAAAAGCACAGCTTCCAGGAATATATCTACATACTGGAAACTGTAAATCATAGCATCGTTTAGGTTGGCAAAGACCTTTGAGATCATTGAGTCCAACCATAAACTTAGCATTGCCATAGTCTGCTATAAACCATGTCCTTAAGTACCACCTCTACACACCTTCCAAATACATCCAGGGATGGTGACTCAATTACCTCCCTGGACAGTCTGTTCCAATGCTTGACAACCTCTTTGGTGAAGAAATTTTTCCTAATATGCAATCTAAACCTGGTGAAACTTGAGGCCTCTTCCTCTTGTTCTATCGATTATCACTTGGGAGAACAAACTGGCACCTAACTCGCTATAGCCTCTTTTTGGGTAGTAGTAGAGAGAGATAAGGTCTCCTCTCAGCCTCCTTTTCTCCAGACTAAAAACTCCCAGTTCCCTCAGCCGCACCTCGTAAGACTTGTTCACTAGACCCTTCACCAGCTTTGTTGCCCTCTGAATGCAATCCAGCACCTCAGTGTCTTTCTTGTAGTGAAGGGCTCAAAACTGAACACAGTATTTGAGGTGTGGCTTCAACAATGCTAAGTACAGAGGGGAAGATCACTTCCTTAGTCCTGCTGGCCACACTATTTCTGACACAAGCAAGGATGCTATTGGCCTTCTTGGCCACCTAGTCTCACTGCTGGCTTACACTCAGCCAGCTGTCCGGATCCTTTTTTCCACCAGACAGATTTTAAGCCACTCTTCCCCAAACCGGTAGCATTGCATGTGGTTGTTGTGACCCAAGTGCAGAACCTTGCACTTGGCCTTGTTGAAATCTATAGCTATAAGGGGCTAGCTTTTTAGTATCCAACGACATCAGTAATTTTGCTTCCCAGAATTTTATTTTGAAGCTATTTCATACTTTTCCTTTGAGATCAGGCCTGAAAGGTCAGAGAGGAGAGGATTATTGTGTGAGAAGTATTCCCCCACTGAAAAGTGGATGTCCATATCCATTATTGATTTTCTGCAGGAGTTCATTTAAGTATAGATTTGTTGTTCAATTTTACCAATTCCTCTCCCCAGTTTCCTTAAGGGCATTTGGTGAGCTAGGTGAAATATATTCTGGGAAATTCAAATACTAGATTCAGGGCTTATAATGGTTGCTTTGGAGGAGATATTTACTATGGTGTGATGGTAAGCATTGGCAAATTGCACTCAGGCAAAAGTGGGCCTATTGAGAGGATTACAGTTTACAGAGGATTTGCTTCTGATAATAGAGTTTAGGGAGGCTGAGACTGTGCAAGAATTTCACAAGGGTATCAACGCATAAAGGAAAGAATATCAATAATGAGAAAGTCTGATAAAAGTGGAAATCATTTTATTACAAAGAATGAAGGTACAGAAATATGGTAGGAGTTCTTAGACAAGCTCCATAAAGAGAATGAAAAGGCTAACAACAAATGGCCACTTTCAAGGCAGCTGAGCCAAATTTTGAAGAGATTCAAGAGGCAATCAGAACTCTTAGGAATAACAGGCACCAGGTGTCAACACTGTTGCCGCTGAAATGTTAAGAACAAGAAACTGTAATCTTAGACACCTCATCCAGTATATAGGAATGTTTGATATATTGTTTGATATGGAGGTCTGAGAAAATGCTAAAGGAACTGAAGATAGCAGGCATATTTATAATTTTAAAAAGACCATATGTAAAAAGACAGTCTGCTTTCTCTACTTACTACGATTCATAGAATCCTAGCTTTAAGACTTTTATCTAGATTTTGCCCATAGAGACAACAAACAATAGGAGAATGCAAGTTGTTTCCAGGCATATATAACATTTCATATATCTCATCTCTATGTATCAGACATTTTCAATGCTTCAGTGACAAAGACTGTAGTACAATCAGCATGCATATTTTAAATAAATTTTTAAGAACTTCATTTTCCAACACGGTCTTTGTACTGCCATGAAAGAACTGCCTAATAAAATTAGTTGGGTGGTACAATTGTGTGTATATGATTGAAAAGTAGACTATGGCATGGGAAATTCCCATGCAATTTGCCAGCACTATGGCATTATGAAAGGTAAAATTATTTGTGGAAAAGGTCTGGTAGGAATCTGTAGGAAGTTTATGAAGAATCTAGGGTAGACAAAAAAAATAGCTCCTAGGCAAATTCAGTAACAAAGCATACATTTGAAATTCTGGGAAGACATTTCAGTCACAAATCTCTTGGAAAACCATTCTTATATTGCTATTCCATAACTACATAAAATGCTGATCAAGGAGGAAAAAAATGGCAAGCACTGCTAAGAATTTTTAATGTCAAGGTGATGAAAGAGGTGAAATGAGAATCTAAGCTTGATTCACCACAGTGATATTCCAGTTTTATAACAGTTGGCCTTCATTGAAATTAATAGTTTCATGAATATAATTTCAATAGTAAGTAAGGCTGAGTATAAACTTGGTAGTGAGTTGTGTTTATTCATTGAGCTAGAGCTTCCTTTGTTATGGTTGTTATTTATGATCTGTCCTAGGAGTCATATTTTGTTTGAGGTATGTTTCTGAATTATTGTCAGACTTGATACTGTACATCATTACATTAAAATTTTGCTGATGGCTGATTTTAATATTCATATGCATGATGCAACTGTACCTTGTCTTTATTCTGTTTTGATTTAATTAAAGGTACCTACCTGAATCATTTTTACATTCCCTTTTGCTTCCAATGACCATTTCATGCCCTTCTTCTTTATCTAGTAATTATCGCTCTAGGCAGTTGTTAGATCCAGTTACATTGAATTCTTTTGTTACTAGTTTTGATTTGACAAGTCATGTTGTTATTTCAAAATCAGCACAAGAGGCATCTGATATCCTTATTGGAGATTAGAATATCTTGCTACAAACAATTTCACATTCTTGTTCCCTTTTAATAAACAATTCTTATAGGGAGAAAGCTGCAAATTGGCATCTCTGAGCCAAAAGAAGGATTAATAGGTCATTGACCTTGGAAAAGAACCACATGTAGAATCAAGGCTATCATTATCATGAGATTTTCTTCAAGAGACAAAGTTTTGCCCCTACTCTCCTTTCACAGATCATCAATAGCTTTTTAATCAAGAAAAATTAGCTGAAGATAGTGTCATTTATCTAGGGCTATATGATAACATTTACAAATATTTCCTGAATACAGTGTCATAACTGAAAGATCTCTGTGCCAGTTCTTTCAGTTATTTACCATTTCTGCCTGCTTTAACATCTAGCTACTATGTTATGCAAATTACAACTGAATATTACTGCTGAGGAAAGAATTGAGATGCCTTTTGAATCACACAGAATAAAACTCAGCTTTTCTAGTCCTTTCTTAAAACAAATACTGAATGTATAGACCAACGTAAAGACTGTCATGAAGTTTAGTAAGATTTTTCTAATTGGAAATTGCTGAATTAAATATCTTCCTTTAAAATCATACATTTTCAGAAACACTGTTTTAAATGAACATCTAAACCCATAAACTGTATTATATAAACAAAAATCAATTGTACCTGCAAATGAGCAGTGCCACTTATGAACAAAGATTAAATGTATTTCTTGAGAGAATCAACTCAGTGGAAACAGGAATCTCTGTTTAATGAGCTATTCCTGAATAAGCTAGAAAAAGGAATGTGACTTACAGGTTACTTGTTCAAACTGCCAGAGTAGACTGATGATGCTAAGACAGAAGGAGTTTGATGCTTCAAATAAAATCCCTATGTTTATCTAAAGACTTTTTTTGTTTTGGTTTGGTTTGAAGTGTAAAATTTTCCCTCTATCCAAAGCCTAGAAATTCAAAGGTGTTATCCAAATCTATAAACAAACACAATATAAATTATGCAGATGTATTGTTAGATCACCTAAACAAATAACACCATCACTGCACTAATAGTCTAATCTGAATTTTAGGAAAGACTACCTAGTTTTCACAGCATCTGGCAACACTGCGCACTTGAATTTTAAAAAACCACACTGATACTGTAACACGTGTAGAATTCTTAAATATACCTTTATGATGCCACCTTTACTGTTTCTGTAATGTAACTATGTAATTTCACTATACTGTCAAATATTTGTGCTTGGGTAGTAACTCTAGTTGTGCCTAAAGACAATTGTAGCTGAATTATTAAGAGTAACCACTTGTTTGTCAGCATTTGATTTTTGAGATCCTCCCATATACTTCACGTTTAGATTCTTACTGCCTCTTAGTTGTCTTCTGTATTCTTTCCTTATACCTATTTTTTACTCAGATCTTGACATCATAAGATCAGATCACCTGGAGCTAAGACTTCCCCAGAGAGACAGAAACAGAAGATACCTTGTAACAGTGTATACACACCTACGCATATGCAAACCAAACGAAATACATATAATGCATAAAATAATGCTTCTGAATCAATATTGCACCCAATGTCAAACAAATATGCCCAAGAAGAAATATCATGACTATTTCTACATATAACAGGCTCTGCATTTAGAGAGATTGAAAAAAGGTCACCTGCTTTGGAAAGGCTCCAAACATTGATTTAGCTTGTCATCAAAGCGGCAGCTGAACTTCAACTGGAACTTCCTTCTCTGTTCCAAACTTTTTGCAAGACTTCTCTGACTGACAAAAGAATGGCACAGTGCACCTTCTCTACAAGCCTGGCCACTTTGCAGACCACTACAGCGTTTAGATGTCCTGGAGTTCTTGGACTGCTTTTTAGCATGTCAAAGGAGCAGTGCCTGGATAACCCTGAGCACAAGCTGTAATTTATGGCTATGGCTGCCATATAGGACACTGGAGTAAAAAATAAAAACCCAGATCATTTCCATATTCCCAGATACACCCTGTTTACCATCTATTAGACTTTCACGAAAATAATGGAAAACATGTAATTGAGTTCCACACCCCTTACAGATTTCAGCTGGGTTTTCAGTCTGAAGTGGTAGGGGTTTGGACAGTGAGATTTAGCTTGGGGTTTCAAAGTATCACAGGAGGGAAAGACTTGTGTGAATCTCAAGAAAGAGAAACCATAAAATGTCTTTTCAAATCCTGGAATGGAACGCATTCAAATTAACTATATAAGGTTTAGCACTTCTCTATGCAGTAGTCTATGATGGCACAGCCTTTTTCTACTTCTAAATACGAGATAGAGGTTACAATTTGTTGTGTGATGAAGTCATATGGGATAATTACATAGTACTGATAGCAACTATACTCTACCACTCTAACATGGATGCCCCTGCTTCACATTGTAAAGAACCCAAAATCTTTAATGGATTTCATTTCACAACACATCTGAGACATACAAAGTGTTCCTGCGATTTTTTACAGCTGGGAATGAAGGGCCAAGCTTGTCAAGTAGATTCTAGCTTCCCAGAATGTTTTTAATTATCAAACATACATGTGCACTAAGGTGTGAAGAAGATATGTATTCAGAAAGCAAAAGAAAACAAGCACCTCCACATCTGATAATCCTGCTGTACTTAACCATATCTTTAAGAACATAAAAATCTATGTCATTTTAGTTTCAAGTAGCTTTTTCAAGACTTCATGGAAGGAAATGCTCACTAAGCAAGAGACAGAAGTTGGGATATCTTGTATATCTGATTGTGGTCCTTTTCCTGAAATCTATACAAAGGCGCACTCACTCAGGAACTATGTAACCAGGAATACCGAGCTAACTGAACAGTGTGATATATATCTGAAAGACTGCAAAAGTGTGAAACATACATTATGTGTTTAAATATAGCCATCTAGTGTCATTTTAGATACCTTAAGTTATCCAAGATATCAGACAACCTAAGGCAACAAAAAAGACTCTATGCAACTAAATTTAGATATATTAATCTGTCTCAGGGTGACTACCTGCACAACAAGCTCCATTTATCCCACACTGTCCTGCTGATACACTTCATCTAACTAAAGCTACCCGGGCTGTGAATTTCAGCTAAAACATAAACATTTTGAAAATCATCACAAATAAATGTGACCTTATTAGATTTCCCATCCTATTTCTTGTGATGCTCATCTGTTCAAATGTTGTGTAGACTTATTTGGATCTTGATCTTGCAATTAACTATCACAGACTGTACTTCCATTCCTATGGAGAATTGCAGCAACTCTCCACCAGTCTAGGGGCCCTCTCAGGACCAGTTATTTAGGGTTAGGAACAGATAACACTTATAAGTCTTTTGAAATAATACATAACAAATCAACTGTTCTAAAGTTGCTGGGTTGTATTTTTGCTAAAACAGAATGATTTTTATTGAGAATTTGATCTCTACAAAGGAGAAATTTTATCTTGGAAATCCATTCAGTGCCATCTTATGCCATTATTTCAAATGGAGAAATTAATTTCATAATTCCCTGAATGCTGCCTAAATTGTAAATCAATGTAAATAGGTTCCTATCGGTTTGTGGCACCAGAAAGCAGTGTACATTTCAACTTGCAACTACACAGTTTACCTAGTAGAAAGAGTATCAACACTTAAGGCTAAAAGGAAAGTAGGCTGACCTACTAGCAAAAGTGTGAACATGTATCTGCCAATGCACCTGTATTATGAACTCACAAAAGCTTTTCTCTAGATGATACCGAGATCAAACTCTAGCTTGGAACATATTACAGCTAAAGGTGAATCACAGTGGTAAAATGAAACTGGAGTAAACCACAGAAATTCATACTGAATGCCTTTCCTAGCCAGAATCCCAACAGGCCAGCTGTAGGGAACATTCATCACAGAAACCATTTTTAATTATTTCAGCCTCTAGGAATACCTGTACTACTATTTGGTTTTCTACAGAGGCAGTACACCATTGTAACATAAACAAAACCCTCAAACCTTGGGATTAATGCTACCATCACTTAACTTTTTAATTCATACTGAAGAAGCAGCACAGAAAAGGCTAACATGAAGGTATCAGCTGCATAACTCAGTCAGTGCATAGTTTTAAGTAACTCCCATAGACCTATTTTTAAAGGCAAGATTAACGGAAAGAATACTCTTTTATTAAATAGGGCAAGAGGGTGTTTCAATTGCTGTCTAGATTAGGGGAGAATTCAGTCAATGAGTGCTCCCAGAAAGAATCTCCCACTAGCACAGCCTACTTTGGGTCTCAAGAGACCTTTGCTGAACAAAGACAGTACCTGAACCAAAGGGTCTCAGGATTTAGAGTTGCAGCCAATGCAGAAGGGAAGGCCAATTGTCATAACAGTAACAGAAGTAAAGATAGATGAAAACTTCATACAGTTGTAAAATGGTAAAGAGGAAATGGTAGAGGAAATGCAGAAGGTTCATGTTATGACAGGAGCACTGTCCCCAGAACTCTTCTCCTCCCACTCTGCTCTACTGCCTCCTAAGTGACATTGGCACAAGATGAAGGGGCTTTATGCAGAGCACTGCTCTCAACAGGGTAGGCTTACTTGAGCTCCCCATGCAGGCTTTCTGTATCCACTTGCTTTTGCCCCAAACCACTTCATTCGTTCAGCTGCCTGGAGCAGTAATTTGTGAAATTCCTCTTAAATTTTGGACATACATAACAAGCAGAATGCAGAGAACACTATCCAGGACACAGGTGTCCGCATAGATTTGCCTCCTTCTTTGGTATATTAACTTGTTGGCTATGCCATGAGTTTTTCTGCTCAGAAGGTGAAAATAAGCAACAAAAAAGGACAGACAATATAGTTTACTCTTCTATAGAAGACCTGCAGTGTATTGGCTGGAAAACATTAGATGCCAGCAAAATACAGTGGCAAACTTGGCAGAAGAGGGAAGGTATAAAGAGCAATCAAAAGAACTGAGAAATATCAAGAAATCTAAAGCAAACTTGCTGTCCTATCTAAGTATAATGGATGATTTGTGAGTGTGGATAGAGGAACGACCTCAAAGGAAATTAAGATTATCCTCACATCATACTCAGAAAACAGAAATATTCTACAAAAGTCTTGGCTCAAGGTATCCGCAAGATGAGGACCTGAGTAAGGACTTGATGGTGGGTATCAGAGGTTGGTTGTTGCATTGAGAGATGGGTTGGAAGTCAAAAGGGATAGGATAAGGGGAGGCACCTGCTCCAGTAGGTAAAGCTCCAGGGTAGCTTTGAAGAGACATACCTGATCACAGTCCTAGCTCTGCTGTCTACTTTGTGCCCTTGGGCAATTAATTTTGGTTCTTTGCAATTATGTTTCCCTTCCTGTCTTCCCTGCCATCTATTTCGTCCTGTACACTGTTTAGGATAGCAGCTGTTCTTATACAGTTCCTAGAACAATGGGGCTCTGATCTCATGGGAGTCTTCTAGACACTCCTAGAATACAAATAATAAATAATCTTAATTTAGCAAATATTGAGTTCTCTCAGGTATTATAACTAATTACTGCCATGTTCCCTTAAAGAAATAATCCATCACTCTGCTAATGATAAAAGAGCTTTTCAAACAATGGATTTTAAATCTATCTATTCAGAGAAATAATTTGTTCTTATTTCTTTCCTATCACTTTATGCAAATTGTTTGCTTCCTTGTGGGACAGCTCTAAACTCTCTAAGTAGTGTAAGCTAACCAAGTATTGAGCATGTTCAGACTCTGTACAATACAAAGATGCAGAGAGGTATTTTCTATTTCTAAAGACATTGTGTACATACAAATTCTACATTCCACTCATAAGTCATTAATAAAAGATCTGAATTATGCAGGATATTATTATATAATCACATAATTTGACAATGATATATTAACTGTAACATTTTTCTGTTTCTTAACTTTGTGATTACACTCCAGTAATTCTATGTAATTCATTTCTACCTAATCTGTCTTTTAGTAGAGTACCATATTGCTTACCTATATTTTTGGTAAGCAAATGCACATTTTTAGGAGCAGCTGCTTATTTCTAATGGATCAGTTTGCAAGCCTAAATTCAGATATTCAAGAAAATATTTTCCAGATTTAAATGAGGTCCCACAGTCCACTCTGAAAAAGAGACAGACATTTCAGAAGTCTGGAACCTTGCCTGAGAGGTTTTCCTACCTAGGGGCTGTTTTTTTCAGCTAGCTAGGAAGGGATTGCTCTAGTTATTAGTGGAAAGATTCCCATGGATTTCAGCAGTACTCACCACAGTGAGATGGCTAGAAAGTAGAAATTCTCCCTTCTAGCAGAAATAATAGCCTAAGCAAACAAGGAGAAAAGTTTTGTCTTTTGTCTACATATGTGAAACATGGGAAATCAAGCACAGGAATCAAGCTTAAGTTTCCGTTTTACGAATATAATGTCATGCAATGTGACTGAAAAGGAAATGCTATAAATAAATTCTTTCATTATTGATTTATTTTCTGGAGGCTCGAAATCCCATTCTATCTGTATGCAACACTTGGAGATAGATATTATTCTGACATTAATCTGCTTGTATACCTGCTGTAATTGGAATTAAAATTCTGGCTGATTTTCATAATTACAAATTCATCTAGAATAGGGGTTTAAGGAAAAGGCCTTAGCGTAAAAAAGGCCGATGGCAATTCTAGTTGGAATTCTGGAATGTTATCTATCTTTAATAGACAACTCTACTATAGTCCTAGATAGTAAACCAGATCAACCTACAGAATATGCTAAAAAGAAAAAGATATTGGTAAGATAATTGAAGTAGTTCTTCATTTACCCTATTCCACATGTATCATTAGCTTCAGGGACCATCACTGGATACTAATCCAATAACAGCAGACTGAAAAACTCACATTACTTGGCATATACTGTGGTGAGCATGAGCATACAGGCAACAACCACAGGCCAGATGATAAGGTAATTGGTTTCACCAATTGTTTCAGTCCCTGGACTGTCAAGCAACTGATGGTCCCTAAATGTACATCCATTCATCCCATATAAGAGTATTCTTGGTGTGCAGGGAAGTGTGTAGCTGTGGACTGAAATTCAGGGATTAGGAAACTAATTCCAACCTAGCTACCTTGTGGTGCGTAAACTCCATCATTTCATTGTACAACTGACTTTTCCCTTTTGGTCTTAAGCTGTCTGGAGTTCCAGCTCTGTGTGGCACGTACTGTCTCTTACTCTTCATGTACACAGTTCTAGCACAATGTAGCCTCAATCTCATTTGAAGCCCCTGGGTGCTTCTAAAACTAAAAACATACAGATACAGTAGCTCCATCAAAGCAACTCGCTATACCTCCAGAGGTACATACACACAGACCTGGGGACTTCGTTCACTTCCCAAAGCCATGTGGTGATGAAAATCCATAAATATTCTGACACTCCATCAAGCCACTAGAAGAAGCATCTGGTTCAGTCACAACTTTTCGTCACCACTGACATCCACATGAAGAAGATTAAAGGAAGAAGAAAAGGAAATAGAAAAAGAGGAAAAGGACATGCAGACTGGAGAGATAGGTCAGTGGAGGTCTCTCAGTGTCAAGGACTATGGGCACTGGAAGGGTAGTATAGGATTGCTCTTGGTAAACAAGTTGAAGCAACACCACCACAAGAGTCACAGTACTGCTCATGAAGCACTTCCTTGGCTTCATAAGGTATCTGATGGCCCAGACTTCTACATTTTAATCTTGCATTAGGGAGATTATGTTCTTATCCATAACCTCAGTATTAGTTTGTTTTCAGCTGATAAATTTTTGAAGTTAGCTCAGACTCCAATTGCATCAAATTAACAAGTTCCACAACAGTGCTCCAGTCTCCTGAACTCCTGTTCATTGCAGTTGAGTCTGCAAGCATAAAAACAGGACTTGGAGCTTCTAATTACCTTTCAGAATCTAAGCTGATTCCTTTGGATAAGTTTAGTGGAGTTCACAAACAGTCCTTCTGCCCATAAATCTGTTTTTTTTTCCTAGTCAACAACACAATTTAAAAGGATAGAGACAGGTTTGCACTTTCAGCCATTGGTTTCCAGTATCAGCGTGATAATTACATGTGCTTTTAATTTTGTGCCTGCAATTACAGTAAGTGAATCTGCAATTATGTCAATCTATTAAATACTAGGTCCAAAGGTCAGCAGGTTTTCTGTGACAATAGTATTAAGGTTTACATAGATTCAGAATTCATATGGATCTTTCCAAGTAGTACAAAAACATTCAATTTAACAGAGACAACAGATAGCAGTAGATATATTCTTAATGTCCTAATGACCACTTTTAATTTGTATTGGATCTGTACAATATAAAACTCTGCTTCTGAAGTAATGCAAGCCTAGTAAAGTATGAAACAAACAAACAAAAAAAACCCCCAGATAAATCCTACTATTTGAAGACGAAGTTTACTTAAAATGTCCTTTTTCTCATTTGTATAAAAGCCATTGCAGGATGGAATGTTTTCTTGACTGCAATGCTCAAAGGTACTTATTAAGTCCAGGAAATAAAAGAGCTCAGATGAAATCTGTACATAACCTTTGCCCACAACACTTCTGAGGTTCAGACGTATTCAGGTAAGTTGGGAGGAAGGCTTGTTTGAATGCTTGGCTGGTGGTTTCATTTTGTGATTGTGCTACTCTGTGTCAGGTTGGCTGTCTGGCTGTTTATTTAACATAGAACACAGTGCCTTAATAATCAAGCAGTTTGTAATCATTCGTTTGTCTTCAGAATATTCTAAAATAAAGGGAGCATCATTTATCTGATTGCACAGCTGGAGGATGGAGACACACATGACTCAACTCTTGTGTTCAGTAGAGACTTCAGAGTTTAGTTTCTGTCATTAAGTGCAGAATCACAAAGCATCATCACTGGGACACCCCAGACTGAGTAAAGGTGGCAGAACTGCATACAGATTTATTAAGATTGAAACTCAGAATGTGGAGTTCCACAGTGTTCTAAAAGAAGAAAGAATTTTCCTCATAACCTCAAGTAAACTGCTTCAAATATTCAGGTAAAGCCCACTCACTAATAACCTTTCAGACCTGGGCTAGTTGGGTCTTTGTATCTCTATTCTGCAACAGGTATCCTAATTTTCCTATCACAAAAAATTTCCCTCTCCATCCCTGGAGCAGGCACGATGTTGGACAGGGATTGTGAGAAGCTGGTCTCTGCTTCCAGTGCACAGCATCTCAGAGCCACTCCTGGATTGATGCAGGTACTTGAAATTATAAGATAGAGCAAAATTACTTTCCTCAGTGTACATTGGACAACACAGAAACAAATCCTAAATTCCTGAGTCCTGATCCTATACCTTTGGCTATCATATCATCTTTCCTGGTTGGGTCTAAATTAGTTTGAAAGGCTGGTCTCAGATGATGTCCAGCTTAATTCTGCAGAGGGCTTAAAATTAAAGGAGCCTGATCTAAGATGTGCTGAAAACACTGTGGAATGATTTCCTACAAATATCAGTGGCCTTGATATTGCTAAGTAAGTATGCACACACAGCCTGCTTGCAAAAATGAGAAAATCCTTTCCAGATGCATGTGCTCCATATACCTTTCAAGGCCACAGAGTGAAGAAAAAAAAAAAAAAAAGCCCCCCAGACCCACCAACCTCTCTCATTTTATTAGATTTGTAAAAGTCTTGTTGTAATTTCAATTTCCCATTCAGGTTGATTGATGGATTTCCCCCCTTGTTTATGGCTCTTTTAATGCTCCACTTTATAGAAGCCATCAATACATCAGGATTTTCACCAAGAACCACATATAAGTAGCTCAACATCAGCTGACAAAACAGCAGTCTGATTTAACAAGATTTTTTCTGCAGGTTCTCTCAGTCTGCTTTGCACCAATTACAGAAGGTAGGGTCAGAAAGAAGGCTTAACCTAGAATTTTTTGCTCAGATTTTAGCAATGCCATGTTCAGAACTGTTTTCCTGATCCCTATTATGTTGTTAGCCCAGCAGAGGGAAGAAACAGTTTAAAACAGTCACAGTAGGAGCTGACTTAATATTAAGCGTTAAATCACTGATGGCGGATGTGAAATATTCCAGCTTTGTTGTAGTGCTTGAAGGCTTGTACAGAATTGTTAAATAAAACAATATTATTTTAATTTTTCTTTTTTTAGAAAAATAAAATTAACATGAAGGGATCACTGCATGCCCCTGTTAACACAAACTGAGTCAAAGCCTGCATATGTGTCATGATAGTAGATGCTGTAATGAACAGCACAGAAAAAGGCCTGCTTTGTTGCACTTTTTTTTTTAAATTGGATGATATTAGGTCACTCTTAAACCTCCAGGCAATCAGCAAGAACTATTTTTACACAGATGCAAAGTAACAATATGAATATTCAAATATGATCTAATTAATTTCTAAAAGCCAATGTCTCTTTCTGCCAGAGCACAGGTTATCATAATTTTAGCTTCAAATCTGAGAAAGAAAAATCATAAAAATCTGAATAATTTTTAAAACCTTCAAATTACGAAATGGAAATCTCCTATAAGGATAGTAACAAGCGGTTCACAGACTTCTTAAGCCAGAGGGATAAAAATACCTTTAACCTTGTAAAACTTTCAGGTATAATTGTCTAATACTTTTTTTCTGTGAACTGGTATAATTTTTATCAGGACCATTCAGAGACCCTTATGATCTACTTTTAAAATTCTTCAGACTTCAGCAACAAACCTTTTCTGGTTTCTAATGTTTTGATCTTCATGTTAAAAAAATTGCAAACATATATGTCACTATATACGTGATAACAGTACACAGACACATCAGCAATATAGAATAATTTCCCTATGTACAACAGATGCCAATTTTGATGTTTTGTTCCTGGTTACTACAGAAGGCAAAATGCCAGCCCTGTGTATGACAGCAAGTAACGTGGCTTCCAGTCCTCAGCAGTAAATATACCTGGAATGCGGACAGAAGTGGCACTCAGCCTGAACATCCATCACCATTTTGATAGCTTGAAGTGCATCTGCTCCTTTGGAGTATATTTGCTGCGATTATCCAGTTCAAGTCTTTTTCAACTATTGTATGTGTCACCAAATGACAGTAATGAAAATAACTGCAGCCATTATTATAGGGTTTAGGACTTTGCCATCTGTTGAACATTAGCTTTTGCCTTCCCCCAACTGGCATGCTGTTGTGCCAAAGTTGACACATAAGCAGTGTCACCATACTACATTTGTGTACATTTGTGTAGCTCTTTTGTTTCCACACATCCTACAAAAGCAATTCCACCAAACAGTGTTAATGGAGTCAGTAAACACCAAGAAAACAGGTCAGAATAAATATAGCTTAAGCACTGGCACTCAGAGTGGAAAGCTGGGGAATGTAGTCGATATTCACCACTGCAAGACATGCATGCATGAAAAGCTAACACAACTGTGTTAAATGTATGTTAAGATTTGGTAGTCTCAAACCCAGATCACAACAGATTTTTTACTTTGAAATCAACATCTGTAAAGAGTCTTAGGTGCAAGGTAATGTAGAGTACTAGCATAAGAACCTGCAGGACAATTAAATAGTGTATTCATAGAGATATCCTTATAAAATATCAATATTTACCCTCATATACAACAAAGTATAAGAAGTGTTCCAGCAACTAAATGCCAGAAATCACTGCCCAGATCTCAGTCCATAAACATTTCTTTTGTTTCCTGAAGACCCAAGTCCCTTTGAAGATAAAAAAATATTCTGAAATCAGAAATTCCCTGAGCTTAGAGAGGTCATCAGTCACAAGATGGATGGAACAGGCTATATCATCCATAGCAGCACGTGCATTCCCGCTGCACCTGCCATGCAAGAGATCATTCTAAACAAGATCCTCACTTATGCATTATCACTTGCAGATGACTAAGATGATTTGCTAAAATTCACATGGTACTTGCTGCAAATGCTAAGTTTTCATGGTGACTACTTCAAAGACAGTATGTGAGCATCAGTTTGAAAAAAAAAGTTGAGAAAAAGCACTGCAATGAATAATTTCAACAGGAAATCCACTCAGTGGAAAAGAACTGTCAGCTATAACAAACCAACCACCAAAGACCTTGTGAGTATTCATTGCCTGGGTTGGACTGACTAGGCAGTGAATGCAACAGATAAAGATTGTTATATAAGGATAAAAAGATCTTTGGGAACATTCATACCAATAATTTCCTGCACATTTTTATGCCTGGAATCTATCATCTGCATCACATTTCTTTCCAGAGGTTATTATTTTTGAAAAGTTGTGACACTGTGGTTTCATTCTCCAATCCATAAAAACAAGCTGAATGGAATATAATGACTCAATCTATTGTCTTCAGCCAAGGAAACCATTTTAAGTAAGGGTGTCACAGTAGTGCATTTGACTGAAGAGTGAACACAGCCAAGTGTGAAGGAGCTTCTTACAAAATTTTTCATAGCAAAAGCTCTCCTTTCTCACTTCTGAAAAGTCACATGAGCCATGAACATGTGTGAATATGTCAAAAAGCACCACCTATAACCACAAACAATACTAAGAAAAACAAACATAATTTCATAACCTCCAGGCAGACCACAGGAAACAAAATGCACCCTGATGTTTCCTGGTAAATTGCCTCCAGTTCCATGCTCAACTAATCAGAGTTGTTAGTGTTATATTAAAACAAAACTGTAGTAGCTTAGAATTCATAACCTTAACAAGAACCTATTATTACTTCAACTTCCAAAACAGCAAAAGAACTCCAGCAAACACTCTAACCATTAAAAACTTGGTATTGTTCTTTCAGAAGCAAACCAAAGTCTACTGTTAGTGCTGCAGTTTTCAGCTGTAGAGTGGAGATACCATGAACTGTAACTGTTGACTCCGGTTTTCGAGATTGCTGATCTAGCAGCACACTGACTGCTCAGAGGGCAAAGAAGTTTAGAGCAACAGATACTAGCTTCTGTAAATCTAATTCAGTTTCCTTAATTCAAGACTCTGAATGAGTCTTGTGTCATTATTTACAATCCTGAGTTCTTAAATTACATAAACAGAGCAGCAGAGGAAAGATGCATTAAAACATGTGGAAACATGGCCAGGATTTTCTTTTGATTTTTCTCCCAGTTCCTTCTCAGCTTGCCAATATGTCTGCACATTTCATTGGTATTTTCTCTATTATCATTATCCAAGTTTTCATTTTTAAAATAGATGAAAAGTGTAGAAGACAGAAGATAATATCTTGCTTCTTTCAACCCAACCATTTTTGGAACACATTATTTTCCAAAATATGGGAGGTGATTCCTCTATTGAGGAGGTTATAAAAGAAAACAAGTGACAATATAACAAATAGAAGAGCGGATCCCTTGAGGAGTAAAGTGATCAGCCACCAATAACGTGAAAACTCACATTCAGTTTGTTTTCGTACACTCTACACATTAATGCACTATGAGATAGTAGCTCTCTTGGGTTTCAGCTCTTTCTCCATCTATCTCACTGTTTTTAATCAGAAGTTCAGCTCTTGAGAAAAGAAATCTCTATTAGGCTTACTGAAATGTTTACATTTTGGCTTCAATAAAGTGTTGTTGTTTTTTTTACGAGACAGCAATATACCTGAGCAGTGTAATTCTTCAGAATCATCTGGATTGGAAAAAAATGCAAGATAAAGTCAGACCCCATAATGGAAGCAGAACTACATGCAACTCACACTTCACCGTAGCTCTGTGGGAACTGTAATCAAGCTAAGTGCTGTAAAATGTAGCTGCAATTATTTGCAGATGAAAAATTCCAGCTACAGTTATTTCTTGAATCAAAATTGAGGATGAAGTATTAGAGGTCACCCTGTTAAACTAAGATCATTTTAGTGTAATGTTTGTTAAGGATGTCTTGCTCAGGTTTTTTAGTTTTTTAGCTGCTTTCATAGGATAGGGTAAAAAAAAATTCTAACATTCTGCACACAACTTCTTCATATTCAAATGCAAAGCCATGGACAATTCAAAATGCTGCCAAGCAAAATAATGCTACAGGCCATCTTCACTGATAGAAGCACAGCTGGATTGAGAACCTTCACTGAGATCTCCAGTAGAGCATGAGAGTACAAAGATTGGAGAAATGGCCACATAAATGTGCAATAGGCAATCTGCTGTGATTTCTAAGGCTACAAAATTGGACCAAATTAGAGAAAATTATAAATCCAGACTATTCGGCCATCTGTGGAGTCAAAATGTAAAATACCGGATTAGACAAAAAGTCTAATAGTTTCATTAGACTTTGAAGCTGATTTACGATTCACTATTTCCCCCATCCATCTGGGAATAACCTAGAGACAAAAGCCTTTATCTCATGTGGAAGGACACTAGGCTATATCATCCGCAGCTCTAAGTACAGAGAGCATGTTAGGTGAAGGGGAAATGTGATAGAAGCTACAAAGAAGATAACAGAAGCCAACTAGAGGGAAGTCTGTCTGGGGAATACATGAGGGGGAAAAAAAGGCTATTTATACAGCTATTCTGAAGAGGCACACACTCTGTGTTTTCAGGAGTACTGCATAAACACATACACAAAATTCAGCTTAATGTGTATTTCAACTCTCTCAGCTGGCTACTAGCCATAATATTAATTCCCTATTACAAATACAGACTTTCTGAAGACTACAAAATAGCTCCTGTTAACTAAGCCTGATTGACATCCAGACCCTCATTCTGATCTGACACTGAAATATATGTTTCTTCATTTCACACCAAAATCTCTTTTGGAAACATAAAAAAGATGAAATACTGACTTCACTATTAATTCTTGAAAAAGAATCAAAAGCTGATATCAAAAGAATTACTGCGATCCCCATGAGTTAAAAGTTAGGCAAAAGCATATATGATAAGCTACATCCAACAAATATTCCATACAGTAGGACTATGTGACAGGTAAAAGTCTGAAAACCATAGCAGTAAAAATTCAACGGCCGTAAGAGGTGACATGAAACCACAAATGCCTGCAGCAACAGTCGCAAAAATTATCCAGAAGTACTCAGTAAACGTGGAGTTATTCTAAAAAAATAGAGAAGCATGTTGCTTTCTTAACTTTGTGAAATATCCTGAGGCCCTGAGACACAGTGAATCAATCAATACATCTATACAATCAGGAGGTATGGTAGTTATTACTCATTTATTATGAGGTAGCATTGTCTAAAGCCAAATTAAGAGAACGGGAGTTAAGATATTAAGAAAGGGTTGGCTAGTGGATTGACACATGCCATTGTGCTATATTAGATCAATTAAAGCATCCAGATAGTCCTTTGAGAATAAATGGGTAGAAGCTCAAAGAAAATATCTGCACAATCTGATGAAGACATTGAAACAGCAATTCATCATTGCCTTCAGTATGAATGGCAATAAAGACTCAGCAAATGACAGATGTTCTATACGAAGTCAGCCACTGTAGAGGAATGCAAGAGATAAGACACTTTAACTCTTTCCAGTAATGACTGAAAAAATACCAAGCCAGAATTCCATTTTTTTTAGAAGTATTATTCTAAAAATCTCCTGCAGTTAGAATGGGCCAATCTGCTCTGCCAAACTGCCCTGAGCACACAGCCTTGCCACAAATGAATTTACTTTTTACCAGCAACACACCTTGTAGTAATTACTTCCTACAAGTCACTTTTTGTTTAGAGAGGAATGTATTCAAGCACAAGAGCCATGGCACCATTGGAAGTTGCAGGAAGGAGTGAGGAACGTGTCACTTATCCATCAGCTTAATTTAAAAGTTTTCTGAAAGCAAGAGTGTAGAAGTTAAAGTACCCTCAGGTTCACACTAATTTTACAAGTGATTCTCAAAGCAACATTAAACCACCCATTCCTGCTGAACCACTCTTGCATTGTTCCTTTTCATCATGTCACATCTACTCCTTTCTCTTCCCCTACTGTGCTCTAAAACCGTGAGTTGTGTGTCCCCTGAGAGCCAAGAAATGATTCAGAGGGGATCACAAGGTCTGAAGGGGTCATTTCATGATGTCTTAAGCCAATCCAAGATTGCCCTGCTGTCAAAAAGAATGATCCCCCTTCCCATGGCCTCAGATTGCAATTTCCTCCTTTTCATCAGCTCTAAGACTAAATGGAGCCACGCAACGAATCACATCAGTTTACTGACCCAAAGGAAAACTTCTATATTTTGGAGGGTTAGTTTTCAGTATAAGCCATCACGCAACCACATGCTCACTAATGGCAGCACAACAAGCAGGCAAGGCTGGAGGGAAGAGCAGGACCACCCTTTTCTTCATGCTGGTCATAGACTAGCACATGCTGAACATAACACTACTGCCTTAGAAGAAGCACTGTTATTTAGCAGCAGTGCAGTTCTCCCCAGAGCAGGGAAGTGAAAAGCTACAGTTAATTAGTATCTGCAACTGATTATACTAGCCAGGGGGCTACTAAATTCTTGTAAATTCTGGCAGAAGCTCAGATCCTCCAGGACCAAGTGCATATTGGCCAATGATTAGAATTGATTGTCATTCCCCAACCTTGTGGAGCTGAGCTGCTGCTAAACACCCAGATCACCCAGGTGCAAGGGAGCCCAAAAGGGTCTCCCAACTTCAGAAAGTTTCAGATATGGTTCTTTCATCAGACAAGAACAGCTCTTCTTTCCAGGGATGAGGACCCACAAAGAGGTAGCTGAGTGCTCCTGCAGACTGTGGAATATCAATGATTTTCCATATGTGAATAGTTCTGGCAACAGATGCTAACAGTTTGCGCATAAAGGTTTGTTGATGTTTCAGCAGTCAATGCCACCTCACAGTAAAACTTAGACGGCCTGCAGTAACAACACTGCAAAACAACGGATTGCAGTAACGCAATCAAGAGTATTCTGTAAGATAGGCACTATTGCTCTTTCTGGCAGGGGAAGCTCTTAGGTCCCCGTGGGCCATACATCGCCTCTGCAATGGGAGGATAAGTGGCCTGGCTCACTTCGCTGCATAGCTACAGACTGTAGTTTTCCAGGTAAAACTTCAGGGCTTGAAGGAAAATGACTATCACAGGTGCAGCAAGAAGTACAATCTTTGCATATTTCACTAAAGATGGAAAAATCCCAAGTCTTGACTATGGAAAAGATTGATGGAACAAAATCAGGGAGGAAGTCAAACAAAATATCCAAAATCAGTGAATGCCTGTACCCCCTGACTTGAACACCCCCATGCCAGTGTCATGAAAGCTTTCAGTGCATCAGTGTTAGGATTTTCTCATTTATACAAAACACGAGGATCTTCCAAAACAAACTCTCCTTCTTGCAAAACAGCCTGAAAATGTTTCCCTTCCTTTAATTATCCTAGCAATTAAAAGGTAGAATAATGAAATTACCGAGAACATTTTGTGCTTTCTCTGCTCCCCAGTATTTCCTTGCTTCTCACTTGCTCAGCTCCTTTTTCTTGGGCATGTAAGGTAATTCTTCAAAGATACTCATTTGTAAAGACTCTTTTAAGTGCCAAAGTTTTCAAAATCTCATTTCCCAGAAGCTTTATAGGCATTTGTTACAACACTTGCCAATATCACCTCAAATGAAAATTTTGATAAAAGTGGACCTTAATTAATATTTAAATGGAGTTTTACATAGTGAAGGTCTTTATTGGAGTCTAGAAAGCAGGCCGCAACAGTTGAGACTTACCAGAGAGGAGGATTTTTTCCTAGCCAAGCCAGCAGCTGATATTTCCATATTCCAGATTTCTCCTAAATGTGTGTGTCGCGGTCGGGCGCGCAGAGGTCCGACCACCTACCAAAGGGAGAAGGGCTGAGGGTAAACTGGGATATCTCCCCACCAAGCTTGCAAGCAAACACGGAGACCGAATGAGTATTTAATAAGTTTATTACTAAATATATTCTAATAAAACCTTATTTACTCTATGGAAAATATTATGGTATTAAAGAACATCACGCCCACCCATTCACTCCCTCTCTCACCCACCGAGAGATAAGGGCAAAAAAGGACTTAATTATGTCAAGATACGACCTGTATGTGTGGATGGTGCGTGTGTGTGTGCATGTGTCCTTTCGGCGTTTGGCGATGGTCCCCATGGAACGGCGACGATGCCCGACCGGCAGACCGGGACTGTTTTGATGACGTCAGCAGCTTGTAGCTTTT